>BMAC01000620.1:754283-812689 GCA_014905375.1 Phtheirospermum japonicum | reverse complement strand
TGGAAATAATTAGAGAGGGGCCCAAGAGAGATTGGCTTGGGCAAGGCCCAAATTAAAAGGGGATGGGTTGGTGATGGGCTGTGGGGAGGCCCGATAGGGTGTTGGTTTGGCGAATTAGGTGGGCTGCTGGAGTGGAGGAGAAAAAATTGTCCCTAGGGGGAAATGAGAAGGAAACGAGGTCAGCGCCGCAGACGGAAAAAGGGAAGGGTTGACTGCCTGAAAGGAACAAGATGGAGGCGGGACAAAAGACGAGGTTTGAGAGGTGACCGCAAGAAAGGGACTTGAATTAGCCGGCGAGCCTTGCTGCGCAAGAAACGGGCCGGAGTCCTCGCCGCAGGCGGCGGAGCCGAGGTGGGTGCCGTAGAGACCGGAGGTATGCAGGCGGGGAGAACAGCCACCGGCGCAGGAAAATGAGTTGGCCAAAGCGCACCCGCCGGCAGAGAGCCGAAGAAGACGGGGGAGGTGAGAGGTTGGGATGGCTGCGGCGCTGCAACAGACGGCGGAAACGGAACGGCAGTTGAAGGGGTCCCAAGGTTCACGCCGGAGACCGGTTTGCCGGGAGAAAAGGTGGTTGGGAGGGTGGAGGCCAGGTGTGTCGACGGCGCAGGCTGCTGAAGCGGCATGGAGAGAGACTGCGCAGACGCTTGGCCGGGAAACTGCTGGAAAGCCGGCGGCTGATGTAGCATGGAGCACGGAGGCGAGGTACAAACGCCGGTGAACTTCAGAGGAAGCGGGGCTGAGGCAGCCGCTTGGACGGAGAGCTGCCGGGAAGTCGGCGGAAATATTTCGCTCTCAATTTTTTTAATAGTCAAAAAAAATTTGCCACGTTCATAACTTTAACATGAGTGCAATGGAGATTTTTTTTTTTTTTTTTTTTATTGTCAATGTCTGTTGCCACCTAAGTGCAATATGCTTTCAATGCTGAAAGTGTTTCTTGTATCAAGAATATGAAGAAAGCTATAGATCTATATATCTTGTTGGTTGACAAAGATATAGATCTTGTTTCTTGTTGCGTTGTTTTGACATAATTTCAGAATGACATGGGAAAAAGCAAATAAAACCATGTTTGATGATGATGTTGGCAGAAGCGAAAAAGAAAGATGGGTGAAAAGAATATGAAGAAAGCTATAGAAGAACGTCAAGTACAAATCGTATATATATTCTTGCTAATTTTGTGTACACTCTTACCACACATTATGGATGCAAACACTTGTAGTATTGTATATGCAATGAAGTGTTTGCTATATGTCATTTCAATAGATTAAATTTGTAAATCGTTTAATTTTATTAGTATTTTTTTATAATTCTCAATTTTGAAAACAATAACAATGGCCTTGTTCGGCAATCAGCGGATAGCTCATAACTGATAGTTGATTGCATTAGCTGATTTGACTAGCTAATTGTATTAGTAGCTTTTATAAAAGTGTTTGGTATATATTTGAGAGCTGATAGCTATTTGATCGGGTAAAATTAGCTGATTTGACTAGCTGATTGTATTAGCAGCTTTTATAAAAGTGTTTGGTATATATTTGAGAGCTGATAGCTATTTGATCGGGTAAAATGACTAAAAATGGGGTATTCACACAATTTATTGTTGAGTATTTCTTTTATTAATAACATAAGTTTATAATAATTGAATAATTAAAGTAACTTTTACTGAAAAAAATAATCATTATTTAAAAATTATTATTTATAAAAATTCCTTGAGTCGTAAAATTTTAATATATTAAATTTAATTTGGATAATTATTACTATTATTTAATTGTAAATAATTTTTGCATGTAATAAATATTTCTTTTTGGTGATTTGAGGACAAAATTATCATGTCAATTTATTTTTAAAATCGCTATTCTCAAAAAGCTCCTATATGGAGCTTTTTCAAAATTAGCTTTTTGGACCCAAAAAGCTAATTGTAACATCTGTTTACCAAACATGTAAATTAGAGGATTTGACTGGTCAATACTCTCAATTGAGTCAAATCCTCTAATTTTGGCCCAATCCTCTGTTTACCAAACGGGCTTCGAGGCAGAAAAGGTACGTGATGTTGGTTAGCATCAAAGGACATCCACTAAGTTGTCAAATTTATCAAATATGGTACATTTTTATCACACATGCTGACGTGGTAGGATTATTTAATTTCTTATCATTTTTCATTTAATTTTAAATATTAAATGGTAGGAAAAAATCAAGTTTACCCTTCTCATTTAATTTTTTTCCTTTATTTCTTTCTTCAATTTTCATTTATTTTTAAATTTTCCTCTCTTTTTATTTTTCTTTTTCCCTTCTTATTTCTTATTTATACTAATTAAACTAATTACTTAAACTAGATTATCAATTACGAGCTATAATTAAACTATCAATAATACGCAATCATAAATTAAACCTAATTAACAAATCTAGGAGCATAAACGTAAGAAATTATCACTAAGCAATGTATCATATGAACCTAAGAACGAAAAACTAAACATAAATCAATCGCATAAGTAAACTAATTAACCAATATCCAATATCCAAGCATGAAAATAATTAAACTAATTAAACTAGAATTAACTAAGAGATTAACTAAGAATTAAACTAATAATTAAACTAGAAATTAACTACTAAAATAACTAAGAGTTTAGAGTACTTATTGGAACTAATGAAAGCAGTAAAAAGCTCCAACTATTCCGAAGTTTGAACGTTGATCTTGGGCGAATTTTGAATCCCGAACTCGAATTCGATGTTTTGGACGCGTTGTTCTTCGATCCTTGATCTTCGTCTTCAAATATCGTTATGAGATGTGAAATTATTGTTTATTATAAGCTAGGAAACCCTAGGTAGTCGTGTCTCCCTTTAAAAATCTGAAATAAGTAGGGTTTATATAGAAATTGCAAGTCTTGGCGCACAAGAAACCCTAAAATCCGAATTCTGGGCCGTCGCGTCGACGGTGCGTCGACTGACGCGTGCTGATGCTCGGCGTCGCTGCTGCCTGGGTGTGCGCGTTGGTTGGGTGGGTGTGTCGACTGACGCAGGCTTGCATCGACGCTTCAGAGAATTGCATCGACCGTGCGTCGACTGACGCCCCTTCTGTCGACGCTTCAGCAAGTTGCGTCGACCTTGCGTCGACTGACGCCCCTTCTGTCGACGCTTCAGAACGTAGCGTCGGCAGTGCGTCGGCCTTGCATCGACTGACGCGGATCATGGCTCGCGTCGAGTTAGGAGTAAATTCTTTAATGGCGATTTTGGCATTTAGCGATGGGGTTTTCTGCAAAAGCCGGCGACTAACGGGTTTTGAGAGTGTTTTGTTTAATTGATTTTGGGCTGGGGCCAAATAGAGATGGAAAGGTATTTGGGTCCACGAATAGGTTGGGTCTAGCCCATGAAAATCTTCTGCTAATTTTATGTGAATTGTATGCTTATTTATTAGCCTAATGAAGTGTTTTAGAAATTCAAATGAAAATGCATCCAGATTTCTCAACCTTTAGCTTTGCTTTAGAAATTCAGAAATATAGTTGTTGTGCTAATTTACTTGAGTTGCTCTGCTAAGTAGTGTGAATTGTATTGCTAATTAGTGAAATGAAATCAAACGAAAAATCTTCCAAATTTCTCATCCTTGGTTTGCTTTAGAAGTTCAAAATAGTTGTTCTGCTAATTTGTGTGGGTGGTTTTGCTAAATTACTTGAGTTGTCCGACTAATTAGTGTAATAAAATATTTCAGAAATTCAAACGATGAAGCATCCAGATTTCCCATTCTTCGATTTTTATATGTACCGAATAGAATGACTATACATATAATTCTTTTCCTTTTTTTTTTGTTTTGTTTTTAAAAGACTTAAGATAAAACCAAACATATCCATAAAAGTCAATATCAAATTCCTCATCCTAATAACAAGAAACAGGCTAAGCTGGATAAACTATGTACCCGTGATCTCAAATTATCTAGTAATAATATAGTAAAGTAGCATCAATCCCAGACACAAACTCTGATATCAAGACATAAAAAAAAACTTTATCACAACATAATGCTCTCTTAAAATAAAGCATACGCTGCTACAACAGCTACTGAGGTAAGAACGAGCAACTCGATAGAGATGACCAGAGCAGACGAACCCGAGGATACCGGAGTGGGTGGTGGAGCACCTACATTAGCACCAACACCGACGGCAGTTGGAGCCCCGGCGACGGAGCTTGGAGACACTGCCAGTGGAGAAAGAGCTGGAGCAGCACCAATGCCAGTGCTCACAGCACAGTTGGTAGCATCAGGAGCGGACACGTGGCAGGCCGCCGGCAGGGCCAGCGCCTTGGTCATGTTGAGCGTGATGCCGAGATGCGCGCTGTTTCGGAAAGTCTCGCACAGGCACTGCACGTCGGTTTTGAGCACCGTCTCCAGCCCCGAGCAGCAAGTCCCCTCCAAAAAATTTAATCTAAGTGGTGTTAAATAAAAATCAGCCCAGTGAGAGAAACTGAAAACAGTCGACATGTATTCACCCCATACATCAACACTAGATAAACTTGTCACTAGCTTATCTAATATTCATACCAAGTTCTTCAAGGAAAAAAAAAACATGACTCAGTATTCTTTAAAATGACCAATATTAGTTCCAGCAAAAGAACAGTCACTGCTAAATCTAAAAACTACTCATTTTATGCATTCTTCTTACTGTAAATTATTTCCTTGCAAGTAACTAGACAATTATCTAAACAGGCTTTACGTAACTACTCTTAACTTTGATGTTTACTGGGGTCTGTGAATTTCTAAAGTGTTATTGTCTTATTTGGTTTTGTATGAAATAACCTATGTGACTTGTTGTGCCACCTTTATGAACGAATGTTTAGTGTGTTCTCCGGTATGTTTGATTTATATATTTAAGGATATTTATGGGAGATACATGTTTTCTCTCAACTTGGGTATTTATTTGTGTTTGATTTTGTGGAGTCCTGATTTTTGGTGTCTTACTTGATTGCATTAACTTGGGGGACTATGTAGGCAAGCTTTATTGGGCTGATGTGGCCTGGTTGTTTTGATTTGCTTGCAATATTTGACCATGGGGGACTGGGTGATTTTCTTAGTCCCACAATATTGTTATATGGTTGCATATGGATTGTGTATGGTCTAAATATTTTATTTTGTTCAAGTTATTCCAACTCGCGAGATTGAATGATTTTTCTGGGTCACATGAGGTTTTATATGTTTTTTGCCTGACTCGACATGCCAACTTGTGTTAGTTCGTCAATTGTTTTTATGAATGGGCTGATGCTTTTATTAGGTCAGCAATAATTTATGGGTGCAATGATTTTCTGGTCGACCTATTTTAGGTCGATGATGTCTTTATGGATTATAGTATGAGGTCCAGATGGATTAATGAAATGATTTATAGTTATATAGGCGATGCTTAATTAATTTCTCATGGCTATGGTTTCTGGTATGGGATGACTTTTTGACTAACCTGTTTTTAGGTTAGGTAAATGGATTATGGTGTTTCGACTTTTTGAAAGCATGTGATTGAATTTTCTTGGATTATTGTGCCTGAATACGACTGTAGGTCGCGGATCAAAGGTTTCCTGGTTTCAGGTCGATAAGTGTATTAGGTCAGCAAGTATGCAATATGGAGACTTATAAGCGACCTCTTCTTCCAAGAGGAGCATTCTTCTTAGAGGATGAGCGAGCTCAGCGAGCTGATTTTTATTTTTTTTTTGGAGGTTGCGGTTGACTGTGGTAATTTCTCATTGGATGACTAGTATTATAGCTCGGTATATCGAGATGGGCGATTCTGAAATATGGTTTGGTAAGGTGGAAGAGTGATTTATTTATGTTTTTATGTTTTATTGTTGTTTTTGGTGGTTGTGCTCTTTTAACTTCTTGTTTACATGTCTTACCTGATTTCGTACCTCAATCAGCTAGAACATGGGGGACTAGCTGATACAACACTAAAAGTCTATACGTAATATATGAGGGTATTTATGGAAAGCGACCTCATTTCCTGAAAGGTGCATTTCTTCTTGGAGGTGAGCAAGCTGGTTGGTTTCTTTTGGGAGGTGAGCGAGCTAGTTTGTAGAGTAGCGACCTGGAGTATGAGGATGAGTTCTCATATAGCACTACAAAAAAATCCGGCAATGCTGACGGCCAAATCCGTCAGGAAGCCGTCAGTATTCCTCTTGACGGATAATGGCCGTCAGCATTTTTGTGGTCAGGATTCCAATATCCTGACGGCTTTAACGTACCCGTCAGAAATACCGACGGCCTGCTAACGGGCATCGACCGTCAGTAATACTTCCCGTCAGTATTTTCCCCCTTTTTTTTTTTTTAATTTTATAAATGCTGACGGGCTGGCCCGTCAGTATTGCTGGCGGGTCAAGCCCGTCAGCATTTTTAAAATATTATAAAAAATAAAATTGGGGGGGCCTAACCCAGCCCGCAGGAGCCCCAACCTGTGTTAATTTAATTCCCCACATGTGGCATGGGTGGGATTCGAACCCCAGACCTCTTGCAAATAGAGGAGTGGTGTTACCGTCTCGCCAAGTCGATTACATATGAAAGATTATATACTTTTAATATATATTAGATATATAAATTAAGTTATAAGTATAATTATAATTAATTATATTATATTTATAAATGTAGATTATATTTATGATTAATAATATATAAATGCATAATATTATTATAAATATATTTATAAATAAATAAATAAATAATATATATATATATATATATATATATATATATATATAATTATAAATATATATTATTTGAAATATATATTTATTATATATTGTATATTAATAATAATATATTATTTTATAAATATATAATATTATTATAAATATATAATTATTATATTATATTATATTTATAAATGTATAATTTATATTATATTATATTTATAAATAATTAATATAATTATATATTTTATTTTATAAATAATAAATTAAATTATAAATATATAATATTATTTTATATGTATTATAATTATAATATTAAAAATTATATTTTAAATAAATTGCTGACGGCTTGCCCGTCAGCTTTTTTTTTTTAATTTTTATTTAATAATTCTGACGGGCAAGGGCCGTCAGCATATATTTTTTTATTTTTTTTAATTAAAAATTATATCCTGACGGGCCTAGGCCGTCAGGATAATTAAGCGGGATAGTTTCCCGCTCTTTCCCTGAGGGGATACTGACGGGTATATATGCTGACGGCCATGGCCGCCAGCAAACCCGCCAGTATTTTCATCCGCCATTATTTCCGCCAGCATTGCTGACGGCTTTTTGCCCGTCAGCATATCCGCCAGAATTGCCGGATTTTTTTGTAGTGTAGGATCACGACTTCTTATGCTTTGTGTGTTGGACGCTAGTTGTTAAGCTCGATCATGGGCTTTATAATTATTAAGCCCGAATGGGCTCATGGATGGTCTTATGGGGTCTCGGCGAACTATTTAGAAAGAATTACAGGCCTAGACCTATTCTAGTAATTTCAGCGAGAGATCCACTATTTATGGGATCTTAGCATTGAGCCGAACTTTAGTGCTCCTTTCAAAATTAATTATCGGTCAACCAATACACGTCTACGTTTGAAAAGGAGTTTTAAGTTCGCCCGCAAGAGAATGGAGTCACTTTTAGACTGGTAAGTTAACTCGGGTCGATCTCTCGAGAAATGAGAATCGGAATTAATGACGTTTATTATACTAATATTACAAATTTTATTTCTAAAACACACGATCAATTGGGTTTTTGGAAATGATTTAGTGTTAACAAATTTAAATATGAACACTTCTTGTCTCGAGGGTGTCAACCTCTCGACAAGTAATGAGAAAAACAATTAACTTGAACCAAATACTAACTATCGCATATCATGCTAACAAATGTAACCATGCTTTCTACTTATCATGCTCCAATAATAATGAACTACTAATCAAGCGCCTTAACAACCAAATAATACCAACTATGCTATCTCTATATCACTTACGAGATCATTTCAAGCACTGAACAAGATTCATAATAATTTTAAACACTAAAACGCTTCAAGAAATATAATAAATTCAATCACAACTTCATTCTCAAATCAAAAGCAATTGTTCATCGGATATCAATAACCCGAGAACTCCATAGTATGAATTCCAAATACTTTAACGATCTATCAACAAATTACCATTCAATATGTTCACCAAACTATTCATAACATATCCCAAATCAAAACAATTACCAAAACTACAAGAAACAAGTTTAGAGATTACTAATCAACGGACTACTTTCAACGGTCAATGATGATGAACGAGTTCARTRCGAGAGTTGCGTTGAATRCCCAYGCTTGTCACGAACCCYGAATTCRTGRGACGYARGGTAGCTACGACGAATCGAACTGTGCTATGGGTGAAGTAAGGGCTTTACGCTAGAGGTATGAGAGATGCGTCAAATCTCTCAACCTTTGGATGTATGGTGGCTTCTCTAGCCTTTCAAAAGTCTCCAAGGCTGAATAATTTTTGAACCCTAGCCCCTTCTTCAGTTTTTAAAAGCCTTTGGCCGTTTCGTAACTATAGATTTCCAAAAATTCTGCATGCATAACGTACATYTCCGATCGGACYTAGGTCTTGTCCGATRGGACYAAGGCTTCTGCCCGCGYCTTCGATRYGTGCGCCAYTTCATCCAGCCAGTGTGCTCTTCACCAGTCAGTCTGATCGGAGATATACACAGTCCGATCGGATGAGTGCCCTTTGGGCTACTTTGAGCGTTGCTTCTACTAACTTTGTGCTTTGGATCCACCGAACGCTCTAGCTGTATGAGAAAAATAGAGAATTACTCTCATTTGGTCTGATTAATGCTCAGTAAGTCGGAAAGTTAAGCTAGAAGGTAAAAAGTGCAAAACAATGCAATTTAACCCAATCTCAACTCGGAAAAGAGAATAAAAGGATTAAAACAAGATTCAATTATGTACAGATTCGTAACAAATACGTACGAATCAAGCATACAGAAAAAATCCTAATTCTAAGTCGGTCATGGTATTTATGAAATTGTGGTGGGAGAAGGAAACTCTGGCTTGGGGAGGACTTCTCTTATCTCTATAAAAGGGGTGCATACCTCTCTTTGTTTTTAAGGTGTTTTTATGACGGATTGATCTCTCAAATTATCTCTTGCACTATCTAAGTTAAGCATCAGAGGACCTTCACCGGGGCCGCCCTCTGCCTTGGCTAAAGGTAGTGTTTTGCAGGATCGGCTAGGTCACCAGGAGGCTTTTCAGAGACTTATCAGGTCGCTTTGACAGAAATTGGAAGCTGTTTAGGTCGCTGATCTCAGATTTGAGGTTAGTACCCCCTATTCTTGATAACCAATTTTTTTGGTTTTATCACCTGTCATTCACCACATCCTATGACGAACAATAACATAGTAAGTGGTCATACTGTAGTGGACATTCAAAATCCATATCCAACTCGATTGCTTGTGAGTAAAAATTCCAGGATGCCCCAGATAATAAATAGCAAGGTTCAACTAAATACAATTTCATATAAGAAATGAAATGAAAGGAATTATTAAAACACCCTATTCAGAGGGGAAAAAATTGTATTTGTGCATTTCTCAGGGGAAAAACAAGAAACATAATAGCGGAATACGAAGAATTAAAGGTATTATCAATTTTACCCACCCGACTAGCTTCACCTTGCTTAAGTTTTGGATTGAACAAATAAAGACGAATAATAAAGCCCACATAAGAAAAAAAAAAGATTAAATTATACCACAAGCAGCTCATGCAGACCAAGAGGGGCAATAATGAGACATGTGATCCCTGGATGCTCCTTTGCAGCTTCAGCCTTTAGAGAAGGAATATCTTGTGAAAAATAAAAAGAGTAATAATAATAAAAATAAATGCGACTTTCAATATAAATCTATTAGACCTCTGCGTGAGGAGTCAAGAATATGACACTATCATCTTTGTTACATGGTGTTCCAAGTTGTTGTATATTATTAGTTACCTGGTGCCAGTGCCAGTGTCTACCAGGAAACAAGAAAAATGGGCTCACAAAAATGCAACTTTCATTATAAATCTATTAGACCTCTGCATCACGAGTCGAAGAATATGACACTATCAGCTTTGTTACTTGGTGTTCCAAGTTGTTGTATATTATTAGTTACCTGGTGCCAGTGTCTACCAGGAAACAAGAAAAATGGGCTCACTATAACACGTTGTGCCCCTTTTAGAAAGCATGAATCAAAAGCATCCTTGATGGATGGCTCAGCCAGTTCCTACACAATTTTCAAATTCAGATCATCATTTGGTCATTAATTAAAATTCCCCATTTGTCATCAAGATTTACATTATTAGCTAAAGTTGAAAGAAGGTAAGTATAGATTTTAAAACGAGGCCTCATATGTCTGAGTGATACCATGTGAGTGGGCTCGACAATCGGATATTTGGTTTTCTCTTTGAACATGACAACAAACTCATCTGAAAAACAACACAAAGACAAAGCCATATCAAAATTGAAAAATATATTTATATATATTGAGTGTTTACCATATAGATAGTTATATCAATTGGGCAAGACGCATATTATCCACTTAAACAGTCAAAATTAGTATAATCACCATTTTTTGTTTCGGAGGCAGTAAACTTAAATTCAGCTTTCTAAAGTGTTCTAACATACATGATGTGTCAAAACCTATTTTAATTAAAAAAAATTGATTAACTGTCTTGATTTTCGAAATTTGGACAATGAACAACAACAACAACAACAACAAGAAAAAAAAAAAACAATTCATTATGGATAGAGATGCGACGATAATGAAGCTTACTTAGCATAAGATTGGACTCCTTACAATGCGAACCATGGTCAACAATGATCAACCCCACACAAACTTGGGGGTAAATATTTGCTTTTCAAGGGGTCTTGACACAATTTCACAAAATCAGGAACTGCGCAACCAGGGTTTCTCCCAATATATCTTCTAGTTGTGGGGTTTAATTCAGAAATAGAGTGATAATACCAGCTCAAACTGACTGAAGAAGATGATACCTCCATTTTTGCTTTCTCCAACTCCTCAAATCTTTATTTTACCGGCGTCAAAGAAAATCTTTATTTTACTTTATGTCGTTTTATATATGTGCTGCAGGTTTAATAAATAAATAATATAAAAATAAATACAAATTGAGAAAATGTAACATGTTAAAAAAAATTTAAAATTTGAACTTGAGCGGATTTTTCAAAAGTGTCCCGCATATTAAATTTAATTGTAATTAAAATTCAAACCATATAAGAAATTATAATCACAAATTAAAAACTAAATTAATACGTTAAGATAATATAAACAAATAAATAAATGAAAACCACTCCCAAAACACTTAAATATAAGAAACGCAGTTAACACATCTTGAAACTCCTTGAAATGCGTTGGAAAGTATTGACGGCAAAAGTCTGTGTTTGCGGCTTTCATAGACAGACATGATCATAAAGTATCTAAAAAATGGCTTATTAATATAATACTCCGTATGTAGAGTGAAAATCAGGTGTTGTTTGATTTAAATCTGCGCACTTGAAGAGAAATTTGAAATGAATTCGGGATTGAACATCAGAACTTAACAAAGGGAATCAGACAAATAAAAACCGAAACCAGGGGAAAATCAATTAGTAATAAATCAAAAGGAAATAAAAAGAAATTAAGAAATGGTTATGCAATAAGGCCGACGTTTTTCTTCTATTGGAGCRATAAGAAATTAAGAAACCGTTAGTTTTAAGTTGTAGTTTACACTTGGTTTAATTTCAAAATTGTTCCAATACTATTGAGGGGTCTCTAACACCTGAGTTAACTAAATTGAAAGTTCTGCAATTTTGCAATTTTGGTATTGAAATCTCAATGTCGTCCAAATGTGTGTTTTAAAATTTAATTCATCTTTTAAGATAAATATTCACAAAGCCGCATGAAAGTCTCATGACTAAAATTGATATTCCATGAAGGGCAAACCGTTTTGACCAAAATTGTCACACAAAGAAGTTAAAATATTAAATCAACCAACTCAAGGGACAAAAATGGGACAAAAAATAAAAAAATTCTAGGAGATGTAAAAAAAATTGCCTAAAACCAAAAAAATTTAAAAGTAAAATAAAATAAAATAAAATCCGAAAGTAGAGAAATTAAAAACTAAAAAAGAACCCTAAGATTAAAAAAAAACACTTAAACCTTTTGGAGTTGTATGTATTAGTTGATTCAATGTGACAATACAATCTTATTTTTATATAATACAAATAATTAAAATCAAACATCTAAATTTTTGATTATGAGAGTAAATCAATGATATAGCATGATTAACAAAAGTAATTATTATTAATAAAAATATACAACTCTTTATATTTTTCATTTTTATTTAATATCTTATAAATTAATTTAAAATTACTTAATATAAATTTGCCCCACAGCGAAGTATGGGTCAAATTCTAGTTTTATGTATAGTTCAATTTTTTCAACAAAAGTCCTTCATAGTTCAGAGATTTTCTTTTATTGGTTTGGTTTGGACTTTCGAAAAATTTACTATTGTAAATCTGATAGGAATTACTAAAATGGAAAATTAGTCAAATTAAGATGAATTAACAATTAATTTTTATTTTTTTACTTTAAAATTAATTTTTATTTTTTTACTTTAAGGATTGATACTGGAGTGTTTTTGAATTCAATTGTTAATTTAAGGTGAAGTAACAACCCTGTTAATTTCTCAATTAACATTAATGGCAAACGCTTGTGTTAGGCCAGATTGACGGGTCATGATCCGTTAGGCTATCTGACCAGATACTGTAATGTATTGATTTTTTATTCGAAATTATTGATTTTTCATAAATTTCTAACCCGTGATATGATGTATTGGTTTTTATACTAAAATGTATTGGTTTTTCACTATTATGTATTGACTTTTGTAATATTATGTATTGATATGAAATTTTGACCATAATCCATTAGCCACCTGACAAGAGTGCTACCCACAATAAATTTATACCAAACAAAAAAAAAGAGTCAATTAATCAATTATATTTAAGGATTAATGTAATGTAAAAAAATATAATTTATAATTGAAAAATACATGTATATATGAACTATATAATTCATCTACTTATTAAAAGAATGCAAAAAATTAGAAATGAAAATTTAGAAAATACAAATCAAAATCTTCATTCAACATCAGTTAATATCAATTTAATTAACATCAAAAACTTTATTTGACATTATAATTTATAGGGGGTTATATTGACAAAAGCAAAAGGTCTTATACCATTATTAGGACAGAGATTATCTTATTTCAGTTTATAGTAAATTCTATCATAGTGAGACAGATTTATCCCTGCTAATCCACTCCTAATTTCACGGCGGTCCATCTCTTCTCTGAATCCCCTGAATTGTCAATTGCAAGATTTTGTAGTTGATCTTCCATTTATTGAGAGAGAAACTCCACCAACATCATTTTATATAGAGAGAGGGGTAGGTTTACTAGGGAACCATCATCTGTGTGAGAACTTAGAATCAACCTCAACCACATAATTATATGATTTGAATGGTTATGAATGGTTTAGAATAACATGGATTACAAAAGGTATGCTTCGTACCTTAATTTATGTTAAAATCGAAGGGTATTGCAGACAAATTCCATCTCCCCATAATATGGAAAGATTCCTAAATCATAGGAATTCATTGTCAAACTCTTTTCTTCTTTCTCTGTATTTCTACATAGATCTCCATTTCTTCCCCAAAATAATATGCCAAACCCTATTCCCTAAATTCACTATGGTAATAAATCATATTCGTTGATTTCAGGGCGGGATGTTTGTGTTTTACTCTTCGGGACGGTTGTTTTATTACCTTACGGGGCGGGCTGTTTGTGTCGAATCCTTCAGGGCGGATAATGATTTTACGTTGTACCCTTTGGGGTGGATAGATTTTTTCGATATCTAATAAAATTTGGCAAACGATTTTCATGGTTTTTGCAAATGGTTAAGTGATGTGATTATGTTGCTTTACATATGTTTGGGAAGGATATGTTTGACTTGCATATCATTATCAAATTGTTGTGTTCTTGTGTTATGGATGGTTATGTCTTTGCGTTCACTTAGCCGAGCTAACATGTTCAACCTATATCTGCGAGCTTGTTTCAGCTCCTTTGGATGGTTTTTGCCTCGTGGTTTGATTGTTTTTCTTTGGACTCGTGGTTTTATGGAGGTTGGAAGTACGGTCATAATTATGAAGGGCCTTTGTTATAAATATATCTGATTCGTGCGTTCTATGCGACCTATATTAATTTATGGTTTTATTACATACATGGTTTGAGTTGCAGGTATATACAGTTGCAAGATTATGCATATAATAAGCATATAAATGGAATTGTTCATATAAATAAGCAGGATTGTTCATGAGAGCAAAAAATACAAGTTTGAGGTTAAATTATCAGGACGCGCTGGGCCCAGGAGCGGGAACAAAATCTTCTAGTGGTGTGTCCAGTTCGGCATTGAATTTGGCGGACAGCACAGCTCGGCTTTGACAAGACAGCCACCACTTGGCATCGATTGGCTAGTTTATGTCGCCCTTGAAGGAGATGAACGTAGGTAGCATGTCGATGATAGCTGGCACGTCGGGAGCATAAGTAACGTTCAGGACCGCGAGCTGGTCCTTGATTATTCCAGCAGCCTTGAAAACCCATTCCTTTCTTCTAATAGTTTGCCGAAGTACAACGAAAATTTCTTGTAAGCTTTTAGCAGCTCTTCCCGATAGGCATTCATGTAATTTTGGCCTACTTCGATCATAAGGAAGGTCCGCCAACCTTCAGCCATACCTTGCTCGTGCGCCACCTGGTTCTGCTCCTCTTTGGCTCACACAACCTCCTCGAGCTTCTGAATTTGTGCTTTGAGCTCATCGACCTGGCGAGCTTGTTTCTGGGCGTCCTTGATCTCATTGCCCAGACGAGCTATCTCGTCTTTCAGGCTTTTCACCTGGCTCTTCAGAATGAGTATCTCCTCCTTGCGAGCTTTCAACAGGTGATTCACCCCATCTAATTCTCCTTGGGTCAAGGATAGCTGTCGAGTTTGTTGCTCAGCTGAGCGGTCAGCTCGTCGTAGGTTTTTTGGAGATCGCTCTCAGTAGATCGAGCCAGTAGTTCTTCGGAGAGTTTGGAGAGCAGGGGACTCAGCTGTATCAAGAAATAATATAAGGGTTTGCAAGGATTATCTTGGTAAGAAGGGGATTTTTAAGTAACAAGTTACCTGGCTGGTTATTCATTCGCCGAGGAAAGCCTGGATCTCCTTGGCATTGTCACATTGCGCCAGTCCTTTTCCCAGGTCGTGAAAGCTGGAAGAAGCGGCAGCGTGAGTTTTTAGGAGGTGGTGGTATTTTGGAATGGGAGAGCTCGGGCTCTTAGCTGCTGGCTTGATGGATCGTTTTCCCTTCGAGGACCTCTGGACTAGTTGCACCTCTTCCAGGTCATCCTCAATTTCCTGATCAGCTTCTGTCCTGAAGGCTTGATTCAACACCTTATCCATGTTGATGACAGGAGGAGGAGGTGCTGATATGACGTTGGGCTGTGGATCGGTTTGTGCTGTGATTTCTTCAGAGCTCGATGGGACACATTTGTTGATGAATGCGACTGCAATAACAAAGCAGTGGGTTAATATTAATTTGCAACTGTTGATGGTGTGAAGTTGTATAACATAAGAAACCTACCGAACTCCGATCTGGTCATGGCAAGATCTGGGTCGACGGGATGAGAGTCGATGCCCACGAATTTGAAAATTTTGGATCGGCTAGTGAGTCGTGAAATGGGCGCTTACTCCATTCTGCGAGTTGGTCAGAGTATCTTTTGTACAAGTGGGAAGATGTTTGGGACTGGGAGGATTGGATTGTTTTTGGGTATGATGTTGCAGCTCGGTTAAAAAGGGCCAACTCTCAGTATTGTGAATAAAGAAGAAATTTCTCCTCCATTCAGGAACTTTATTAAAGGATTCACTAAGAACCGGGATTTGCCGGTGCGAGCAGAAAGATAAAAGGAATGTCTTTGATATTTTACTTGAAATCAAAAGTGGAAAAAACTGGGTCAGGTTGAGTATTATAATATTTACATAATATAATATACCCCGCCAAGAATTTCATGGAATTGGGGGTCAGTTGTAAAATGGGGACTTTATAAAAGCGAGCTGTCTCGATGTAAAATTGGTGCGGTGGGAGTCTAAATCCTGACTTAAACAACTCGTCGAAGAGGATAATGTGATTTGGGGAAGGTTGCATGGGGTCTAAGTGGAGAAGGTCGGGTAAAACTATTTTGGCGGTCTCGGGGAGGTTGAGTTTTTGTTGGAATTCTTCAAGTTTTTCTGGATCAGGGAGTACTAGTAATTATCTTTTATTGCCCTGGTTGTTAGGGGCGGTGGAAGTAGATCGGCAGCGTCTAAGGAAGGTGCTACAGTTACCGGATTCTCTAAAAAGTGTTCGCAAGGTGGTGGGTTATTGGGTTTTGCTAAGGGAATGCCCTCTGGTATATTTACGATAGTCAAAGGGGCAGGAGATGGGTCTTCTGGTATGTTTTCTAACAGGGCTTGGGCATCGGAGTACGCCCTAGTCTGGGCTTCTAGTTCAGACCAACTGACATCGCCTTCTGGTTCGTCATGAAGGCCAGGAAGGGGAGAAGAAGGCTGGTTTCGTCTTCTCTTAAAAATGTAAGGGTTTTCAGTAGGATTGGGGTCATGAGAAAGGCTTGAATTTTGGGAATTCGGGTTGGAAGATGCTAATTTTGTCATTAATTGAATATCGCAAGGGAAAAAGCAACAGAAAACACAACACTCAGCAGATGCAACACATATATAAATTTAAATTAATTGCTGAAAAGGAAGATTTGGGGGACTTACACATTTTTGCTATCGTGGAGGTCGGTGATGAGCGATGTATTGCTGATGATTTTTTGAAAACCAGAGAAAGTGCTAGCTTTTTCACAGAACAAAAATGGCGACTTTGTGTATGTTTTTGGTAAAAGTGATGGATAGGGGGAGATGAAAGGGTTTGTGTAGGTTGGGCGGCGTGAAAAGCTGATGGGACGTATTGGAGCGGGAAGTTAGTAGGGTTTAGAGGAATGTTTTGGGCCCACAACGTTTATCATACTACGAGAAAATGGGGAGGGGACACAGGTCCGACACTCTGTCAGGTTACATTTAATGAATCTATAAGAGGACGTGATGAGTAAAGGAAAGCGTGTTTCGACTTTTGGGGATGTATATGATTACTGATAAGCGAGAAATTGTACGCTAATTAACGGTCTAATTCCTATATTTTTATGTGCTTAAGATTCTCATATATGTTTATTTCTCGCATATTTGTTATTATGAGCAGTCGAGCACCAATCGTATATTTCTTCTCTATTTTGCAGTATTTGGTGATATATTAATCGAAGAATGTTTCACGAGTAAGTAGAGAGACAAGGATCAACGAATCTACGAGAGGATACTAGCGAAGCAGGAGGTAGCGTCGATGCCAAAGATGGTTCGCGTCAGTCGATGCGATGTGCGGTATTTCACCCCTGTTGCGTCGTTTATGCGCGCGTCGGTCGACGCTAGGTCGACGCCATAACGACGGTCACTCTCTGTAGCGTCGATTGAAGGTCCGTCGGTCGACGCCATGTCGATGGTCGCTCTCTGTAGCGTCGATTGAAGGTGCGTCGGTCGACGCACATGCAGGTCGACACGGGCAGATGAGGCGCGTCGACGCCGAGGACTGGCACGCGTCAATCGACGCTGACTCGGCCGAGCTATTTTTGGAAGAAAACTTGCGCGGAAAGAAAGAAGAATCCTATATAAACCCGATCTTATTTCGTCCTAGAGACACACATAACATATCTTAGGGTTCCAAGGAGTTCCATAGAGGTCCCAATTCATCCCAAATCATCCATACGCAAGAGAACTTGAAGACTGAAGATTCAAGAAGCAAGATTCAAGTTCTATACATCGTCTCCCCTATTTTCTCAAGGATTATGTTTGTTTATCTGAACCTTTTCTTTTATTTTATTAACTCCATGAGTGAGTAATCCTTTTATCTAGTTCTAGGGATGTTGAAACCCTCGTGAGACTATGTTCTAATCAATTTATGCAATATTATCTTTTGTTCTTCATATGCGGTTGTTTGTGTTGTTGTAATCTCAATTTATGATTGCTTAATTCTTAATTTGGCTTGATCACCTAGATTAGGGATTGGTTATCTATTTCTTGAAATAGGATTGCTTCCTGTGTAATTGTCGTAATTACTATTTCTCTGAAACAACTAATGATTACGAATCATTAGGGACAACACAACATAGGTTGAATGAACCGAGCTTATGTGTTTATTGCAAAGATTAATCTATTTGCCTGATTATTAATGTTGTTGTTGGGTTGAATCTAGAGAGCTTATTCTAGGTTATTCAACAATTAGAATCAATTAAAGAGCTTATTTTAATTGAGTAAACGGTAAGGGCGAATTCAAGTAGCAGAGCTTATTGCTACTTAGGGTTTTAGTCGCATATGATGAATGTATTATGATATTGTGGTTGGTTAGATGAGTGGATCGAGGATGGAAACTGAACTAGAACTCACTATTATTAAATTTTTCGTTATTTTTCTTCTTGGTTGTTTTTAATTATTTGTTTATTTTATTTCGTTGGTTAATTTAGTTCACAATTCCTACCACATTTATTTGTTTAAATAAAATACGAACTATCACAATCTGACCACACTCCTCGTGGGTTCGACCCTTACTTATCGCTACTACTATTTAGTAGAGAAAAGCTAAGGAAAAATAAATATCTAATTTGACGCTTAACGACGGGCGGTCAAATTTTGGCGCCGCTGCCGGGGAGTGACGCGTTAAATTGTGATTTTAAGTATTTTCGTAGTTTTTTTTTATATTTGTTACTATTTTTATTTTGGAACAAGCTGAAATCTTGTTGAGTGTTTTCTCAGGTGTATGAACTTGAGATCATCCGGGAAGAGAATTTTGCATTATTATCCGGAAATCAACAAGAGAGGTCCTGAGCTGAAAAAGAAGAAGGAGACTTCGCACTCGGAACAATCACTACCCAAATATATATTCGAGGAGTCTTCAAGTGAAAGCGAAGAACAAGAAAACGAAACGATGGCTGGTCAAGCAGAACGAACGTTTAAGGAGTTGGCAAACCCCGACCTTCCACAACAACAATTGTGCATCACTTTTCCAACAGTGAACGATGCTACATTTGAATTACGGTCCGGACTAATCCATCACCTACCTTTATTCCATGGACTCACTGGCGAAGATCCGCACAAACACTTGAAGTAATTTCATGTCATATGTACAAGCATGAAACCCGCCGGAGTCACGGATGAACAAATCAAGCTAAGGGCATTCCCCTTTTCATTAAAAGACCTAGCCAAAGACAGGATTTACTACTTACCTTCGGGATCCATCACTACGTGGGGGGCATTGGAGAGAACGTTTTTGCAGAGGTACTTCCCCGCATCACGAGTGGAAAATCTTCGAAAGGACATTTGTGCGGCTAGGCAAACACAAGGAGAAACGTTGCATGAATATTGGGAAAGATTCAAAAGGCTCATCGCAAGCTGCCCTCAACACCAAATGGGCGAGCAACTATTGATTCAGTACTTCTACGAGGGACTAAGTCTCACTGGTCGCAATATGATTGAAGCGGCTAGTGGAGGCACTCTGATGGACAAGACGCCGACGGCAGCAAAAGAACTAATATCAAACATGACGGCCAACTCTCAGCAGTTCGGCAGCCGTAATCCTTCATCAGGATCGGGAATTGAAATGGGTAATGATTCACTACAATTCCAATTAAGTGAATTGAAGGCAATGATAAGTGCGGGGGGAGCTCCAAAGGTTCGACCATGCGGCTTATGCGAAACATTGGGGCATGTTACTGATGACTGTCCACATTTTTACAACGTACTCGAGGCACACGTGAACGCTTTGGGGACCGGAAGTGGACAAGGGAGAAAGTACGAGCCGTACCCCCACACCTTCAACCCAAGATGGGGCGACCACCCCAGTTTTATTTGGAGAGATCAGCAAGGGAATGCATCTGGGAGTCAAGATCAAGGGCCTCCTCAAGCTCACCAAAGGGGGCAAAGTTTCCCCAATCAATACAACAATCAACAGCGGAATGAGAATAATTCCCCATCACTTGAAGATATGGTGAAATCGATGGCAACAAGTTCCGCTCAATTCCAACAAGAGACCAAGGCATGCATAAAAAAATTGGAGACACAAATGAGTCAATTGGCTGCACACATAACCAAACTAGATGCGCAAGACGGTGGCCGATTACCACATCAAACCAAGGTAAATCCGAAGAATGTGAGCGCCATAACGACGCAAAGTGGAAAGAAAGTAGAAGGCCCGGCAAACCTAATACCAGAGCCGGAAAATGAAGACAAGACGGAGGAAGAAGATACGGAACCAAAATATGCTGACAAAGGTAATCCTAAACCTTCTAATAATTTTAGTAACCTCGTTGTTTCTCCTCATAGGACCGAGCCACTTCCATTTCCATCAAGAATCAAACTCCAAGCTAAGGAAGACACGGAAAGGCACATACGAGACGTTTTCAAGAAAGTGGAGATTACAATCCCACTTGCCGATGCGATCAAGCAAATTCCTCATTACGCCAAATTCCTCAAGGACTTATGCACCAACAAGAGAAGGTTGAAAGGAGACGAAAAAATCCCAATGAGAACAAATGTGTCGGCTGTTTTCCAAAAGAGCTTGCCACAAAAGCGGAATGACCCGGGCATGTTTTTCATTCCATGCGCGATTGGAGATATGCGAGTCGAGCAAGCCATGCTAGATTTGGGGGCATCAATAAATGTCATGCCACGCACCATTTTCGGCTATTTGAAGGTTGGGCCATTAAAGAAAACCGGGGTGGTGATCCAACTTACCGACCGAAGTATTGCCTACCCTGATGGTGTTATTGAAGATGTCCTCGTAAAAGTGGACGAGTTAATTTTCCCAGCGGACTTCTATGTGTTGAGCATGAATGAGTCTGCATCAAAATCGCCACCTATCTTATTGGGACGACCGTTTTTGAACACTGCTCAAACAAAGATCGACGTTACTAGAGGCACCTTAATGATGGAGTTTGACGGTCACATTTGTCAGTTTAATATATTTGATGCTATGAAATTTCCTGACTGCGATAACTCCATTTATGGCACTTGATTGTTTTGACTCCTTAGTGCAGGAATTTCTAGAAATGCACAAACAAGATGAGCTCGAGACGGCGATCACACTAAGTTTGGGGGAGGACTCGTTGCTCTTGAGTTACCCTCTAACTGAGCCAACTTGGGAGGACGACGTACAAGAAATAGTGTCAGCCCTACATGCACTTAGTTCAAAGCCGAAAGAAGAGAACGTGAATTTCATCAAACTTCCTGAGTCGCACGAGAAGACGTACCATCTATAGTCAAGGCACCGGAGCTTGAACTCAAAACCCTACCGGAGCACTTAAAGTATATTTTCTTGGGAGATAACGAGACATTACCTGTGATCATTTAGTCACGATTAGACAACCTCCAAGAGGCATCATTGCGGCAAGTGCTCAAGGATAACAAGCAAGCAATCGGGTGGACCATAGCGGACTTGCGAGGAATAAGTCCTTTCATGTGTATGCACCGAATTTTGCTCGAAGAGAATGCTGTGCCATCTAGGGAGCCCCAAAGACGACTGAATCCACCAATGATGGAGGTGGTAAAGAAGGAGATTCTGAAGCTACTAGATGTTGGGGTGATTTATCCCATTTCTGATAGTCGGTGGGTGAGTCCGACTCAAGTAGTTCCAAAGAAGTCGGGGGTAACGGTGGTCGAAAATCAAGAAGGCAGATTGGTTCCAACAAGGATGCGAACGGGATGGCGAGTTTGTATTGATTATCGTAAGTTGAATGCCATGACTCGCAAAGACCATTTCCCTCTTCTGTTTCTTGACCAAATAATTGAGAGGTTGGCGGGCCATTCATACTACTGCTTTTTGGATGGTTACACGGGATACTTCCAAATTCCTATAGCACCCGAGGATCAAGAGAAGACTACCTTCACATGCCCTTTCAGCACATTTGCCTATCGCCGCATGCCATTTGGACTTTGCAATGCACCGGCCACATTCCAGCGATGTATGGTGAGTATCTTTTCAGAATATGTTGGCGAGATCATAGAGGTCTTTATGGATGACTTTAGCGTTTATAGCAATTCTTTCGAGGTATGTCTTGCGAACCTATCTTTGATTTTGAAGCGTTGTGTCGACACTAACCTTGTATTAAATTGGGAAAAATGTCATTTTATGGTAGAATAAGGTATAGTTTTATGACACATTATTTTGTTGAAGGCATAGAAGTCGATAGGTCTAAAATCGATACCATAGCTGCGTTGCCTTACCCCGCCAATGTGCGGGAAGTTCGTTCTTTTCTTGGCCATGCAGGATTTTACAGAAGATTTATCAAAGACTTTTCGAAGATCGCGTCGCCACTTTGTAGGCTCTTGCAAAAAGATGTGGAGTTTAAGATCGCTGATGACTGCAAGAAGGCCTTTGACACATTGAAGGGACGACTAACTACTTCTCCAATTATCCAACTGCCAAGGTGGGACCTACCTTTCGAGATCATGTGAGATGCAAGCGACTATGCTATGGGAGCTGTGCTAGAGCAAAGGGTCAACAAAGCAA
Source organism: Phtheirospermum japonicum (assembly GCA_014905375.1). Lineage (NCBI taxonomy): Eukaryota > Viridiplantae > Streptophyta > Magnoliopsida > Lamiales > Orobanchaceae > Phtheirospermum > Phtheirospermum japonicum. The sequence goes on along the minus strand of BMAC01000620.1, from coordinate 790,021 downwards.
CCCATATGATTTATTATGCATCGAGGACCTTGAACCCTGCCCAAGAGAATTATACTACCACGTAGAAGGAGCTTCTAGCTATTGTGTTTGCCCTTGAAAAGTTATGTTCATACATCATTGGATCAAAGGTGGTGGTCTTTAGTGATCACGCGGCCCTGCGACATCTACTTACAAAGAAGGAGACGAAGCCAAGACTCATACGGTGGATCTTATTACTCCTAGAATTCGATTTAGAAATCAAAGACAAGAAGGGAGCCGAGAATACCGTGGCCGACCACCTCAGTCGATTAGTGCACGTGAGAGATGAGCTACAACTTGATGAGAGATTCCCGGACGAGCAGCTACTTGCGGTTGGGCACTTGGACCCTTGGTATGCTGACCTGGTCAGTTTTCTAGCTGCTCGTGTATTTCCAACAGCAATGACGAAAGTAAGGAGGGATAAGCTGAAGAGTGACACAAAATATTATCTGCATTATTTTAGTGTATGATCTGCATTCCATATACAGCATTTTGCGCGCGCACACACACAAAAATGTATATTCTATATTATACTTTATTTTATTTGTTTAATCTCAGATTTTTGTTATTTTTTAGTTGATAAACATATGAAGTATGTAATTTTACTTAATATAATATTTATTAACAAAAAAGTTGAATTAAAAGTTTACCGATTTTCTCCATGTCTCAACATGTGAAAAGTTTAAAACCGTGGAGTAGGGGTGAGCGGAATCGGGTACCTGGTCAATTTTCTTAGAATTGGAACCGGTCAAAAACGGGTCCAAGAAAAGAGAACCGGTCCCGAAATTGGTACTAGCCGGGTCCAAAGTTTTTGGAACCGATTCCGAAATCGGGTACCCGATACTTGTTTGAGTTTATTATTTGAAAAATAAAATCTTAGTGTACAATTAATTATATAGATAAACTATAATAATAATAATAATAGTTAAATTAATATTTATAATTAAACAACAATTAAACATGACTGATAATAGACAATTAGAAATTATGTTTTTTCAAGAAACTGTTCAAGAATTATTATATATTAAGACAAAGAAATAGATCCCATATAAATATATAAGTATTTTTTTTAAAAAAAGAATAAATAAATTAATTACTATATTAAAGACTTGGTACCGGGTACCCAGTTCAAGAACTGGTACCAACGGGTACCCAGTCTCTGAACCGGTCCCATCGGGTACCCGGTGGGTACCGGGTCTCGAAAGTGTGGACCCATAACCGGTTTCAAGAATTTGGAATCAGAACCGGTACCGGCGGATCCGATTCCTGGTCCGGGACCGAGTACCCATTATTTCTGCTCACATTTTTGCTCACTCCTACCGTGGAGAGTGAGCTAAATGAGCTCAATTGGGGAGTGGGGTTAACAAAATAAAATTTCAAGATTTTACAAAATATCATTGAACAATTTCTTTGGGATCGTGGAGGGGTGGGGGTAATCTTTCATATTACTAGAAAAGTTATTGTAATTTTTTTATTTGTATTTTTAATATTTCGTGTTTAGTTATTTATGTGATTTTTATCTACTCTGACAATTTAATGTCATTTCGTTGTTTTAGTTTTTATAAATTAGCATTTATAATATAATTTATGCAATAATTATAATTAAGTTCACTTTAATATTATTTGTTATCAAATGGAGATGCAAAATGATTTCAATATCTAAGCAAAATGATTGCAATATCTAAACAAATAATATAATATAAACAACATTCTTTAATATAACAATAATAAAACAAAATAAAATTCGATACAATTTAGTGCATTGCCTGATCTGAATAAAATAGCAAAATAGAAGAAAACGCTAAAATATTTTACTGTCAAAAGATGGTAATAATGAGTTTTTTTCTAAAAGAATAATAGTGTTAATATAGTAGTGTCAAATAATGTTTGTTTAATGAATATTTTTGTATAGTTCGTGTGAATTTTTTGTACAATTATTAGCAATTGCACAAAAGATTACACGAAAATATTGTCAAAGAGAATATACACAAAAGATATATCATATCAATTACACATTTCAATAGATATTGTAGCAGTGCACAAAAGATTGTCAAAGAGAAAATACACGATAAATTGTGTGTTATCAAGTAAAACGCACAAATTAAAAATAATGTGAAAAGAATTTAAATTAATAAAACTTGTGCAAGTTATACTTTAACAAATGCAAGATACAAAATGCACGCGGTAGTTGTAAAACACAAATTAAACAAATATTAAGTCCAATACTAACAAAATTATAACATTACACGGCTGTGTGTAAAAGAGACATACCAATGATACATTTCCAGTTGTCAAAATGCCCGAGTCAAAATGCACACAATGACAATATTTTAAGAACAACAAACTACAACATTTCAAAAGTAACATAAATTACTAAGAAACAATGAAAAATAAATTTCATGAAGAAAAAAATAAAATAAAATAAAATAAACCCAAAGAGCTTGAAATTTAGAGTGTTAGAACACTCTATAGCCTGGTAATTATCCATCCATGACAGTCCAGGCATGAACCTAGGCAATGGAGTATGATTGATCAAATCCATCGACGAGCACAGTCGACCAAAAGGCGGATATACTGTGAGGAACAAATTCAAAGATGGAGCCTTGTTTGGTGGAACGACAGACCATGGAACCACGACCACCACTCTGGGTAGTCTCCGATGAGAATTCTTGGATAACCTCCGCTTCACGGTGATCAAGACGATACTAGGGGCAGACCACCTCTTTGTTAAAAGTTTTTTCTTAGGCTAAAGATTTGAGAGCGAAGAAAAATGTAAAATACCAAAATTAGGGCAAAAATGAGGACGGAGGCAGCGTGCCCGCCAATGGTGTTGTTTCTAAGGTAGTATGGCATTGAGGTGTGACATCGGAGATGACATCTAGTGGACATGGTGGCGTAAAAATTTGTGGTGGAGATTGGGAGGGATAACACATCGGGGGGGGTTAAAATCATACATAACCAGCATAATCGAGCCTGTCGATTATGCAATTATTGAATATCTCTACTGTAGAGGAATGAAGATTTCTTATTAAGTAATATATGAACTGAAATTTGATGATATTTATTGATTGTCATGCCCGGTTTGTTACTCAAGATTGATGCCTGCTACATCCAGTTGATTCACCAAGAAAGTAATTGATTTAGATTTTAAAGTTTACAAATCTTTGAGTCAAACTACATCTCCGAGTTGGACAAATTCTTCGTTTACCAAAAAAAAATTTAAAAAAATTTGAAGGATCGGCGGATCAAACAAGTATAATTTTAAATCAAATAGATAAAATCTTAAATGAGAGGGGTAAAAAAGGTTACTCCATAAACTCCTTGCAAGAATCAAGCTTAAAGAAAATTGATTATTTGATTAGTAAGAGTAAAATAGTTCTCTTGTAAAGTAATTTGAAATAAATGTGAAGTTTGAATTACCAAGGAGATAAAATGTTTCTCTAATTGACCGTGTGATATTTTGCCCGATTTTCTAAAAATCTCAATTTTTACCCAAAATTGTTGATGTCAACCAAATGAAATTTTATTTTTGGGGAATTTTGATGAGTTGAGATAAAATGTTTCTCTAATTGACCGTGTGATATTTTGCCCGATTTTCTAAAAATCTCAATTTTTACCCAAAATTGTTGATGTCAACCAAATGAAATTTTATTTTTGGGGAATTTTGATGAGTTTGCAGAAATGGTGCTGAGTTAGCAAACTTTCACTCTATTAACAATTTGTACAAAACTGCTAAACTAGCTTATTTATTACACGCAGGTGTAACACCTAATTCAAGACGGGATGTCAAAATTGACTTTTGTGCAAGAGAAGACAGCCATGACAAGTTGATATTCAATGAACCAAACAATTCCTAATCCTCATTACACTCTTACAAAAAGTATTTACATCCTATGAGGTCATCCCAATGAACCATTTACACTCTTGCAAAAACCATTTACATCCTCTTCCAGCGAAGCCCATCCCATGATKATTCTTGAATCGGCACCTGATTGAAATCACACAAATTAAAACAACATTAGKATCTAGGAAGAMAATGTTTATAGTAGTAGATAGATGTACCATACTATAAGTAGCACCTTGGATACTTACAATACCCTTGAGGTTCGTTCAAATTTCTAAAAAAAAAAATGTTACTTTTCAAATTTATAAATGCAGTAAAAAAAAACACTTGATACTTCTTTCTATTTTACAAATTATATTTCAAAATTTTTGATGCTGAATTTCTTTTTCGTAATTACAAAAAAACCTTGATTTTCCTAGCAAGTTTTTTTAAGAAAAAATAAAAATTCACTCGCTAGCCAAGTGTGAAAACAACCTGCAAAACTCTTTCCAACTCTCATCCGGTATAATATTAACTCCAACTCCAGAATTTAAAAGGAAATCAAACAAATAAAACACAATTCAATTTCTATTGAACTTCCTACAAGTTAATTTTTATGGCGGCGCTACTAGATTTAATTAAACACTTAATTTAATGAAAGCACACCTTATATATTTCTGAATCGAGATTGAGGAGCAATAGTAAACGGCGAGGCGGTAGGCAATTTTTTTGTCATGTTTGGTCCTCTAGACGGAGTCATCAATGGAGCGCCTACACCAACTTTTTTGACTTTATGGGCTCGGTCAACATTGACATTGACCGTCTCCGCAAAATCTAATGAGTTGAAGCTCTCGTCCACCAATGAAGGCACCATTGATACGTTCACCAATATCAAGATCTTTGCGTCTTTACACAAGCAAGTCTGTAAGCATTCAAAACATCGATAAGTTCACAGAGAGAATAATATACAGACTACAGCAGAGTCAGCTTGAAAGTGATGTGAAAGATGTGATGTGAAAGATGTACAGGAAGAAGTGAAAGCGGATGGGCTCATGAGCTCTCGAAAGTCTAATCAGAGGGCAATAGAGTCAAAGAAAGAGGAGATACTGAAACAACAACTACGGAAGTGCGATGGAAAAGTCACAATATTAAGAAAGGAGGTACAAGAATTAAGAAGGGGTAGAATCACTAAATGAATACAAACGATAGACATGTAGGCAAATATGTGCTAATTATGAAGACAAAATAAACATAATTGGAATTGTAAAGTTTTTACTATTATTCATGTTTTACCCTTAATTTTTTTAGTATTCCAATAAACAAAGTAAATTAAATAGGTTTTTTTAATCTTGTTGTGTAATTATTACTTTTAAAAAGCAAACAAGCCTATTTTTGTGGAAGGGCGAAAATGAAGAAAATGCATACCTTTTGTCGATGGGGTGAGTATTATATATTCTCTTTGTCCAAATATATAGTCCATTATTCCTTTTTGAATGTTCCAAATATATAGTTCATTTTCTATATTTAATATTACTTTACCTATTATTTTACTATTATAACCTATTTGATATGAATTTTGTAACTTACACCCTTCATTAAATTAGAGAAAATCATGAAATGTTTTGTATATTTGTAATACTTTTTCTTAAACTTTGTGAAAGTCAACACACGACTATATAATCAGATGGCTAATACCCGAGGCATAAAAGAAGCATTTTCTACGGGATCCCGAAACCACCAGCCACCCCGACCTAATTCATGATGAGCCCACCAACTTCCTGGCAAAATGCCTACGGTTAAAAACCACCGACATGTCAAGATCCAAATTAGTTAGTGTCGAAGCGGGCCATTAGATTGCGAAGTGGGCCAGCCTGTGGGCGAGACTGCAGATGATAGTGAGTCACGCCGAGAATTAGTTAGTGTCGAAGCAAGCGACGCACACCTGGTCCTGGACGACTCGGCGAGGTCATCGATCGACTGGTGCAGATGGGTCAGAGGCTCATGATCATTAGCCTGGAACTGACGAGACTAGCCTCTGGGCGAGGCTGACGAAGATAGCGTGTCAGGCCGAGAATTAATTACTGTCGAAGCAAGCGACACACACATGGTCTCGGACGACTCGACGAGGTCGTCGATCGACTAGCGCAGATGGATCAGAGGCTCACGATCATTAGCCTGTAGCCGACAAGACTACGCGTAGCCGTGCAGCCCCGCGCACTACGCGTTGACTGTGGGCGAGGCACACAGGGATAGCTTGATGGGCCAAATAGCCCATGATGAGGGGGCGGGACCTCCTCCACCCAACAAGGCAAATGCATAGTCGCGCACTCGAGAAACTCGGACGTCGGACAAGCTTGGACGCAAGCTACAGGTCTTTGAGGCCCAAGTTTGGGAAGCTTCTAGATAGTCCTCTAGAAAATTAGTTAGGATTCCTTAGTAGGCGGGTTTCCCACGCTTGTTTGTGGGCCGTATGTTGGGGTTTTTATAGTCAATGTTCAAGTAAGTAGTTTAGCTTGGAGAAGGGGGCAAGAAACTCTAATCCTGATTAGTAGAATAGTATAACTTATTGTATTATTATCACAAACGAGTTGATTAATTAAAGTTCAAGTCTTTTGAGTCAATTCATGACAATAGGCAGGCTTCTATTGCTACATAACAATAAAGCAGAATAGCATTTTGCGCCCACATCTTTGAATTTGAGGGTGAAAAGCTCACTTGTTTTACAGGATCCGACGCATTCAACAGAGCGGAACATTTCAAAACACTATGTTCAAAAAAATTCATTATGGCCAGGATTGTCGACTTGCCTCAAAGTTCTCTAGAGTATTTACTAAAACAAAGAATGTTCCTGTCTTCATTGAAAATGAAGTACCCAAGTCCAATTGTGCATACCAGTACCTTTTCAAGCTAGGTTCCTACGGATGAAATTTCAGACCGAACTAGAATAGATGAGGCACGGTTAATCACGTGGGTGCATGTAAAGCAAATAAGGCAAAGTCCCCCCTTTGGAAAGAGAAAATGGTAAACTTCGTATTTTTAGCAACCTGCGTAGGACACCCCCCTTTATAAATAAAAAGGGGAGGATAACCAATTCATGACTTTCAATGTGTGACGGAGCCCGCCCAAAAGTTTTTTTTACTATGCGGCCTGGCCTCTCCTAATCACCGGGATATACCCCAAATTTTTCCAAGAAAACTGTTAGGGGGAATTCCAAAAGAGATTTAGGGAAAAGAACCAGCGTGGTACGTCTATTTCCACGAAATGACAAGAGATGATAATAGTGAGCTTAAAAAACTTATTATGGCTGTAATTTAGGGTGTAACTTACATCTAATATCCAACACACAACTATAAATAACATTCAAAATACGCAACTAAAGATGTAAGATTTAAAAAAGTACCTTGAGTTCTTTGATTAGTGTAGACTTGTGCGAAACCACGTGACCTTTTTGTTTCTCGGCCAACACGGTTATGGCCTCCTTCGGAGAGAGTAGACTCAAGTTGATGGACTGTTCAATTTTGATTTTTTTTTTAAAGGCTATTAAAACATTTCCAAGAAAAGAAACTCCAAGAAGAAATTAACACGACTCCTACCTTTGTTTCTTCCATCTCGCTCTCGGTCGCGTGACGAGATCGCTCGCTACCAGCAAGGTCAATCATCGTAAGTACACCATCTACAATCTGCCCCGTGCTATGAAAAAACAATAGTATGTTAGAACGTTTCCAAAACATGTCAATAATGAGGTTTTTATAGCGAATATCATACCTTCGTGGCTTCCACGCGTACAGAGAATATAAAATGACTTCTTGATGAACAATCATTCATCGTCGTCTTTCCAACACGTCTAAAATTTCAATAATAAAAAAAACAACACTTGATTAGAACCTAAATATGCAAAAACCTATAAATAGCAAAAATTGTTCATCGACGCCTTATATATTTGTGTGCAGGTATTTAAAACACTACATCTTTGTTGCTCTGTCAAGTAATCGTAAGGCTTCGTCGCTTGTATGAACGACTACGTATGATCCACTCTCTAACAAAACTTGAGTGCGATTATTATAAATTTCATAAATGAACACCTGAAATTTCATAACATAATTACTGATTCATAAAATAGTTGCATGGGCCTCACACTTATGAAAAAGTTACTTTTAAAGCATAATCTTCAAATTTTAAACTTGTTTATATTTTAATTTCCTTCAAAAGCATAATCTTCAAATTTTAAACTTGTTTATATTTTAATTTCCTTCAAATTAAGAATTGTGCTTGAAAATGAGCCATTTTTCTCATTTTAATTCAAGTAAATCAGTTTATACATCATGGAAATCAGTTTTTAGAATAAAATTGCAAATTCTTGAATACAAAAGAAATTCTTGAAACAAGTTCTAAGAAAATCAAAATTAGATTTATTCCATACCTTTATTCCATACGTGCAACCTTCGTCTTCAAACTTTTTTTGGCGGAAAACAATTTATCCAAGGATCGTGAAATCAAACCTAGCCAAGTTATAAGAAAATCAAAATTAGATTTATTCAATTGCCTATCATTTTAAAAGTTTTACCAGATTATGTCTGCCCATAAACAAAAATACTCACCTGAATGCGGTCGGATTAATATAGTTACTAACCGAGCATTGTTATGTAACTCTTAAAAATCTAGCCACAAGTTCAAACATCTCACCTTATAACCATCAAGCACGCTCCGGACAAGGTGCAATTTTGTTTTTCTTCAAACCCCCAATCCGCTCTCGAACACGTCCTCTTGGTATCATCCGGCGTGTAAACTTTGTCGAACGTTCGACAAAGTTTACACGCCGGATGATACACGTTCGACAAAGTTTACACGCCGGATGATACTCAAGAGGACGTGTTCGTGGAGATATAGCACCTTGTCCAAAGCGTGGTTGATGGTTGTGAGATGTGGTTATAAGGTGAGATGTTTGAACTTGTGGCTAGATTTTTAGGACATTTTTTAGGACATAACAATGCTCGGTTAGTAACTATATCCGTAGTAACTATATTAATCCGACACGTTTCAGGTGGGTATTTTTGCTTATGGGCAGACAGGTTACCAATGATAGGCAACCGGGAGAACAACGACGAGGTTTGATTTCACGATCCTTGGATAAATTGTTTTCCGCCAAAAAAAGTTTGAAGACGAAGGTTGCACGTATGGAATAAAGGTATGGAATAAATCTATTTGTTTCAAGAATTTCTTTTGTATTCAAGAATTTGCAATTTTATTCCAAAAATATAAACTGAAAATTTATTTTAATTTCCATGATGTATAAACAGATTTACTTGAATTAAAATGAGAAAAATGGCTCACTCCCAAGCACAATTCTTAATTTGAAGGAAATTAAATTAAAAACAAGTTTAAAATTTGAAAATTATGCTAATTTAAAAAAAAAAAATTCTACTTTTATTTCAGAAACTGGTTTTGTTTTTTATTTCAAGGTCAAGGGGCATAAAGGTCTTTTTAATGATAAGGAGGTTATGGAACCTTTGAATACATTAGGATCTAATAGTTTTTTGTTGCCATCCCTTAAAAAAAGAGACAAAAAGAATAGTTGGGATGAGGTGAAAAACTATTTTATGAATTAGTAATTATGTTATAAAATTTCAGGTGTTCATTTATGAAATTGAATTAGTAATTATGTTATAAAATTTCAGGTGTTTATTTATGAAATTTATAATAATCGCACCCAAGTATTGTTAGAGAGTGGATCATACGTAGTCGTTCATACAAGCGACGAAGCCTTACGATTACTTGACAGAGCAACAAAGAAGAGGTAGTGTTTTAAATACTTGCACACATTACAAGCGACGAAGCCTTACGATTACTTGACAGAGCAACAAAGAAGAGGTAGTGTTTTAAATACTTGCATACAAATATATAAGGCGTCGATGAACAATTTTTGCTATTTATAAGATTTTGCATATTTAGGTTCTAATCAAGTGTTGTTTTTTTAATTATTGAAATTTTAGACGTGTTGGAAAGACGACGATTAATGATCGTTTATCAAGAAGTCATTTTATATTCTCTGTTCACGTGAAAGCCACGAAGGTATGATATTCGCTATAAAAACCTCATTATTGAGGTGTTTTGGAAACGTTCTAACATGCTATTGTTTTTTCAGAGCACGGGGCAGATTGTAGATGGTGTACTTACGATGATTGACCTTGCTGGTAGCGAGCGATCTCGTCATGACGCGACCGAGAGCGAGATTGAAGAAACAAACGAATATTCCTTTTCCTCTAAAATGTTAAAAATACTTGAAAAATGCATGCATTTAAGCTCTACTTAAATTTCTTTTGCATTTTTTTTTTGAGCCCACAGTTGTATTAAAACTTGAAGGTTTTTATTTTATTATTTTACGAATGTGTGGTTTTAAAATGAGTTGTGTCGAGTGGGTTAACAAATTTTGTGTCGAAAAAATATTGAATCAAATATACTCTTTATTATACCCTTTATTATACCCAAAATATAATAAAATAAAAGTATTAAATTAGGCAGGCTGAAATAACACTTGAAAACCCAAAATTCTTTCCGAAACTAACGAAGAGGGAAAAATAGACATGTAGCTGAAATAACACTTGAAACCCAAAATTCTTTTCGAAACTAACGAAGTGTGAAAAGTAGACACATAGGATTGAAAAGTTTTGCATTAATATATAGGGTATATATACACACACACACAATTATGAGTTTCATATTGCAATGTGATGTTGATTGTATTTCCTAGGAGCTTATGGGAGGAGGTGGATCTATGTTAGTTGATGGCCTTAGAAACGGGATGCATTCAAGATCATGTAGGGGTTATTTGGACTAGGTTTCGTTAAGGTTCTGAATCCTAATATTCAAAATCTTGAGTATTCAAGATTTTGTGAATAGTAAAAATTATTGTTTGTTATAAGATTTAAAATCCTTTACTTTTTACTTTAGATGTCAAAAGATGTCAAATCATGTACAATAATGTGTTTTTATATTATATTTGATGTCAAATCATGCATGAAAAGTGAATGATAGTGTATTATTATATTGTATTTAGTAATACTTGATTTTTTAAATGTAATGATGATGTGATTTTTACGTAATTAGGCTTAATAAATCCTAAGTTGATTTATTGGACTACAAAACTAACCTGATTCCTTGGGACACTTGACACCATCAGTAAGACCCAAAAGTTTCTAAAAGAAGGAAAAAGAAAATATTGCAGTATACCACCAAAAAAGACTTACGATTATGCTGTAATATTAAGATGTTGACTGAAATTCACCTTAAGTTTCTCGTAGCACGTCTCAAGATCGTCATTGACCAAAATATAATCGAACAGGCCAGGCGAGTTCGATTATTAGCATTTCGGGGACGCTTTTGGATCTGCTCTTCTGTCTCGGTCGCCCTGTAACAATAATTACGATTTTTTTTAAATAAAAGGCACGTGTAAGGTTATTAAACGGAGCTAAAAAGGACTTTCATCATAAGCCTACTATAGCCGTTAAAAAGGACTTTCATCATAAGCCTATTATAGCCCACCACGCGCATGCTCGAGCTCATCAAACGAGGGAGGAGAGATAAAGATAAAAATGGCTTCAAGAGAGCTAGCCCTCACAGATCTTGCCCCTTGAACATCAATGTCAAGGATTCATCTCTACATGACAAAACAAATCACACAAATATTTACAACAAAAAATAAAACGATCATTTTTTGTAATGTATGAACACTCTGCAATGTCACAACAATTACAAAATTACCCTTGAGGTTAAGTCTAATTACAAAATACCCCCAACTATTTCAAAATTACAAATAACCCCTTGATTTTCATTTCTTAATTTACACAATATAACCTCAATAACACTAAAACAACACTACAACAAATGCATCAAAATGCTATTATAATAAAAATATTTCAAAGTAAAAAAAAAACAATAATAAAAATGATGGAATTATAGAACGTGGGATTTCAGTGTTTTTGTTAAAAAATGAAACAAAATGATCGCGTCCTCCTCCTCATCAGGGATAATTACAAAAACTATTTACGAGATTTAGCCTAATTACATAAAGAACAAAACAAAACTTCATTTAATTGCAAATAGCACCTTAAAGTGTTACAAACACCCAACCGAACTTGTATTTGCCTACACACACTCTTGAGTTGTAAGAGGGAAGAAAATGCCAAGGATATTTGTAATTTTAAAAAATAATTGGGTATTTTTGTAAATATCATGAGTAGTTTTTGAAAATAACACTAAACTAAATTAATCAAAATGCTATTAGCTTCTAAGGAGCTCAAACACCAACCTCGAGAAACCAAAAGCTATCATCAGAGGTTGTGTTGGCCTTAATAACCAAAATCCGATCCTCGTCCAAAACAAAAGCTGAGTGGCCATGACTTGGGTTTTGTGCCCAACATGATTGGGATCCCCCTACATAGATTATAAATTCATTAGTTAGCTGACCTCGAATTTAAAGGCAAAATCACACCAAATCATCAAAAAACGAATTAATCTTGCAAACATTTACCATTCACCGGCAGATTTATCAAAAATTCGAATTCCAATTGTGGACCCGGATTTGTTGTCAGATTAGTCAATCACATACTGGACAATATAAAAAAGGTTGAATATTCATATTTAACAAAATATTCTACCAAAGGATATTATTTTACGATAAATCGGATTATCATACTGTCTTATTGCAACCAATGTTGACAGCAGTTTCGAATCCCTTGGACTTTAAGTGGAGCCCATTTGGAATATTMTTCTTGAGATTGTCTACAATGAAAACCGGAGCTTCCCACTGATCATAAAAATAAAAAAAAAGATTTATCCATTTTGACAGATTTATTACATTCAAGAGAGATTTTGTTTTCAATTTTTATTTAAACAAAGAAAGATAAATATAAGCTCACCATAGATTCAATGATCCACCAATGAAGGCCAATTCTGTTAAAAAAACAATAAAAATGAAATTATTAGAATCAAAAAGCATAAAATCTGCGCCTTCCAACCCTTAACCCAATCAAAAACAAAAAKCCAAATGCCCAAATTATAATATATATATATATATAATAATAAAAATGGCATATAGACATTCTACCACTCCGTTCAACGAAATCCACAACCCCATTAATCAAATACTATTTTAGAAAAAGCATAAAATCTTGTAAATTCAAAAAAAAAATCCAGTTTCTTGAGAAAGATGAAAAAATGGAATTTTATATTTCGTAAAAGAAGAAAAACAACAACAAAAACAATGAAGAATACCTGCCAAATTGGAATCAATGCAAATAAAGAGAAGCTTCTTTACTGCGTCGATGTCCCAAGCAAGTAAAATAAGAAATTGCACATTTCCCAATGCAACCAAAATAATGCACCGAGGAAAAATATTTTTATTAGATAACTAAAAAACAAAAACCAAGAACAAAACCAAAAATACAATTTGAAAACATAATAGCAGATTCTGCAAAATAATACCTTAATTACAGATATAATTTTAAAAGTATATTTAAATTAAAAAAAATAGAAATACCTTGTCAATGTATTCATCGAGGTGCGGGAACAATGTGCGCGCGTAGAGCATAAGCTCGAATGAACTCTTATGTCTTGAATCCTTCCTTCACCAAATGCTGCCACACAAAAGTAAATCCATTTTCAGTTCTTATACAATGCTTGCGTGAAAATTTAATTGAAAAATAAGAAACTAAATACTAAATAACGAGACCAGATCACAACTTATAAGAATCCATTAATTCAAGACAAAATAGACTGGATTTTTTTTTTCTCTAAGAGCATATATCCAGGAAAAAAACCAAACCTTTTTAATCGAAAATCTTAGAAACTGTATCTAACATAGGGATATAGTTTTTTATCTAAAAGAAAATGGACTTTGTCCATATTTCAAGAATATTGAAAAAGAATTAAATATGAAAATGTATGTCACAAACTTCCAAATAATTAATACATCCATATAATAACAGGGGGAAAGTGGCACCTTTGGCAACAACTCACTCAATACCATAACTTGATCAATCTTAGCGATCAAGATTCATGCTGGCGTGGTACCAAAACTGAATGGACAAACCTAAAGTAGTTCAATTTTAACCCTACTAATCAACCTTTAAAAATGACAATTTTATATTTAAAAAAATTAACGAAAAAATAAACTTTTCACCAATCTCTATGTTCTAATTATATCCAAAGAAAACCTAAATAAAAAATAGCAAAACCTTTTTCTTTTAAGTTAAAATACTGGGTTGAAGGCACACAAATACAAAAATCAATCCATAAGAAGGGAAGAATATACCCACCAACAATAACCCATCAAAATAAGAAGGGTAAAAAAGAAACTCTCTTTGACGGATACATGAATCTGCGAAGGAGAAGGGATGAGTTCGACAAGGTATTTCTACGCCAAGTCGAAACAGCCTTAGCACTCATCCCCTTACCAGCGTACAAGAAAGCAAGTGTGTGTAAATGTCCAGATTCATTGAGTAGTGCTTCTAGCTCCTCCTGCACTGCCCATTGAAATCCATGGTCATTGTTTGTTTAAAGAGACTCGTTGATTTTCACCTTGATAACAAATTATGCCATTATTTAACATTCATACGAGCTCCAACTCATTCATACTAAATAGAAAGTGTTCTCAAATTTTTTACCATTTTACCCCCAATTGCACCCTCACTCCATAAGTGTGCATTGTCATAGAAAATACCCAGCCTAAAAAAAAGGGATAAATCCATAAATGGTGAAGGACAAATGAAAAGTAATCCATACCACTACACAGCTATTCTCAGAAGATGCAAGTCTTTCCATGTCATCAACACAATTCACAGATCTATACAAATACATCAGAAGCGTATCAACTCCCTCTCTCACTGAAATGGCCAAATCTCTTTCACGACAAGCTTCCAAATATCTGTAGAAAATTAGTGAAAGTTGGACAAGGAAAACTAGTAAGAACTTTAAAAACAATTTACGCACAAATTAAGAGAAGCCCAACGCAGTTTGTTATCAGGAAAAAAAAGGAGAAGAAAAAAGAATCTGATGAACATCAAATAACCACAAAAGTAAATCCAAAAATACCTTATCATGTTTTTTATGGCAGACTCTAACAAATCAGCTCTACTAGGTGGATTAAGAAGAAACCCATCGTCAACAGCGGTCTCTAAACCTACCTTCTTAAGAAAAACAGCTTTCTGAATAGCTGTCAAGCCATCGTCTATTACACTCTCAAGTGGTTTCGGAGGAGGATGCAAGCCCCAATATCGGTTCCTCGGTACCTGAAAGTTCTCAAACATTTCAGTTTACATAGAAAGCATAGTCAAGTGAATACGTCGCAGAAAATAAAAAGCATGCGCAAAGTGAGACAACAGAAGAAAAAAAATATAGAAAATCACATGTACCAGAAGGGTCCAGCGATTCGGGTCTCGCATGATAAACGGAAAAAGTTCAGAAGGCTGCATGTTTTCTGCAAGCAAGAAATGATCTACTGCTTCCTTGAAATGCAACTCAAAAAGCAAGAGATATCCAAGCTGTGCATGGATGAAAGATAGCATCTCCTTTGTCATTTCACCTTCATTCTGAAGCTCTTCAAACAAGTAGACAGCTTCCTTGAAGCTCTTTTTCCTGAGCAGATCCTTGATTTGTGCTTCTCCAGAAACTTTCCCATAGCAAATAAGCTTCAATTTGAAATTTTTAAGACATCATGAGAAAAAATAAGCATTTAATATATATATATATATATATATATATATATATATATATAAGTGATCAATTTTGTTATTAAACTCCCATTTTCAATTATCCAACAATAGCATTAAATGCCATACTTGAGTCAATGCTCCTTTTCTCAGTAGAGTGAGTTGATCAAGTCGGGCCCGAAAGAATTACGAAAATTAGGGACCTAATTTTTTGTATATTGTTAATATTTACATGTATAAATATGTGAGATAGTATAATAAGTTCTTATGTAGCCTAGCAGTTTCAATTATCTCATCCGTGTTTGATTCTCACGTTGCACATAATTATTATTTTCCAGTTTTTTTATTTATTTATTACAAGTATAAAAGAGGTAAAAGATAGTTTCTATCAAAATTAAAGGCCCATGCCCCAGTTACATAACCCCTGCTACTCTTGCTTTTTTTAATTCTTTTTCATACCCTAAGCTTCTTCTTCCTTTTTTCTAAGGCCCCATTACATTTAAAAAGTTTAAAATTAAAAAAAGCTCCATTGCACTTCTTTTTTTTTTATGTACCTTTGAGTTTATATATCAAAAAAAGGGCCCAATTCGAAATTTCGTCTCAGGCCAAAATAAGGTAGGATCGGCCCTGACTTGAATCCCACAGAAAGTGAGTTTGCCTTAAGGGTTCCTTTCAGACGCTAAATCATCAAATTTAAATCCATGATCCAAACCTACTGATAAACATATCCATATTTGGCCAACATCACTTCATCAGTTTTATTTTCTATCTACCTTCTTAAAATGGCAAGTACTGAATCTCAAGCAACAATTTATAAGCCAATTAAGGGGAAGTCCATGTATTATTATATCAGGAAAAAAATCAGTTTAGATGAAAATTAATACATGCAGAAAGTACCTTTAAGCTAGTCGCAACAATAACAAGCTTCCCACTCTTGTTTTCCTCATCAGCTAGCACGCACGGTCCCACGCCTCCATCCCCGACCATAAACCTCTGCAAACAACACCCCATTTTCTTGTGATACAATTCGACCATTAAATTATTTGCAGCAACCACATAACTTCCTATTTACCTAAACGAATCCGGAGCCTCCTTAAACACCAAACTCCCTCCAACCGGCTGCCCCTCTGCATCGACAATAATACCCACATTATCAACCATTAACAAAACCCTACATTCCTTAACTAAAAGCTTCATCTTCGGCACACCGGAGAAATCCGGAAGCAAAAATATCAGCTCACATCGCCCATTCACGCAATTATACAGAAAATACCCGATTTTAGTACCCACGGATATAAAATCATCAACCCACAATAAAGTCAAAATAATCCCATCAAGAACCCCTAGAATCTCCTTTCAGAATTAACAAGGACCCACTCAGCATCAACTCGGCTATTACCAATTTCTTCCCGATCCCAATAGCGAACAGATTGCTGCTATCGATATTTTTCCCATTACTATAAACATAATTAGTTTGACTACCTCCGTCAGTGTAAAGAGTGGGATTATAGCTTTGGGTTCGGGATTTGCGAGAAAATGCAGTGACGCCTTTGAAGAGACTGATTTTTTTAGCAGGACCGAGTAAAGCCGGGTCAAGTAAATACAAAAACCCAACCGCAAGGACTAGAACTTTGCCGATGTGGACAAGGGGGAGGACCAAGTTCAGTGAGCCGCCGCCGGGAAGAGAGAGACGTGTGATGAAAGCGATTTCGGGAGGGGCATTTTCGTAAATGCGGAGGGAGTACAGTAACAGGACGCCGGAAAGAGTGCCGATGTAAATTAGGGTTTCGCCGTCGGGTTGGCTGGAAAGTGCGAGGGATTTGATCGGAGAGTTACCGGAATCGATGGCAGACTCTGCGATGGGTTCGAGAATCGCACGAGACTTGGGTTTAACAGCCATTTGAAAATGAAATTAGGGTTTATGGAATCAAGATTTGTAAAATGGAAGAACAAGAGGATATGAATTTTTGGGGATTAAAAATGAATTTGCACGGCGTCAAAAACACCGCCCGCCGGCCAAAAACTCGGCGATCACCATTTCGGCTTCTTGAAAGCGATCTCCATCGTCTCAATATGGACACTCGGTGAACTAAAGTCGCGTGTATATTCTCTTAGTAAGCGGGTTAAACTGCCGAGTGCGAGTGTGCGTATGGAAAGCAAGAAAAACTAAGAGAGAGGTTAAATTTCTGTGTGGGAACTCATCTGACCCATTAAATTTTAGTAGATGAACGAATGAGATTATTTTTCTATTTTTACTAATATCACACCTAATATAAAACTTGAGGACTTTTAAGTAACTTTAATCATTGTGCCAATTACATCACCACAATCACGGTGATTCCTTATTTAATACGACGATAAAATTATTAAGAGATCCCTCTACCTCATTACAAAATTTTCATGTATCCCTTAATTCTCACCTATCGCAGATCTTGTTTGTCGGAATGCCAAGACGGCTTTCTAAATGAACTCGACTCTCCATCCCTTCACATCGTGATGATCCGATCCCTTTTTTTGGAACTAAAAAACTCCCGTTTCCTTCTTTATGGCGGACGAAGAGTGATGGGTGGTTGGGATTGCGCAGGTGCGATTATAATGGCTCTCCGGCGACGCTTCTGCTCGCCTATTTTTTTTTTATAATTTTTGTTTATGTTGGTATTTGGAATTTAAAGTGGCATGTTTGGGTCTAATTTTTTTATTATCAAAGATATGGTGTATAAAGACCAGAGCTTGTGAAATGGTGTAGAGAAATGGTCCATTCTACTTACAAATTGCTTATATTTGCAGATTATGGAGTTAGGAGTAGATTCTTTAATGGCGGTTTTGGCATTTAGCGATGGGGTTTTCTGCAAAAGCCGGCGACTAACGAGTTTTGAGAGTGTTTTGTTTAATTCATTTTGGGCTGGGCCAAATAGAGATGGAAAGGTATTTGGGTCCACGAATAGGTTGGGTCTAGCCCATGAAAATCTTCTGCTAATTTTATGTGAATTGTATGCTTATTTATTAGCCTAGTGAAGTGTTTTAGAAATTCAAATGATAATGCATCCAGATTTCTCATCCTTTAGCTTTGCTTTAGAAATTCAGAAATATAGTTGATGTGCTAATTTACGTGAATTGCTCTGCTAAGTAGTGTGAATTGTATTGCTAATTAGTGAAATGAAATCAAACGAAAAATCTTCCAAATTTCTCATCCTTTGGTTTGCTTTAGAAGTTCAAAATAGTTGTTCTGCTATATTGTGTGGGTGGTTTTGCTAAATTACTTGAGTTGTCCGACTAATTAGTGTAATAAAATATTTCATAAATTCAAACGATGAAGCATCCAGATTTCCCATTCTTCGATTTTTATATGTACCGAATAGAATGATTATACATATAATTTTTTTCCTTTTTTCTGTTTTGTTTTTAAAAGACTTAAAATAAAACCAAACATATCCATAAAAGTCAATATCAAATTCCTCATCCTAATAACAAGAAACAGGCCAAGCTGGATAAACTATGTACCCGTGATCTCAAATTATCTAGTAATAATATAGTAAAGTAGCATCAATCCCAGACACACACTCTGATATCAAGACATAAAAAAAAAAACACTTTATCACAGCATAATGCTCTCTCAAAATAAAGCATACGCTGCTACAACAGCTACTGAGGTAAGAACGAGCAACTCGATAGAGACGACTAGAGCAGACGAACCCGAGGATCCCGGAGTGGGTGGTGGAGCACCTACATTAGAACCAACACCGACGGCAGTTGGAGCCCCGGCGACGGAGCTGGGAGACACTACCAGTGGAGAAAGAGCTGGAGCAGCACCAATGCCAGTGCTCACAGCACAGTTGGTAGCAGCAGGAGCGGACACGTGGCAGGCCGCCGGCAGGGCCAGCGCCTTGGTCATGTTGAGCGTGATGCCGAGCTGCGCGCTATTTCGGAAAGTCTCGCACAGGCACTGCGCGTCGGTTTTGAGCACCGTCTCCAGCCCCGAGCAGCAAGTCCCCTCCAAAAAATTTAATCTAAGTGGTGGTAAAAAAAAATAAAAATCAGCCCAGTGAGAGAAACTGAAAACAGTCAACATGTATTCACCCCATACATCAACACTAGATAAACTTGTCACTAGCTAATCTAATATTCATACCAAGTTCTTCAAGGAAAAAAAAACATGAATCAATATTCTTTAAAATAACCAATATTAGTTCCAGCAAAAGAACAGTCACTACTAAATCCAAAAATTACTAATTTTATGCATTCTTCTTACTGTAAATTATTTCCTTGCAAGTAACTAGACAATTATCTAAACAGGCTTTACGTAACTACTCTTAGCTTTGATGTTTGCTGGGTCTGTGAATTTCTAAAGTGTTATTGTCTTATTTGGTTTTGTATGAAATGACCTATGTGACTTGTTGTGCCACCTTTATGAACGAATGTTTAGTGTGTTCTCCGGTATGTTTGATTTATATATTTAAGGATATTTTTGGGAGATACATGTTTTCTCTCAACTTGGGTATTTATTTGTGTTTGATTTTGTGGAGTCATGATTTTTGGTGTCTTACTTGATTGCATTAACTTGGGGGACTATGTAGGCAAGCTTTATTGGGTTGATGTGGCCTGGTTGTTTTGATTTGCTTGCAATATTTGACCATGGGGGACTGGGTGGTTTTCTCAGTCCCACAATATTGTTATATGGTTGCATATGGATTGTGTATAGTCTAAATATTTTATTTTGTTCAAGTTATTCCAACTCGGGAGATTGAATGGTTTTTCTGGGTCGCATGAGGTTTAATATGGTTTTTGCCTGACTCAACATGCCAACTTGTGTTAGTTTGTCAATTGTTTTTATGAAATGGGCTGACGCTTTTATTAGGTCAGCAATGATTTATAGGTGCAATGATTTTCTGGTCGACCTATTTTAGGTCGATGATGTCTTTATGGATTATGGTATGAGGTCCTGATGGACTAATGAAATGGTTTATAGTTATATAGGCGATGCTTAATTAATTTCTCATGACTATGGTTTCTGGTATGGGATGACTTTTTGACTAACCTGTTTTTAGATTAGGTAAATGGCTTATGGTGTTTCGACTTTTCGAAAGCATGTGATTGAATTTTCTTGGATTATTGTGCCTGAATACGACTGTAGGTCGCGGATCGAAGGTTTCCTGGTTTCAGATCGATAAGTGTATTAGGTCAGCAAGTATGCAATATGGAGACTTATAAGCGACCTTCTTCCAAGAGGAGCATTCTTCTTAGAGAATGAGCGAGCTCAGCGAGCTGATTTTTTTTTTTTTTTGGAGGTTGCGGTTGACTGTGGTAATTTCTCATAGGATGACTAGTATTATAGCTCGGTATATCGAGTTGGGCGATTCTGAAATATGGTTTGGTAAGGTGGAAGAGTGATTTATTTATGTGTTTATGTTTTATTGTTGTTTTTGGTGGTTGTGCTCTTTTAACTTCCTGTTTACATGTCTTACCTGATTTCGTACCTCAATCAGTTAGAACATGGGTGACTAGCTAATACAACACTAAAAGTGTATACGTAATATATGAGGGTATTTATGGAAAGCGACCTCATTTCCTGAAAGTAGCATTTCTTCTTGGAGGTGAGCGAGCTGGTTGGTTTCTTTTGGGAGGTGAGCGAGCTGGTTTGTAGAGTAGCGACCTAGAGTATGAGGGTGAGCTCTCATATAGGGTCGCGACCTCTTATGCTTTGTGTGTTGGACGCTAGCTGTTAAGCTCGATCATGGACTTTATAATTATTAAGCCTGAATGGGCTCATGGATGGTCTTATGGGGTCTCGACGAACTATTTAGAAAGAATTACAGGCCTAAACCTATTCTGGTAATTTAAGCGAGAGATCCACTATTTATGGGATCTTAGTATTGAGCCGAACTTTAGTGTTCCTTTCAAAATTAATTATCGGTCAACTAATACACGTCTACGTTTGAAAAGGAGTTTTAAGTTCGCCCGCAAGAGAATGGGGTCACTTGTAGACTGGTAAGTTAACTCGGGTCGATCTCTCGAGGAATGAGAATCGGAATTAATGACGTTTATTATACTAATATCACAAATTCTATTTCTAAAACACACGATCAATTGGGTTTTTGGAAATGATTTAGTGTTAACAAATTTAAATATGAACACTTCTTGTCTCGAGGGTGTCAACCTCTCGACAAGTAATGAGAAAAGCAATTAACTTGAACCAAATACTAACTATCGCATATCATGCTAACAAATGTAACCATGCTTTCTACTTATCATGCTCCAATAATAATGAACTACTAATCAAGCGCCTTAACAACCAAATAATACCAACTAGTCTATCTCTATATCACTTACGAGATCATTTCAAGCACTGAACAAGATTCATAATAATTTTAAACACTAAAACGCTTCAAGAAATATAATAAAACCAATCACAACTTCATTCTCAAATCAAAAGCAATTGTTCATCGGATATCAATAACCCGAGAACTCAATAGTATGAATTCCAAATACTTTAACGATCTATCAACAAATTACCATTCAATATGTTCACCAAACTATTCATAACATATCCCAAATCAAAATAATTACCAAAACTACAAGAAACAAGTTTAGAGATTACTAATCAACGGACTACTTTCAACGGTCAATGATGATGAACGAGTTCACTCCGAGAGTTGCGTTGAATCCCCAAGCTTGTCACGAACCCAGAATTCTTGTGACGGATGGTAGCTACGACGAATCGAACTGTGCTATGGGTGCCGTAAGGGCTTTACGCTAGAGGTATGAGAGATGCATCAAGTCTCTCAACCTTTGGATGTATGGTGGCTTCTCTAGCCTTTCAAAAGTCTCCAGTGCTGAATAATTTTTGAACCCTAGCCCCTTCTTCAGTTTTTAAAAGCCTTTGGCCGTTTCGTAACTAAAGATTTCCAAAAATTCTGCATGCATAACGTACATATCCGATCGGACATAGGTCTTGTCCGATTGGACGAAGGCTTCTGCCCGCGGCTTCGATCAGTGCGCCAATTCATCCAGCCAGTGTGCTCTTCACCAGTCAGTTTGATCGGAGATATACACGGTCTGATCGGATGAGTGCCCTTTGGGCTACTTTGAGCGTTGCTTCTACTAACTTTGTGCTTTGGATCCACCGAACGCTCTAGCTGTATGAGAAAAATAGAGAATTACTCTCATTTGGTCTGATTAATGCTCAATAAGTTGGAAAGTTAAGCTAGAAGGTAAAAAGTGAAAAATAATGCAATTTAACCCAATCTCAATCCGGAAAAGAGAATAAAATGATTAAAACAAGACTCAATTATGTACAGATTCGTAACAAATACGTACGAATCAAGCATACAGAAAAAATCCTAATTCTAAGTCGGTCATGGTATTTATGGAATTGTGGTGGGAGAAGGAAACCTTGGCTTGGGGAGGACTTCTATTTTCTCTATAAAAGGGGTGCATACCTCTCTCTATTTTTAAGGTGTTTTTATGACGGACTGATCTCTCAAATTATCTCTTGCACTATCTATTGTTGTTGCCTCCAATCTTGTTCTCCATGCTTGTACCAAGCACTTTGAATTAGATCTTCACTTTGTTCGCGGACTCATTGCCAAGAAATTGCTGCGAGTTCGGTTTGTCCCCTCCATTGATCAGACTGCCGATGTCTTCACCAAACCACTGTCTCATCAATTCTTTGATCGGCTTCGGAACAAGCTCTCTGTTATTCCTATCGCAACCCTCGAATTGAGGGGGGATAATAGAGAGCGACCTGATAAGTTCAGGTCGCCTGGTCATAAGCTGCTTAGCGACTAAAGAAAAGTGCAGTGCCGGGTCGCAAGGTTGGTGACCTAATGCCTGGCGACCTGGAGTTGAGCGCAGTGCCAGGTCGCAAGGTTGGTGACCTCTCAGGTCGCACGATAGGTCGCTCAAAGGTCGAGCGTACTACCAACAATGGGTCGCAGATGAGGACAACCTACCCGACGTCAGCTGATGTACTGTAGCAATAGTAACCACAGGATTTGAATTAATGTACTGTAGCAGTTTTAGCCACATATTTTAGGGTTACCTTTACTATAAATAGTGGCATATTCCCTGATGTAATTAGGAAGAAATGAATGAATGAAAACTCAGTGAAAAGTTGAATACAAACTATTCTTCTATATGTGTTCTTTACTTTCTTTTAGGGCCAAGCGTTGCCAGCCGGTAATAGCCGAAGGCAAAAAAGGGAGAGATAGGGAAGAGGAGATGTTAGATAGTCACTCCACTCCATAGTGCACATAGATTCTTCTTTCATTTTCAACTCCTTTCGGGTCGAAAACGCGGGCTGTTGTGTATGTATGTTTTTAAAATATAAACAATTCACTATTTGTGAAAAATGTTTTGTACATTAACATAATTTCTTATCAATTTCTCACAAAATATCTGTTCAACAGCCTGACTTTTATACCCAACTCTTGTGTATTTTCAAGAAAGGGAGGACTATTAATGATAAGTTTCTTAGTAAAAAAGAGAACTATATGGTTGGCGCACCAGCCTCTCTATGGTGTCATGCAGTTTCCAATGAAAAAACAAATATGGCGACTTCATTTTTAGTTTGGGCACCCGGTTTGGGAGTTATGTTTCCTTCCTTATTTAATGATATTGATGTTAATTGATTTCATTGTGATGTTTGTGAGTTTGCTAAAGCACAAACGGGTGAGTTTTCCTTACACCAATAAAGATCTTTATTTTCATTTCAACAACATACTGATTGGAGGCCTCGAGGATTTTCTTATTAAAGCAAAAGGCTCATGGTTGTTCCTATTTCATGACATAATAAAAAAATAATTGTTTGGGGTTACTATAAAGAGGATGAGGTCACCCGATGATAGTCTCCGCAAATCTACGCACAATTTCCATAATTCCATCATTTTTCATACCAAGGCCGAGCCCTTGCTGTTTCCATCATGGATTCAGCACTAAGTGATGGAGGCTACGGAGCAGCATCTGCGAGACGTCTTCAAAATGGTGGGAACTAATATTCTTCCACATGAGACGATGGGTGAAACTATTTTTGCAAATTTCTATGAGAAGTTGCCACCAAGTCAAAAAGATCCAGTGAAGCACCCGATTTTGAAACGAGTGGAGTTTATTGAGATTGGATTCGAGAAATTTCCATTCAATCCAACACCACCATTGAAACCTCCTTGGATTACTAACTGAAAGGGTATCACGTCGAGCCAACGACGTTAAACAAAGGCGTTTGTTGGAAGGCAGGCAATGTTTATATTGTTTTTATTTTCGATTTTATCTTTGTTTTCCTTCATACTTTCTATCTCACAGTTGAAGGGGGAGAAATGCTTAGTTGAAGAATTTGGATGATTGGGATTATTTTGTGAAGAAATATCGTCATGGTTGTCCAGCACCGGGACCTTCTCGCCATTTACTCTGGTGATTTCTATTCCTTATCTTCCCTCTTACTGAATATTTATTTGATGCTCGTTTGAGGACAAGCTCAAGTTTAAGTTTGGGGGAGTTGGAAGTTAATGGTATATGATGTGTATGATGTAATATCTGTTTCGTTATTCATATGAGATTGTTTGTATTATTCTATTTACATGACATGATTGCTTACTTTCTTATTTGGATTGGCCACCTAGATTAGGGGTTGGTTGTTAATTGCTAGAAATAGGGATACTTCCCATGTAATTGTCATGGTTTCTATTTCATTTATAGCAACTAATGGTCGTGCATCATTAGGGGTAATACAACATAAGTGTATTAAACTGAGCTTATGAGTTTATTGCTTAGATTAACCTATTTGCCTAGTTTCTAATGTTGTTATTGGATTAAATCTAGAGAGCTTATTTTAGGTTGTTCATTAATTAGGTTTAATTGAAGAGCTTGTTTTGATTAAACATTCGGTAAGGGCAAATTCGAGTAGCAGATTTTATTGCTATTTAGGGCTTTTAGTTTCATATGAAAAGTGACTTATGATATTACAATTGGTTAGATGAATCAATCGAGGGTGGAAACTGAACTTGGACTGGAGTTTTCTCATTATTATTAATCTCTTATTAATTCTCTACGTTTTGTTTGTTTGAATTTATTTACTTTGATCTTTATTTCTTTCTTAGTTCTCATTAATTAGTTTATCTTCTTTACCCTTTATTATTTTAATAAGAATAATCACAAGTTAATCCTCACTTCTCGTGGGATCGACCCTTACTTACCGCTTCTACTAGTTAGTGGAGGAAAGTTGAGGAAAATATAAATATTAAATTTATCGCGAAACGACGCGCGGTCAGCATGCTTCTCCGTGCCCACCATCACTTGGGGCTCAATCCGTGATGGAAACGACAATGGCTCGGCTTCGATAGGAAAAATGATGGAATTATAGATACTGTGTATAGGTTCGAGCAGACTATCATCGGATGACCCGATATCAGCATGTGTCTGCTCCGTTTATCCTTTCTCTTCCTCGTTTCCATCCTCCAATTCAGGTGTTGGGTTCTTCGGAGCTTCAAATTCCTGCCCGCTTTCCAACATAATGTCACTCACATTCTCCACATGTTCCCCAGGTTTAGAAGGCAATCGTCCACCTCCACGCGCATCCAACCGGCTTATGTGGTCCGCCATTTGACTCACTTGAGTCTCTAAATTCTTTATAATGGACCGATTGTCGCGCTGGTACTCGTCCATCTTTTGCTGAAGCTTCAAGGTGTTCGATGCCATGGCTTTTACCATCTCCTCGAGCGTTGGGGACGAGTCTTCTGCTTGTGACTGGTTATTATACTGTCTTGAAAAGTTTTGCCCCCTTTAAAAGTTCTGAGGTGATCTCTGATCTTGATCGCCGAAGGAATTCCCGAACTGATTTCGATAGCTGGAATTTGGATGGTCTCTCCAGTCTAGGTTATAATTGTTAGAATATGGATTGTATTTCCTCCCTTGCCAGTTACCAGTCTCCACCACATTAGCATGTGCTCCAAGCTCGGCGTGTAGTGCTGGGCAGTTATTGGTGATATGATCAAATATTTGGCAAAGCACACATGGTCGAACCTTAGGAAGTCCCCCCCGTAGCCATTTTAGTGATCACAGAGGTCAAATCATTTATTTGATCTTGCAACGAACCAGTGCCTACCTTATTTACCGACTTCAACGGAACATCATGACTGTCGAGTTGTTGGTAATTTGCTGTCAGTTCGAGATCAACTCCCTTGCTGCCGTCGGTATCTTGTCCATAAGTCTTCCTCTGCAACCTGCATCTATCTTATTTCTATCCATGAGACAATGACCCTCATAGAAGTATTGTATCAATAACTGCTCACTCATTTGATGCTGAGGACAACTGGCGACGAGTCTTTTGAATCGCTCCCAATACTTATGCAGTATCTCCCCTTGTGATTGCCTCTCTGCATAAATATCCTCACGAAGTCTCGCCACTCGCAAAGCGGGAAAATACCTGTGTAGAAACAGTCTTTCTAACACTCTCCACGTGGTGATGGATCCCGATGGAAAGTAATAGAGTCAATCTTTGGCTACGTCCTTCAATGAAAATGGAAACGCCCTTAGTTAGATTTGCTCATCAGTCACTCCGGCGGGCTTCATGCTCGTGCATATAACATGAAATTATTTCAATTGCTTGTGTGGATCTTCGCCACCTAACCCATGAAATGACGGTAAACCCGATTTGAATTTGAATGTAGCATCTTCAATGGTTGGAAATGTGATGCAAATTTGTTGTTGTAGGAGATCTGGGTTTGCTAGCTCTTTCAACGTGCGTTCTCTGTCTCCTACCATAGTTATATTATCTCTAAACAAAAGTCAAAATAAAATAAAAAAAATAAATATGAATCACAAATTAATACGCGTCGCTCCCCAGAAACGGTGCCAAAATTTGGCCGCGCGTCGTTACGCAATAAAATTAATATTTATATTTTTTCTCAACTTTCCTCCACTAACTAGTAGAAGCAGTAAGTAAGGGTCGATCTCACGAGGAGTGTGGATTAATTTGTGATTTAATTAAGAGAGTAAAGGGGGTAAGAGATGATGAACTAACTAAATAAATAAATAAAGAGGGAAAACCAAAATAAATAAAATCTAAGTAAACAAAACACGTAGAGAATTAATAAGAAACTAATAATAATGAGAAGACTTCCAGTCCAAGACCAGTTTCCACCCTTGATTGATTCATCTAACCAATTGTAATATTATAATTCACTTTTCATATGAGACTACTAACCCTAAGTAACAATAAGCTCTGCTACTCGAATTTGTCCTTACCGAATATTTAATCAAAATAAGCTCTTCAATTAAACCTAACTAATGAACAACCTAAAATAAACTCTCTAAATTTAACCCAATAACAACATTAGAAACCAGGCAAATAAGCTGATCTAAGCAATAAACTCATAAGTTCGGTTTATTTAACTTATGTTGTGTTACCCCTAATGATGCGTGACCATTAGTTGATACAATGAAACATAAACCACGACAATTAAACGGGAAGCAACCTATCTCTAGAAATCGACAACCAACCCCTAATCTAGGTGATTAATCAAAATTAGAAATTAAGCAAGCATGTCATGTAAATAGAATAACACAAAAAATCTCATATGAAAATTGAATCAAATATTACGGGAATTGATTAGAACATAATCTCACGAAGGTTTCAACGTCACAAGGACCGGAATCAAAGAACTACTCACTCATGGCATTCATGAAATAATAAAAGAAAAATAGATAAGAAAACATAGTTCTAGAGTAAGAAGGGAAAAAGAAAGAACTAGATCTTGAATCTTGAATCTTCAATCTCTATGATGGATGAAGGAATTAGGACTCTTGTTGATAACTTGGAACCCTAGGAATCCTCCAAAAAGTCTCAATTCACTCTTTGTTGAAATGAGGAAGCATATATATAAGTTTCCAAACAATTAGAGTGCAGATTTCCTTCCAAATATAGCTTTTCTACTTTGGCGTCGATGGATCATCGATCGACGGGCGTAGATCGACGCCAACAGAGAGTTTTTTTCGACTACGTTTTTGACACTAGGTAACCCAGTGTCGACGACAAACCCAGTGTCAGTGGTAACACATCAAATCGAGGCCCAATTTCGTTGAAACTCCACTCATAGGCCCATACTCGTCCATCCCAAGACCAAAATACTTATAAATTCCCTAAGTATATACAAAAATCAAGACCAAAATATTCGTGCTGCGTCACTTTCTTCTTCACTGAAATCACTCCACGAACCATCCGACGATTATCGTCACACCAATTGAGCACAAAATACTGCAAAATAAGTGAAAAATATGCAATTGGTTCTCGTCCATAAACATATATACGAGAAATGAATAGATATGACAATATGAAACGCATAAAAGTATATTCTTAAACCATTAATTACCACACAATTTCTCGCATATCAAACTTGCATGTAATTCGCCCATATAATGATATAATCAATATTACACCCAACCAACCCCTCAACAATCGAAAATGAAAGCATAAACTCAGGAGTAAATTGTGCATTTTAAAACCATGGTAAGGGTGTGAGTGAGTCGAGTCGGTTCGTGAGCTACTCGGGATCGACTCGAAAAAAAAGTTAGAAACTGACTCGAGGTTAATTAAGTCGAGCTCGAGCCCCAGCCACTCGAGTATGTATCGAGCTCGAACTCGAGTTTAGTGATACTCGACTCGATAGGCTCACGAGCCTAACCGATCTTTGATAGATTTACTATTTTATCCTTATTATTCTTACTTATTTACACATATAACTCAATATATATGAAGAATTAATATTAAGTATTTTATTTTATACTTTTTAGTTTTTTTTTTAAATTAATATTATGTAACTCGAGCCAAGCTTGAGCTTGCAGAGTTTTCAAATAAGATGAGCTTGAGCTTTGAATTTTGTAGTCGAAATCGAGTCTGAAAATGTCCGACTCGACTCGACTCGATTACACCCCAACAAGGAACATAATTGCATTTTCTAAAAATTTGTTCATGAATAATATCGAATTCCCAAATTTAATCACAAAATTATGCCCATAACCCAAGATTCAAAATCAACTCAATTGGGCCTCGACTCATCAATGAATCGAGCAATCAAACTCACCATCCGAAAGCCCACGACATTAACGTCATTCTTAGATGGCCGCAATCGATATTTAGAAGTTTTGCTGAATAAAATAGTGACTGTTCTTATTAAATTTACACTTGAGTCGGCTATCGATCGCTGCAATACTTGGCCCCAATATGTTCTACACTCAAATATCATCGAAGATGAATATGACGTCGAGCCTACTGCAATTTAGTTTATATTTATCTATTTTAGTATCAACATTTTATGCTCGGTTTGATATTTGGTATCATTTTATCATTAACATTGTTGTATTTTGGTATTGTTGTTTTGCATTGAATACTTTTATTATCGTATTGTAGGCAAGCCTTTTGCATTATTTTAATGGTTTCGTTTGTCTAAGGACATAATTGCTAATTACCCACAGAAATTACCGACAAAAAAGTAGTTTTAAAATACTTACCGATAATAATTTTATCCACATTAAATATTTGTTAGAATTTTGTTGGCATTTTAACACCGATAGAAATTTTGTTACTTATAGACAAAATTTGTCGATAAGTTGTTTCTGTTTTATAGTGTTATCTGTTAGCCGATTACATTAGCTAGTTTGACTAGATGTTTGTATCAGTTGTTTGTACATAAGTGTTTGGTAAATAATTTGTGTAAAATGATAAGAGCATTCACACGATTTATTCTTGTGTATTCCTTTTTCAATAACATAGATATATAAATTGAATAATTAAAATAACATTTACAAAATAAATAGTCGGTATTTAAAAATTATAATATAATAAAATTATTGATTCGAAAATATTTAAATATATTAAATTTAATGTGGATAGTTATTATTATTTAATTAAAAATTTAGTTATCAATTTTTTTTTTTGTAATTAAGGACATAATTATTATACCACGAGCTTGTAGCTCAAGTGATATCACTAACCCTTTATAAGGATGTTGACAAGGGTTCGAACCCTAGACCTCTTAAATTATTTGATATTTATCTTCCACTTTTCCAACCACTTGACCAAATTATTAAAAAAAAAAAAAAAAGGACAGAATTATCATTTTAACTCACATTTCAAAATTTTATTCTAAAAAACTTCTTATATTGATCTTTTTCAAAATTAGCATTCTGAACTTAAAAAGAATTTTTGACTAATCAATCATTTAAATGGAATACTCATACTACCTGTAATTAAAAATATCAAACTACACACCTGAGTTTATACAAATATCAAAATACCAAAATATCTTTTGTTACAAAAATGCCGTTAAATACTAGAATGAATGCGAATCTCCAAAAGTTACGGTACTAACTTATTCGAAAGTATAATAATGGGGTAAATGGTTATTTGAGGATTGATTACTTCCTCAACAAAAGAAAAGGCCAAATATCTTTCATAAACATCACATTCTGTGATTCGTATTTTTGAAGAATTTCATAAAATTCAGTGAGACACAACTCATCGTGAAGCGATTTCAGAAGATAATCCTTTCCGAACTTGGGAAATGGAAACAAAGCCCAACTCCTACGCCGTCGTCCGGTTTCTACCCGCCGTAGCTACTCACTCGTTGTCGTTAGACTTCTACTACTATCTGCTCTTGTTTCTCAGGCACTATTCGATTTCTACCTCTGTCTGAGCTAATTTCTCAACGACATCTATTTGCCCTAATTCTCTTGCCGCCGTTCTTGCTTTGTATCCATTCAACAGCTGCCTGTGCATACTCAATTTCTCGATTGGTCTCCTGAAAAGACATATCAACCATTTTTAATCCATCATTTTTTTTGAATGACATCTATTTTGTTTTTATTGAGTTTCTCGTTTTTAGTCTCAGCTTGCTGGTTAGAAAACCAGACAAATTTGTGCCTAAATTGTTCCCAGTTAGGGTTCATACGAAGTTGGCAGGTGGTTGGCTATTTTTTACATAGTTATCATTTAGTGGATAAATTGTGGTTGGGCTAAAAGTTCATGATCAATTTGAATACGAGTTTTTCAGTGTTTGTTAGAAGGCAATTTTCTCCAAATCTGAGGATGGATAATCCATCGAGTGTACAAGTTTATAACAATTGAAGATGTAGATAGATGTTATTAGTATCTGTTCTATGTGTCATTATAGTAATCCAAAGAAATACTATAGAATTAAGTCTAAAGGAAAGTAAAACCAACTTATAAGAAGAGGCACAATCCTCGCTTTATTTTCGAAGCACTGAAGCAGACAAGCTAACATCAAAAGCTAGGAACCAATCCCTTAGGTGAGAACTAGGAACCCATCTAATCCCTTAGGATAACATACAACATGATGCAATGCGAATTACCCAAAAATATCACTTATTAGGATCCATTACAGCAGTTTTCTCAAGTGGCATTCAAAACTTTGCCAATTTTCCAAATAAATCAGACAGATAAGGTTCCCAGCAAAAGTCACCAACTGAAAAATATACCGCCAGAGTTTCTAACCCAAAAACAGAAGGAAATCGGTAAATTGCAGCAAAAGACGCAAGCAGAGAAACTAGTTCCAGAAATACACGGTTGTAAATCTTTAAACGCAATATTGAGAAGCATAGAGCATAAAATACTGAAAAACTTCTCAATCCAATTTCAATTTCCTTACACCACATAAGTTTCTTAAGCCCAATATACATCAATTAAATATGTGAATGCATAGGTTAGAATTTATTCTGTAGATATATCTATCTTCAATTACTTATATCAAAAATCACTAAACTTTAAAAAATTAGAGAGAGAGAGAGAGAAATTAGAGGTAGCGGAAGCGAAGACGAGAACTGGCTTAGTGGTTGTGGCAGCGAAAGGTGGGGATCTGATATAGCGATATGTGAGAGACTGGAGAGAGTAGGGTATGGAAATCTTTTTTCGATTTTATGTGAGACACGGAGTACAAAATGCGAATGCAAATCTTTTTTCGATTTTATCATAGGAATAGCATAGAAACAGGAATTTTGCTGCATTTACTTGAAAGATAAACAGTTCAGATACATGAAAGGTACACTTTTCTTTTACCTTTTATTCATGTGGAAAAAAAGCCGAGAAAAATGGGTCTGCAACTTGGTGTATTAAAATAAAAGAGTATATGTATTTCTTTCGGTTTGATGTTAGCTTTCGATGTTAGCTTGTTTGCTTCAGTGCTTTGAAAATACAGTGAGGACTGTGCCTCTTCTTATAAGTTGGTTTTACTTTTCTTTAGACTTAATTCTATAACCCTTTTTTGGATAACTATAATGACACATAGAACAGAAACTAATAACATCTATCTACATCTTCGATTGTTATAAACTTGTACACACGATAGATTATCCATCCTTGAGATTTGGAGAAAATTGCCTTCTAGCAAACACTGAAAAACTCTTATTCAAATTGATCATGAAATTTTAGCCCAACCACAATTTATCCACTAAATGATAACTATGTCAAAAAATAGCAAACCAAACTGGGAATAACTGCCAACTTCGTATGAACCCAAACTGGGAACAATTTAGGCACTAGTTTTCTAACCACCCTAAATCCTAAACTCTAAACCCTAATTTTTATTGTTAAGCTAAACATGCAAACATGATCAAAGATGGCCCAGATCCTGAAATTATTAGAAAATAATCCAAACATGAAACAAAAAATTATGCATATGTTTCATAAGTACGAATGTACGTAAGCATCACAAGTTTAGACGTACCAGTGCCATTGGTATTTCTTGATCAAAGATGGCCCAGAACTAACTTTTTCGTCATTTCTAAGCAAGATCTCGCACATTGTAGTTACCTTATATTCTGCTCCAATTCTCTGAACAAGACGAAAATAAAATAAAAATAATAATTATAAACTATTGTTCACCTGATCATTAACCTAATTTATCATCATCAGAGAGAGTATTATCTAAATAACATCATTATTTAGATAATTAATCAAAACAAAACACAAATTGATCAACATTTAACTGAATAAAAAACACCAGAAGCGTAAGTATTCTGTACTGGGACAATAATTCATGTTGTAAATTGGATTAATTCTAATTTAATGGTACAGTGTAAATTCGTGTTAACGAATTGTATAAGCTTATTCTACGTGTCGTGTAGATAATTATAGTTTTTTGAATTTCTCAGATCTATTTATTGGTGAGTGAGAAATGGTGTTTGGAAGTTGAATAGGTGCTGTTATGCCTTATCGTTTATCCCACATTGATAGTTATCCAATGTGGAAGGGAGTTTAAAAGTGTTTAACTTTTAATGATTGGACATCAAGTAGGCACAGTGGGTTGTGTGGACTTTGTGTAAACGAAGCTCACGTGGGCTCTTGGACTTGGGTTCGCCAGTCCGCCTTCGGCGGATCCGAGCCCGAGCTCGGTCCCGGACCCGGACCTCGGTCTTGGGCAATTGGTCCGATTGAGATGGTCCGTGTGGGGTCCTGGTTCTGGTTCAACCCTGGCTATCTTTTTAGCCACGTGCGGGTTTAACACCTGAATCAAATTTGTAACTCCTGACCAATCAGGTCAAAAGTCAGATGTTACAAAACGTTTCCAAACATTTGAATTCAAACGGGCAATGTATATGCACGCTGAACCAGTCCAGGTTCATGCTGGCTATACCTGACTGTTTGAATGGCTTTATGACGCATTTAAGAATGTCATAATTGGCAGTTGTAACCCTAGTTTGAACCCCTATATAAGAGAAGGACTACTGCAATTTATTTATTTTTTTATACGAAAAACCATCTGAAACACCTAAACTCAAGAGCATACATACCTTTCTCATATTCTGCATTTTATTTTTATACGTAGCTCGTTCCAATTTCTTCCAGTTCGCCGGAGCTCTGGTATTTACGGTGCTGTAATACCAGAGACGAAGTCGTTTCATCTTTGGAGACGAATAGCCAAAACCGAAGGGCACTACCGGGGCTATTTCGTCTTGCGGACAGAGTGCTTACTCGACTCGACTTGATTTTTATTTTTCTGTTCTATTATTTCTTTTTCCAGTTTTAGAGTTTCATTGTTTAGTGCTCGAGTTTTTGTAATTATTTTTCTAACAATCGCAAGACGAAATATTTCTGTAACTTTTTAATTTTCTAAGTTGTAATATCCCTAACTGGAAAAGGATGTCTACCTCCAGCACTCCGATCAGTTCGACCGCTCCTGCCGTTTCATCCACCATCGCGACGACCACGACGACCACTGCCCCCGCAGTCACAAAACACCATGACGATTGGCATGTCTACGCCAATCTTGAACACCACTCAGGATGAGATCATTCTCAACCCAAGAACACTCGATTTCTTACTCGAGACGTTGACGAAGCGCATGGCTCAGTCGAACTCATCCACAGCTTCGGCTGTTGGAACGATCCCTTTTGGGATAGGGACTTCGGTCCAAACGATGACAGCTCCGGCTGTGACCCATCCCATTGGGATGACGGGAACTTCGGTTCCGAGTTTGTTTGCAACTGCTCCCCAAACAGATTCAACTGTTTTGAATACCCATTCAACGGGTTCGGTGGGGACTTTTGTACCAACGATGAACGTGCCGGTGCACTCCTCTCGGATCATGCCCGCGGCGGAGAAGCCTCCAAAATTCAATGGGGAAGGCTTCAAGAGGTGGCAACAAAAGATGCTGTTCTACCTCACGATGCCTGGTTTCACCAACTTCGTGAAGGAAGATGAACCACCTACTCCGGACAAGGACGAGACCAGTTTCCATGTTCACACTGCCTATGATAATTGGCACAATGGGGGACTATCTATGTAAAGGTTTTCTTTTAAGTAGCCTAGAAGATAACCTGAGTAATGTGCACTCGGATGGAAAGACCTCCAAGAAAATTTGGGAGGCACTTGAGAAAAAATATAGTTCCGACGAGGCTGGAACTAGGAAATTTGTAGTCACAAACTTCATGGACTACAAGATGGTGGACTCTCGCCCGGTTATGGAACAAGTTCAAAAGTTCCAAATGCTGGTGAATGATGTCCACGCCGAGGGGATGATTCTCCCGGATGCTTTCACGGCCCCTGCCATGATTGGACAAGCTTCCACCAAGCTGGAAAGACTTCAAGACGTACCTCAAACATAAACGAAAGGCGATGTCTCTTGAAGACGTTATCCGGAAGGTACGAATTGAATTCGAAGTTCGTGTTCAATACAAGAATCCGAAAAAGT
>BMAC01000620.1:687532-752188 GCA_014905375.1 Phtheirospermum japonicum | reverse complement strand
CTGTTACGAGAATTACCTCTATCCGGGGTACTTCTAACGATTGCTGCTTTGCACAATCTCGAGATTCACCAAATAGATGTAAAAATAGCTTTTCTAAATGGTGATTTAGAAGAGAAAATTTACATGGAACAACCCGAAGGTTTTGTGGAACCTGGACAAAAGAGAAAGGTGTGCAAACTGGTTAAGTCATTATATGGCTTGAAACAAGCACCTTTACAATGGCACTTGAAATTTGACGAGTGCGACAAGTGTGTCTACATTAAGAATATTAATGACAAATTTGTTATAGTATGTCTTTATGTGGATGATATGTTAATCATGGGTAGCAACATACAAGTGATTAACGAGACGAAATTCATGCTTAAAAGAAATTTTGACATGAAGGATCTGGGAGTTGCTGATACTATTCTTGGCATAAGAATCATAAGAACTCCAGATGGAATTGTCTTGTCACAATCTCATTACATTGAGAAAGTGATCAAGAAATTCAATGCTCACGATGGTCTTCCTGCAAAGACACCTATGGAACTCGACGTTCACTTGAGTAAGAACAGAGGTGATCCTGTTTCTCAGCAAGACTATGCTAGGATCATTGGATGTTTGATGTGCATCTCCAATTGTACAAGACCTGATCTAGCTTGCTCAGTAAACAAACTGAGCCGATATACAAGCAATCCTAGTAAAGAACACTGGAAAGCGCTTGTGAGAGTTTTGATATACTTAAAGTATACTCTAAACTTTGGGCTACATTATGGAAGATACCCCAGTGTACTTGAAGGTTACTGTGATGTAAACTGGATATCCGACACAAAGGACTCTTTGTCAACTAGTGGATATGTGTTTGTAATAGGGGGAGGAGCTGTTCTTGGAGATCCACTAAACAGACATGTATAGCCCGATCCACCATGGAATCTGAGTTTATCGCTTCGGACAAAGCTGGTGAAGAAGCAGAATGGCTTCGTAACTTCTTAGAAGATATTCCATGTTGGGAGAAACCCGTGCCGCCGGTCATGCTTCACTGCTACAGTCAAGCTGCAATTAGAAGGGCAAAAAGTAGTTTGTATAACGGCAAGTCTCGACATATCCGTCGGAGACATAACACCGTGAGACATCTGTTATCGAGTGGGATTATCTCTGTTGACTACGTAAGGTCAATAGATAATCTAGCGGATCCATTCACTAAACATAGCTCGAGATCAGATGTACAGGTTGCTAGAAGGAATGGGAGTGAAATCCACAACTAAAGGATGGTTGTAGTGGAAACCCAACCATGATGAGTGGAGATCCCACAAACTTGGTTCAATGGGAAAACTAAACTACAAAAGTCTGGGTAAGTTAAACTCTACGACCCTATTCCTTAACAACAAAAGTAGAGTTTATAATCTGTCACGTGGTGAGGTTAAATCTTTGATTTTTAATGATTCTTGTGCAGGTCTTTGACTTGAGTATGACAGAATGCTGATTTGAAGAATCACCTATGTAAGCGAGAAGTGAGGGCCGCTTCTACTGAAGCTTGTGAATCCAAAGAAGTTGTCCATGGCCAGAAACGGACACAAACGTGAGAACGGAAGAATTTTGAAACCTTAGTGGGTTGGTACTATTGTTTAGTATACACAAAGGGGAATAGTTCAAGAATTATGTTCACTAATCCGCCGGTATGCTCGGTAGTATTAACTAAGGAGGGTTCAAGGCCACAAGCCACCTATCCCTATTTTCTATTGTCTCTTAAGGACTAAGCTATGTATTTGCATTCATGCATTACGTTTTTGGAGTTTTTCACTCATGTGGGGGATTGTTGTAAATTGGATTAATTCTAATTTAATGGTACAGCGTAAATTCGTGTTAACGAATTGTATAAGCTTATTCTACGTGTCGTGTAGATAATTATAGCTTTTTGAGTTTCTCAAATCCATTTATTGGTGAGTGAGAAATGGTGTTTGGAAGTTGAATAGGTGCTTTTATGCCTTATCGTTTATCCCACATTGATAGTTATCCAATGTGGAAGGAAGTTTAAAAGTGTTTAACTTTTAATGATTGGACATCAAGTGGGCCCAGTGGGTTGTGTGGACTTTGTGTAAACGAAGCTCACGCGGGCTCTTGGACTTGGGTTCGCCAGTCCGCCTTCGGCGAAGCCGATGGCGGAGCCGAGCGGATCCGAGCTCGAGCCCGAGCCTGAGCCCGGTCCTCGGTCCTGGGCTCTTGGCTCTTGGCTCTTGGCTCTGGGCCTGGGACTTGGACTTGGGTCTTGGGCAATTGGTCTGAATTGACTGGTCCGATTGAGATGGTCCGTGTGGGGTCGTGGTTCTGGTTCAACCCTGGCTATCTTTTTAGCCACGTGCAGGTTTAACACCTGAATCAAATTTGTAACTCCTGACCAATCAGGTCAAAAGTCAGATGTTACAAAACGTTTCCAAACATTTGGATTCAAACGGGCAATGTATATGCACGCTGAACCAGTCCAGGTTCATGCTGGCTATACCTGACTGTTTGAATGGCTTTATGACGCATTTAAGAACGTCATAATTGGCATCTGTAACCCTAGTTTGAACCCCTATATAAGGGTGGGACTCCTGCAGTTTTTTGTTTTTTCATACGAAAAACCATCTGAAACACCTGAACTCAAGAGCATACATACCTTTCTCATATTCTGCATTTTATTTTATACGTAGCTCGTTCCAATTTCTTCCAGTTCGCCGGAGCTCTGGTATTTACGGTGCTGTAATACCAGAGACGAAGTCGTTTCATCTTTGGAGACGAATAGCCAAAACCGAAGGGCACTACCAGGGCTATTTCGTCTTGCGGACAGAGTGCTTACTCAACTCGACTTGATTTCTATTTTCTGTTCTATTATTTCTTTTTCCAGTTTTAGAGTTTCACTGTTTAGTGCTCGAGTTTTTGTAACTATTTTTCTAACAATTCATAATAATAAATTAATCGATTAACATATAGACCTTAAATAACCTCGTTTGGTTATTCAGATTTTTGGAACAACGTTTTATTACTCATTCACCCCATCAAAACAAAGCAATTTACAAAACAGAAACTGAATGACAGCTAATAAACAAATCACTGGGCCTCCCAAATAAGAAGGCCTAACACTGAAAGCTAGGGATTACCAACGTAATTAATTTCAACCGCCTAATCGATCCAAATTCGAAAAACAAGAAGAAAAAAAATAAGACAGCATGAGAACGATAAATTAAACTCAAGAAATCAGAGAAACAAAAATAAAAATAACAACGTCATATCCACACATTAGAGGGTTTATATAAGAGGATTTATATAAGACGATTAGAATAATGTTTATTCCCTAAAGTATTTCAAGAAAATTAACCTTAGCTCGCATTACTTCTTCTCTTAAACGCCTATCTACCCGAAATCTCCAATATATCTGGTGCTCTTCTTCAACCCAATACAGTTCCTCAGGCATGGAATTCGAAACAATGGCATGAAAATCTTGGCGCTGATTGTTGTCATAAAAAAATGCTTGCTGGGATGGACCATCAGCGAAAGCCCAATCCAAAACAAGAGCTCGATCAGCTACAACAACTGCAGGACCAAAATAATATTGACAAAAATTAAAGGTAATTCGCAGCCGCAGGGGACTGAAGAGAAAGAGTTATGGATAGAAATTTTGAGATACCAATACACGATGAATCATCGGGGAAAACACAAAATAATAAAGATTATTATTCTGAACTTAGTATTGAAGTCTAGCTCTATTTTCATGTGGTTTATATGGTACATTCATCAACTGCTCCATTCTCTTCTTGAAGTTGTTGCTTATCTGTTACACAAGATGTTAGAAGTCTGATCATATAGCAAGAAAAAAACCTAAAAAAGAAAAGAAAGCTACAAAGATTGTAAAAGAATATACCTCTCGGCGCTGCAACATATTGGTCATCATCCAAATTGCTAATCTGAAGTAGAGAGTAGAAATATGATTTAAAACAAGGTACATATAATGAATTTATGTTTTCAGAGACTAGAGGAGTAAAAACATTATATCACTGTCAAATTCACTGTCTTCGTCTTTTTGGATTGAATCAGCTCCCAAGCTAACATCGTCATCCTGATTGTCGTTGTTTTCGTCTTCACAGATCAAGCATGTTCTTAACCTATTGAGTTTACTAGGTGAGAAAACAAGTAAGGCCTGCAAAATGATGAGATATAACCCCTGATGGTTTTTTTCTACTAGTGCAATGGTTACATTCATTCAGCAATCGGCAATTAATTAGAGCAAGTTACAAAACTATCCCTGACTGAGGCAGTCTAATTAAAAAAATATATAATTTATTTTTTGAAGTTACAAATAACCCTTGAAGTTTAAAACAAACTAATAGTATTGTCCTAATTATCAGTTTATCACCCTTGAGTTTGAAACTCAATCTAGATATGTGTCACAAAGCCAAGCAAATCATGGTCGACACCATATGCTACAAGAATCATCCTAGGAGCAGTGTAGTTTTCCTAATCGTAATGATAAGCAATTAGAGATATATTAAGAAATAAGAAAAAAGTATTTAAAAATTACAGATGCGGTTAAAAAGAGAAACCAATGACTCTCAAGACTTACAACAACAAATTCCTCCAAAACCTTGTTGTTCAAAACAAATTGAGCCATTAGGATAGGAACAGCAACCTGCAGAGAGAGTATATATATAAGAAAATTCTACGATACCTTTAAGAGTATCATACCTCCACCCCCTCCTGCATTTACAATCATAGATCTTTTAATCTAAAAAACCTAAAATTGATCTAATATTTGTAAATACACCCCACTAATTGAGGAATGATGCGCCGTAGAAGTTCTCATATATATATATATATATATATATATAGGGTTGGGTTCAAATGAGAACCCGTCATTATATGTGAACCTAGGGACTCATCTTATCCATTAGATTGGATAATCTTGATGGTTGAGATCATGACATGTCAGCATGGTAATAATGTAAAAAAATACATTAATTAATTAAAAATGGTATTTTGGACATGTATCAACGTTTACAAAGAGCACTGCATTGTTCCTTGGAAAACACAATAGATTAAGAAAAAAAACATTACGATTGTATACAAAAAGTATCGCAAATTTCTTCTATAAAATGCAAATTCAAAATTTTGAAATGAAATTCAAATTTTCAACAAACCATAACTTTTTCAAATCTTATTCGTTTTGAATGAAATATATATCAAATTAATCACATTCTCAAAATCTACAATTTAAGATACATATTGCATGTTTTAAAACGTAAAAAAAATAATATATATATATATATATATATAATTAAAAAAATTGGACTGATTTTAGCACTACAGTACTGTCTAAAAAGCACAATGAAACTGGACATATAATTGCACTGTGCAATATTAGATTTAAGGCCAAGATTAGTCCCTACGTTCACATATAATGACGGGGTTCTCATTTGAATCCAATCATATATAAAAAGCACAATGAACCTGGACATATAATTGCACTGTGCAATATTAGATTTAAGACCAGGATTAGTCCCTACGTCCACATATAATGATGGGGTTCTCATTTGAATCCAATTATATATATATATATATATTGAAGGATGAGCTTGAATATAACAAATAAGTAAAATTAAAAATTAAAAATATATATTTAAAAAAAATTGATTTTGCACATCAAATAGAATATACCTTAACATAAAAAATAAATAAAATGAAAATGCTAATGAAATTTTACCGGCGAGGCTTTAACATTCCACTAACATTGTTTAAGATTGTCAATGGCTTCTTTCCAGTAGGAAGTATGTGAAGATTGCATGATAATCCCTTATTTATAGATGAACACAAAAATTAGATTTAATTTCCAAAATTGCAAGAAAAGAATATACAGATTATTGATGGCAAAATTTTTAATATTTTTTACCTCTAAAATATTGGTAAAAAAGTTCACAAAAGAAGGCAAGGCCTGCCTGCTCCCAACATAAAATTTGTGTTCCAACTTTTAGGTTCTCAAATCTGACTTCAATCGTCGGTAAATCTATTCCAACCCTGGAAAAATAAATAAATAATACCCCAATAAAAAAAAATGATAAAATAAAACACTAGTATAATAAAAATGAAAATTAGAAATTGATTTGTTATGTTACATTTCCATTAACAAAAACAAAAACACTGGTAAACAAATGTGGAAGAAAGATGGGTGGAATGGAGGCAAACAAGAATCGTTGGGTCGAGGATTGGTCAACGGCCTGAGAGAATCTGGAGTTCAACTTCCGATGGACCCGCCGCAACATAGCCGTCCCCGTGCTCGTCTACAAAGGAATCGTCAAAGAATTCGTAAGTTTTCCTTACTAGTTTTTTCATCGTTTCTTATGAGATGATAATTGTTGATTCTAATTTTGCAATCTTTCTTCTTTTGTGTTTATTTTTAATTTTTTTGACCTAATTGAGCTGTCGACGATAGATCTTCTGCTATTGTTTTTATTATTCCCACATTGAATGTGTTTGGAGTATTGGATTTTGATTTGAAATTGTAATGGGTATTGGGGAAGAAGGTTATAGATTTAGTTCTTGGTCAAAATGAAGGATTTATAATTTTTTTAGCACTGGGCTTTTTTTCCATGAAGATATTGTTTACCTAATCAATGTGTTTTGCACATTCAACTATTGCTGCGACATGTAATTTTGTTTGCAATAGTGATTGAGTTGTTGTGTTTCGTGGAGTCGACTGAGTTAACTTGACTTAGATTAACAACTGTCCGAGCAATGAAAAAATAATTTCTCCTTAGTTGGGGCTTCATTTTAGCGTGTTAATTTATTAGAGGAGACACATGTTCGAATTGATGATGCATTTGGATACCTGTTGTCTCATTCATCTCCTGTGCTGTATGTCATCAGGATTTTGTGGTTTTATGTTTATACAGAGTATGTTCCATTCAAGATGTACCTTTCATTTTTATTTTATGAAACATGTTAAGATGTAGTTAATTCATGCCTATCATTTTTGTTTTCATCAAATCTTATAGCCAGCAACCAGTTAATTGCTTTGTTGAAATTAAGATGCTTTTAAGTTGTCATTATGTGGGTCATTGTCGCTGTCATCCAATGTCATGTATCTAATTGTGGTAACAACTAATGAGGCTTAATTGCAAAATAGATCTTGAAACTATAAGGGTATAGATCTTGTGCGTTTGATCGCTGCAGGTCATAAACCCTATTCCCAAGTCGGAGCCGTTAAGCGCTATCATTTTGTGCGTTTTTACCTGAGAAATTTTGCACTACTTTCTCACCATTTCTCGAGGAAAACCACAAATTCTTGGTAAGTTCTCTTAAGACATTAAAGCAAGTTTGGAGTATATAATCTTTTTTTTTTTTTTTTTTTCGTTTTTAGGGTCTGATTGTGTGCGATTTTTTTCTGGGTAGCAATTTTTAGAATACATAGTTGAGAAGTAATTTGTTTTTCTTCTGCCTTGTCAGGCTAGCGTTGGCATGTAGGCTCTTAAGGCATCTTAGATGATGATTGAAGATGAAGCATTCACATCATGAACAACATTGCCTGGTTTAATCCAATTTTTAGTTTCCCCACCATGCTAATAAATTAAAAAAAAAAAAAAAAGAAACAGTATCATGTGCTCCTATATATACATTGACCGGGGAACTTGATTTATACGTGGT
Organism: Phtheirospermum japonicum; assembly: GCA_014905375.1. Taxonomy (NCBI): domain Eukaryota; kingdom Viridiplantae; phylum Streptophyta; class Magnoliopsida; order Lamiales; family Orobanchaceae; genus Phtheirospermum; species Phtheirospermum japonicum. The sequence continues at coordinate 744,538 of BMAC01000620.1, read as the reverse complement.
TTCTTATGACATTAAAAAAATTTGTTTTCAAGCTTAGAATGTTAGATTCCGCTCTTTCAATTTCTTTACTGTACTCTTGAATCTGCATTGGTGAATCTAAGTATCCATATTATGCTATTCATTTTTCTTCAGTTATGTGGGAATAAATTAATATACTAAATAGATATATAATAAGACATTCAGTTTTAAATAGTTATAACTGTGTGTAGGTTTCCACACCTACACTACAAACAGCTGATGGTCTTTTTATTCAACAAAACTCATAAACAAACAAATTTCATAGCTAAATATATTCTTGACAATCTTTTTCCTGATAATTTGCTTGACCAATCCCATGGAAACTCAGGTAATTACCCTGGATTGTTTATCCACGAGGATAACAATCTGGCGTCTGGCATTATGCGGAGTGATAATGATAACGGAGATTGGAAGAGGAAAGCAATGGAAATAATCAGTCCTGCAAATTCATCTCCTCAGCTTTCTGACAATGGGATTGGAAGAAAAAATGTGAGGCTTCTGATTAAATTCCTGGCCTTTATTTATTATTATTATATATATTTTTTTTTATTAACAGTTTATTGTGTTATGCTTAAAAGGCTGCAAGAAAGAGTTAAAGGCAATAATGAGAAAAAAGAGGAAAAACCAAGAGAAGTTATTCATTTTAGAGCCAAGAGAGGCCAAGCAACTGATAGTCATAGTTTAGCAGAAAGGGTAAGTTCCCAAAAAAAAAAGAAATAATTACATAACTACCCTTGATATTTAGTCAAATTACTAAAAAAACAATTTACTAAAAATTTACAAATAATAATTGTAATTTTGAAAAATAATTGGAGTTTTTTGTAATTAGGATAAACTTCAGGGTGTTATGAATTGGCTATCTTCTGTAATTTTTTATGTATTACTTTGCTGATTAAGTGATGAAGAATATTGAAAGGAATTGCAAGGGAAAGAGGGAGAGGGATACTTGGAGAGAAAGGAATTGATATGATCTAGATTCTTATCCTTTTCATTCACTACCGCATACATAAATAACACATGGATGGGGGGGACAGCTGAATGGTCCTTCAAACCCGGAAATGCAACAAAACACAAAACAAAATGGAATTAATAGTATGGCTCCAATCTAATTAATAATATATTTGGGCCTTAAGCAGCAGGGCCAAACTCCATAGCAATACCAATACCCGCCCCCTTGGAGCTGACCGGCCCGTGCCCGTTTTCCACTTCATCTTCCTGCCTTTTTGTCAAACCCGATCCCCTTTCTATCCCTTCATCCTCAATCGACGACCTAATTTCCAAATTCTCCGATTCCAGTTCCTGAATCATGACACAGTGGTGGTATTTGTAATTATTTACAAAAGTAAGGTGGTTTGATGATTACTCTATGAATGTAATAATCTTCTGTTGCCTGTGTTCAGGTCAGAAGAGAAAATTAATGAGAGGCTAAGATGCTTGCAAGACATTGTCCCATGATGCTACAAGGTGACTATTAATGTTTCATTTATTAAAACACTTTTTCTCAAGTGTTTTAAAAAAAAAAATTATAAAAATAAAATAAATCTGGTTTATCAAACTTAATTGCTTAATTAAATGAACAGGCAATGGGAATGGCGGTAATTGTTGGATGAGATCACCAATTATGTACAATCTTTGCAAAATCAAGTTGAGGTGAGTAATTCATCGGATTCTGAACCTAAAAAACTATTTTACAAAATTAACACAATTATCTTTCAAAATTACAAATCCCTCGGATTGATCAAGGTGTAATTTATAGAATAAAATCACATATCAAGAGATATCTGTAATTTTGAAAGATAATTGTGGTAATTTTTTCAGTTTCTTTCTATGAAGCTCACAGCAGCAAGCACATTTTATGATTTCAACTCAGAGACAGATGCCTTGGGAGACATTGCAGGTCAGTCCAGTCAAGCATAACTAGTGTTTTTATTTGATTTTTGGGTTAATTACAAAATAATATGTGATCCTAATACTAGGCTGATTAAGATTTCACACTACATGGAATTGGGGAAAGGTGTATTCATATTTGCTTCAAGATATGGTTGGGTTTGGGATGTGAAAAATTTCATTTTTTTCCGTTCTTATAGTTTCTATTTTAGATAAACTCTTTGTTGATGTCAATGATTTTGGTGTAATTATGGGTGAACTAATTCATATATGCACAACATGTACTATTGATGTATCTCCTCAATGTTTTTAAAGCACAATGAATTTTGGATACATTCAATTACCTTTTTTAGATGTTCAGTTAAGGCATTGGGTGGAGGAGTAACTAAACTGCAAGGAAGGTTGACTTTGAACCAAGGGTGCTGGCGTATCTCAGCAGTGGTTATCCTCGTCGTGGGGTCCACAACCAGCACTCTCTGAATCAAATCCCTAGCTCCAGGCGACAAATGACTCGGGAGCTTATATTCTGCACTCTGAAATATTCCAAAAAAAATAAGAAAAAGAAAGAACATGATCATCTCCATCTCAAGAAATAAATAAGTTTAAATTATGCTCATAAACCTTTATTTTATTGAAGAGGGCGATATTGTTTTCATCGTCAAAAGGAAGGCCACCGCAGAGAAGGGCATACAAGATGACACCACAACTCCAAATATCGGTCTGGGTCCCGACATATTCTTTTCCGGACACAACCTGTAACCATCCATTTCCGGTATATGTAACTTATTCTTATTTTATGAACTCATAATTATTCCTATTTAATGTATATATAGAACCTCGGGAGCAGCGTAGTTTGGGCTTCCACAACTGGTTTTTAGAYGATGTCCGTCCTGCATGAAGTTGCTKAAGCCGAAATCYGRTATCTTCACATTGCCTTTTGAATCTAGAAGCATATTCTCGGGCTTGAGGTCGCGATGGGCAACCTTGTTGTCATGGCAATACTCAACTCCTGTAATTATCTGTGTTTCAAACACAAATACAATTCAGCATATTTCCAAAGAAAAAGAAAAAGACACAAACACAAATTTACCTGCTGGAAAAAATGGCGAGCTTCATCCTCTTGTAACCGGCCCTTTCCAGCTATATATTCAAAGAAATCGCCACCTGACATGTACTCCATCACAATATGTATAGCTAATGTAGTCTCTATAACCTCGTAAACACGTATCACATGCGGATGCACTAACAATTGACATATTTTGATTTCTCTTTTCACTGCAAAATAAATAAGTAAATAAATAATTGTGACGTATATTTCACTAAACTCTAAGGAAAAAAGAAAAATAATAATTCACCATTCTCCTCCACTTCCTTTATATCCTCACGGTTAAGGATTTTAATAGCCACTTCATGGCCCGTTGGAATATGTTGGGCAATTTTAACTTTTCCAAAGGAACCATGCCCAATGGTTTTTCCAACTTTGTAGTCTCTTAGACGTGATTCAGCGATCTCACCTGCACTCTCCATAATATTCCTGTACAATWATACACCATAATTTATCACATATCACCTCATAATACATAAGTCAATCTTACAATAACAACAACAACTTAAAACGAAAAAACTGATTACCTCGAAGAAAAAGAAAAGGTCCATCAAGTTTTGTCTCCTCCTTATATACAGATACAAATATTATACTTTCCATATAAGAAAATTACTAAATCTCTAAATTATATACTTTCTATATAAGAAAACTACTAAAATCTCTGACAAAATATTGCTAAATATTTAGACAAAATATATCCAGAACATCTTGTTATTATCTAATGGACGGTGAAGACTAATCAATTTTTTAATCTCAAGATTCTTCCTAAAAAGAATTCTATATTTTGTTTCTGAGTTTCTGTGAAAGAGAGAAATTCACTTTCATCACTAACATTTTAAAATAATTGCAAATAATTTTTTCAAGTTCTATAATTCCATGATTCAACCTTCTACCTCATTTGGAATTCATATTCTGGTAGGGGTGCACACAATTCGGTTATTCGACCAAACCAATGAATCCAAACCGAACAATATGCTTGCATCAAAACAACACCATAGATCTCGATTCAATTTTTTCTTTTAATTCGATTTTTATGTTTGATTTTGGTTTTAGTTGCCGAATTGAACCGGAAACTAATTTGAATGTTAAACAATATATTTTTTAAAAAAAATTATATATAATTTTCACACTATTTTAAAAAATAAATAAATATTACTGAGAATTTATAATAATATAATTAATTAGTTAGGTTAGATTTGAATTAAAGCATATGTTTTTACACAAATCTAAATAAAGGGAATGTATATGATAAATTTTCTTATGATTTTATCTGGTTACCTTTTATCGTCCAAACTTCAAATATGGAGTAGATGGCGCCTACAAAAGAAATCCAAACACACACACACACACACCCACATATATATATATATATATAATATATAATATATATATATTATATATATATATATAGGGTTTCAAATGAGAACCCGTCATTATATGTGAACCTAGGGACTCATCTTGACCATTAGATTGGATAATCTTGATGGTTGAGATCATGACATGTCAGCATGGTAATAATGTAAAAAAATGCATTAATTAATTAAAAATGGTATTTTGGATATATATAAACGTTTACAAAGAGCACTAAATTGTTCTTTGGAAATCACAATAGATTAAGAAAAAAAACCACTACGATTGTGTACAAAAAGCATTGCAAATTTCGTCTATAAACTGCAAATTCAAAATTTTGAAATTAAACTCAAATCTTCAACAAACCATAACTTTTTCAAATTTTATTCGTTTTACATATCAAATTAACCACATTCTCAAGATCTACAATTTAAGATACATATTGCATGTTTTAAAACGTAAATATATATATATATATATATAATTAAAATTAAAAAAATTGGACTGATTTTAGCACTACAGTACTATGTAAAAAGCACAATGAACCTGGACATATAATTGCACTGTGCAATATTAGATCTACGGCCTGGATTGGTTCCTAAGTTCGCATATATTGACGTGGGATCTATTTGAACCTAATCCTTATATATATATATATATATATATATATATATTATATATATATATATATATAAAAGTAACAGAGAGATTGTCTAGATCCTAATTTACTCTTTCCTCACGCGTCAATTAAATTTGCATAAACCTATATTGATTGTACTATTATTTTTATTGTGATGCATCTCAAATTTTATTATCATAAATTTATTTATATTTATTAAAATAATATTGTTGGATTTAGTTGTTTGGCAATAGTTGAGTCGAGTGAAACACTCTATCCGTATATTGTCCCGATAGTGTCCTTCGTTTTTTTGTAATACGTCCCTAAATATAAAATGACTACGGCTCTAATATAACAACATCGTTAATACTAGAGCTCCAGCGAACTGGAAGAATCTGGACAGAGTTTGAGATTGGACACTCATACGAACCACCCCAATCGGACCAGCCAATTCGGACCAATTGCCTAAGACCTAGGGCCCAAGGTCCGGGTCCGGGGAAGGATCCGCCTCCGGCTCCGCCGAAGGCAGATGGGCGAACCCAAGTCCGAGAGCCCGCATGAGCTTTGTTCACACAAAGACCACTGGCCCACTTGATGTCCACTCATTATAAGTAACCACCTTTGAAACTCCATTTCACATTGATTATCAATCAATGTGGGATAAATAATAATACACTTTTTCAACCGTTCAACTTCGAGTCACTATTTCTCACTCACTTTTAATTGGATTTGAGAAATTCAAAATGTTATGATTATCTACAAGAAATGTAGATCGCGTCTATAACATTCGTTAAGATGAATTTTAACTGTATCATTAAATGGATTAAATCTAAATTAACAATAATCCCCCACATGAGTGAAAGTAGTCAAAATATGCATGTATGCAAATACGTAACTCAGTCCTTAAGAGACAATAGAGAATAGGGATAGGTGGCTTGTGGACTTGAACCCTCCTTAGTTAATACTACCGAGCATACCGGCGTATTAGTGAACATAATTCTTGAACTACCCTCCTTAGTTAATACTACTGTCTTGTTACAAAAGTGAGTGCCACGATCGCTTATCATAGCTCGAGGGATCCCGAACCTTGAGAAGATTCGAGATTTAATAAAACGTGCAACAACCTTCGAGTCATTAGTGGAGGTGGCTTTCGCTTCCACCCACTTGGAGACATAATCCACCGCAAGCAAGATATAGATATTCTTGAATGAATTTGGGAAGGGACGCATAAAGTCGATGCCCAAGACATCGAAAATTTCACAATCCATTATAGGCGCTTGGGGCATTTGGCTCCTCTGTGAAAGGTTCCCCGTGTGTTGACAATTATCACATGACTTACAAAACTCATACGCATCTCGAAATAGGGATGGCCAATAAAAACCACTATCAAGTACCTTATGTGTAGTCCTCTTATATCCAAAATGTCCTACACATGCATGAGAATGGCAAAATGAAAGAATAGCGTGGAACTCCGATTCGGGAACGCACCTTTAAATGACTTGATCAGCACAATACCTCCAAAGGTATGGATCATCCCACACATAATACTTCGCATCACTCCTCAACTTGTCCCTCCTTGCTTTTGTCAGTCCTGTTGGAAACACACGAGCAACTAGAAAATTTACCAAGTCAGCATACCAAGGATCCATGTGTTCAACTGCAAGTAGCTGCTCCTCCGAAAATCTCTCATCAAGTTGTAGCTCGTCTTCCACGTGCACTAATCGACTGAGTTGGTCAGCCACGGTATTCTCGGCTCCCTTTTTGTCTTTGATTTCCAAATCGAATTCTTGGAGTAGTAAAATCCACCGTATGAGTCGTGGCTTCGTCTCCTTCTTTGCAAGTAGATGTCGCAGAGCCGCGTGATCACAAAAAACCACCACCTTTGATCCAATGATGTATGAACGGAACTTCTCAAGGGCAAACACAATAGCTAAAAGCTCTTTCTCCGTGGTAGTATAGTTTTCTTGGGCAGGGTTCAATGTCCTCGATGCATAATATATCACATGGGTTGCTTTGTTCACCCTCTGCCCTAGCACGGCTCCCACAGCATAGTCGCTCACATCGCACATTATCTCGAAGGGTAGGTCCCACCTCGGTGGTTGGATAACTGGAGAAGTGGTCAGCCGCTCCTTCAGTGTGTCAAAGGCCTTCTTGCAGTCGTCGTCGATCTCAAACTCCACATCTTTTTGCAAGAGCTTACACAGTGGCGACGCGATCTTCGAAAAATCCTTGATAAATCTCTTGTAAAATCCTGCATGGCCAAGAAAAGAACGAACTTCCCGCACATTGGCGGGGTAAGGCAACGCAGCTATGGTGTCAATCTTAAATTTATCGACTTCTATTCCCTTCAACGAAACAATGTGTCCTAAATCTATACCTTGTTCCACCATAAAATGAAAATTTTCCCAATTTAATACAAGGTTCGTGTCGACACAACGTTTCAAAATTAACGATAGGTTCTCAAGACATACCTCGAAAGAATTGCCATAAACGCTAAAGTCATCCATAAAGACCTCTATGATCTCGCCAACATATTCCGAAAAGATACTCACCATACATCGCTGGAATGTGGTCAGTGCATTGCAAAGTCCAAATAGCATACGGCGATAGGCAAACGTGCCGAAAGGGCATGTAAAGGTAGTCTTCTCTTGATCCTCGGGTGCTATAGGGATTTGAAAATATCCCGAGTAACCATCCAAAAAGCAGTAGTATGAATGGCTCGCCAACCTCTCAGTCATTTGGTCAAGAAATGGAAGAGGAGAATGGTCCTTGTGAGTCATGGCGTTCAGCTTACGATAATCAATACAAACTCGCCATCCTATTTGCATCCTTGTCGGAACCAATGATTATCCACACAATGGGGCGCATACAAGAATCGGCACCCTTTCCACGATTTACCGTGCAACGGTAATTACCCTTCGACATACCGGACCAACAACGAGCCTATTATATCATTATCGGGTTCTTTGATCAGCGCTTCTAGGTCTGCCATGTTGTTCATTTTTTTCCCTTTCCCTTGGTTTGGTATTCGGCGGTAAGCTGCAATCACTTGGTTCACAAATCCAGAATCCAAAACGCAGGATGACTGATTGAAAAGGTGGGTGTACTCTAGTGCCCGCTCTCGCATGTGGAATAGCGCATTATCGACATGCTAAGAAAAAGTCATCATTAAAAGGACTAGAAGAATACTTCGTAAATTTATATAGCATGTCAGAATATTAACTTACATAATCCATGAACCACCTGTCCGTCAAGATGTCGTCGAAATTTTCCTAGAAACGTCACACGTTGCTAAGGGTAGCAAATCGCTGACAAAAAAAAACAAAAAAAAAAACAAGTGATCTAATAATTTAATTCAATAAGATTATAGGGTTAAAATAAGCTCATAGCATACAGAGTCTTTTTTAAAAGCTACGGTCACATCTATTTGTAGGGTGTAAAATTAATTATAGTAATTTATGATACGGATTGCTTATAACATTCATGTACTGAGTATATGAAGTTCAAAAGGCAGCTTCTTCAAACATATATTGACCTTTTCGTGGCCTTCGCTAGCCAGCGATAAAGGTCAGCAACCTTGGCCTCATCTACCTTCCTGTTAGGGTCAAACAATGTAATGCTCTTAATTTTACGCCTTTTTTCTGGATTTAGAATGGGAGAGCATTGCGAGTCTGTTCGCCTTTTCGTTCCACCCCAGGGAACAACTCAAAATCGACAAGATCGACTTCGCACATTGGTGAAATAAATTAATAAACAATAAATATTAATTTATTACAACTAGTGAAATATATATAAATACAAGAGCAGAAAATCACCTACTTCTTGATCATTCGCCGTTTGTCTGACGCCACCAACGCCGAGTTCATTAACAAAGGTTCTTTGAATTTCTAAAACACTCGTGCCGCACGACCAGCGACAACCGTCATCTGCATTTTGACTGAAAGTTAATCGAATTGCACAGTGGATCTTTGGGCAGGTTTTTCAATAAACATTTTAACACAGACCAACGATTCAAAAAAATTACCTGTAACAGATTCTTTTGATTCCCGGCATTTATAATCTTCAAGTTTTTCGTGTATGACATCTTCTTGGTCAACGGGACGACTCTCTTTTTTTTCCCTCCATCATTTTTATCAGATAATCAAGTATCTTGTCAATTACATCCAACATAGGCTGCACCATCTCCATAACAGCTTGTTTAAAAACACCCAACCTTTGGTCCATCAACCTACCCATGCAACGATATGGGATTTCATTAATCCCACTATCACCTCCAAAAGCACAGAACTCACATTCAGGAATGGGAGTAGGATTAGCTCTCTTGCACCCTGGCTCATCATCATCATCATTGTCGTCGCCAAAATCCAATTCCACTGCATCATCAAATTTAGCCATTCCCTACCAGAATGGAGCAGATTTTTCTGTTGCTGTCGGCTCCAATGTGCATTTTACATTCAACTGCAAATGATGAGCTTTGTTTGAAAAGTTTTGTGCCGCAAAATGTATACACTCAAAAACAATATCTAGATACACTTTGTTACCTTTACTGACTCTAAACGGATGTGAACATCTTTTGCCAATACATAGTCATGGACGAACCACTTGATCATACTGGGGACTGCTTCACCACAAAATTTGGCAAAACTCTCACCGAGTCCAAAAAGCGCTTCAAAAGCCCAAACCTGAATAAAACAATAGAAATAATCATATATTTAACAATATATTTTTTTAGTTAAAAGAAGTCAAAATACAGATTTAACTAAAATAGCTCACCATTATAGCAAGTGGAAACTCCTTCAATCGTACACCACCTCTCTTCGTTGAGTTATCAGATTTCTCTTCCTCCTCTTTCTTCCCTTTATGCAATTTTTTCCTAAAAGTTTTAATGGTACATAAAAATGACCTCCTCCCCCATGGATATCTATTAAACCTATCCATGTCATCGGCTATGTGAAATAACCAGACGTTCAGCCATGTCGTTTCCTCAGCCCCTAACAGAACCCAGACCAAGCGGACGAGGAGACCAAGCATGAGTTTTCTTCTTGATCCTTGCAATTATCGAAGGCTGTCAATAGTATTCTTCGATTGATATTTCCCTTGCATCGGGAGAAATACTTTGTCAACAAATTTGATTTGCCACCTTTCTTCACGCTCTCCTCTCCCAATGGGCCAGCATCCAAACCAGTGATAAGGGTGAACTCCTGCAAACCGAATCGAGCACGTGCCCCTCTAAAATCAAACCACACCTCGTCAGTCTCACGACCGGTCACTCCTCGGATAGCTAATTAGTGAATTAGTTGAGAAACTATTGTTTTCTTCTTCAGATATAGAAGATGTACGAAACAGGACGTCTCGAATAATGATCTACCGTGATCATCCAGCTGGTCAAATACATACTAGATCTTCCCTAAATCACTACGACTGATTACTTGTGCATTTACGACACCATTGACATCCATTTTCTGAATAATATGCAACCTGGATTCAAATTTACATTGATTAGAACAAATAAACATAAAACATATATGAGAATAAAATGATAATTTGCACTAAAGTAAAATAAGTTATTAAAATCACCAACATTGTTATTACTACTACTATTGCTATTATTATTACTATTGATATAACTATTACAATTATTATTGTTATTATTATTATTATTATTATTATTAGTAATAATAATAATAATAATAATAATTTTTTATTATTATTATTTTTTTTAATTCAGATATGCGGATTGTATCTGCCTTACTTTCATGGAACATTAAATCAAAACCAACACTTTCACGAATGACGACAACGTTATGTTGCGCAAATATATATTTAAGAATATAAAGTGAAATTAATATCACATGCCTGTTATACTTGAGACGGTATGCTGTTTCCGGCGTTTCTAGAATGTGGTTGTGAGCAAGTTGGAAATCTGTAACCTTGTACGAGCCAGTTGCAACATCGTGTGCAATGCGGAATCTAGCAGGACAATTGCATTTCTTGTTTACCATAAAAGTACTCAATGCAAAACAACAATACCAAAATACAACAATGTTAATGATAAAATGATACCAAATATCAAACCGAGCATAAAATATTGATACTAAAATAGATAAATATAAACTAAATCGTAGTAGGCTCGACGTCATCTTCATCTTCGACGATATTTGAGTGTAGAACACATTGGGGCCAGGTATTGCAGCGATCGATAGCCGACTCAGGTGTGAATCAATTGAGCACGTAATTTTGATATTAATTTTCATCTATAAAGAACAATCTGGCTTGAAAAGCTTATTAAACATCAATGATAGAGCTTTTGCATTAGAATCACCTAAAAACATCGTTTCTCTTAATTTTAAACGAAAAAGTGTTTTAAATAATTTTCATTAAAAATTGTAACTTTACTAAAACTTTATTGTGTGCGCGTGCAGGATCCGAGCATCAAAGAATTAGCTTAACAGATAGCAAATAATCTTTATTGCATTTTTTTATTACAAAAACTACCCGAGTTACCGGAGTATTTGTAATTTTTAGGTAACTTTAGCTTCTTATCTATCGAACATTCTTTTTAACAATTTAAGTCATGGTTTGTTTCTTTAATCTAGTGCCTTTACTGCAATTCTATATATTTTTTTCTTTTTGGACATATTATGACCTGACTTGTGGTCTACTTTCAATTTATGTCCCAATAATTTTTTAGTAAAGTTACAATTTTTAATTTCCGAAAACACAATATAAAATTATTTAAAACACTTTTTCGTTTACAATTAAGAGAAACGATGTTTTTAGGTGACTCTAATGCAAAAGCTCTATCATTGATGTTTAATAAGCTTTTCAAGCCAGATTGTTCTTTATAGATGAAAATTAATATCATTATTACGTGCTCAATTGATTCACCAGATTTTTCTCTTACAACAGGAAAAGGGTAAAAACAAATCAAATAAATAAGTAAATAGTTTTGAACTGACAAAGCAAAACAACGGCAAAATGAAACACAGAATCGTGCACTAGTTCAGATAATTGTTGGTTTAACATTCAATTTCCATATAGGATTTGAACAAACATCTAGAAAAAAAATTGGACCTGAGAACTGAAAATATAAAACCATCAATAAAAATAATTTTAAATCTTATTCGAAAATAGATGCTACAAAAATGATTACATTATTTTTAGAATTTTATTACAGCCATATTAACATAGTGTTATTAAAATATATAAAATTCACAAATTAAAATCCAAGTGAGACAATTATATAAAGAAATTGTCAATTAATAATATCATGTTACAATAAGATCACTTCACATCCTACTCAGACTGTTGAAACAATGTCAAAATCTAAAATCGATTTATGCCTCAATATAACCATTATGAAATTTGATCGGTTTTGTGAAAACAATTTACAAGAATACGGTTAAAGAAAGGCGATTTATAAAAATAAATAAAAAATAGATGAAAACTGAATTATGTTTTTTAAATAAGTCGAAAAGTTCTCATAACGGGTTATATAATATTTGTTAAATCAATACAAAAATAATATAAGAAACAAACCCATAAAAAAAAGGCAGAACTTTGGTCCAATTTACACATTAAATCCTTAAATATTACAAAGTGCAAGATCGTCAAAATTTTAAAACCAAAGAAAAAGAATCAAAATCATTAGACAAACAACAACAAAGATCCAAATCGGATTAAATGAACAACAACAAAAAAAAAGACTGTGTAATCACAAAATAAAACAAAATGATGAGTTATAGATCGATAATCTTCATTCAAAGAAAATAAAAAATACAAACCGATAATCACTAAAGTCATATTCATAAATCAAATCGACAAAATAATTAGGTAAACAAATGTTCATAGCAATCATATACAGAATACTGGTATCAAAATTGATTGAACAACCTCAATTACAAAATAAACTTCAGATTCACGAAAAGCAACAAAGAGACCACAAAATGAATAATTTCTTGAATTAAATAAATAAATACTAAAACACAACCAACATAAATGCCAAATAAAAACACTGCATAACGCGAATTGCAAATAAACTAATACACTGTCAAACAATTTCATTGTTAATTTCAAAACCTAAAAGAAACTGCGGAGACCCTATTCCTCAATAATTTAAAAACCATGCCTAAAATGAAAGAATAACAAAAATCCGCAAAAGAAAATGAGACGAATGGTTAAAAAAAGTCGAAGGTGCGGATCTAGGGTTTTGGAATTTTTCGTTTCTGCCTCTATCAATCTACTCCTTTGGAAGGCAATCAACTAAAATTAAGCCACCGTTAGGGTTCCTTTAGTGCAATACCTGGAGTTGGCGATTGATTGCTAAAAGGCGATTGAATAATATGCACAGAAAAAAATAAATAAACTTAAAAAATATGGGATAATCATCGATTTGGTACAATAATTCGGATATAGAAACGATTTAATTTTGTAGATGAGGAACAAATGAAAATGATCTTTTGCAGCAAATGAATATATTTATGGGAAAATTCCCATATATACCATTAGTGAAATGTTATTTCCCAAATAATCCATTGAAATCTCAACTTCCCATTTAATCCAAAAATTATATAAGAGTACTAAATTACCCTTTATAAATGTTTTATTTTATTTTTCAAAAATTCAGAACTACCCGTATAAATTCAGAACTACTCATATACATTCAAAAATACTCGTGTAAATTTAGAACTACTCATGTAAATTCAAAACTACTCGTGTAAATTGACGAACTACTCATGTAAATTCAGAACTACTCATGTAAATTCAAAACTACTTGTGTAAATTGACGAACTACTCATGTAAATTCAGAACTACTCGGGTAAATTCAGAACTACTCGTGTGAATTTCAAAACTATTTTTCAAAAATTCAGAACTACTCGTTTAAATTCAGAACTATTCGTGTAAATTTCAAACCTACTCGAAAAATTCAGAACTACTCGATTAAATTTCAAAACTATATCATGTAATTGATRGGTCAAGTTCCAAACTACATAGAAAATAAACATACTACAWTGAGAGATTTTATACTACATTAACGAATTTCATAAGATACACTTTCATCAACTCCAATTTCAGCATTAATTGTCTACCTTACCCAAACTACATAGAATTCATCTTCAAATCTAAACTACATATTTCAAACTACTAATTCAAATCCAGAATGCATAACGCAGAATTCCAAACTACTTAACAGTTCGTAATTATAAAACGGCAGAGTAGTTTGTAATTATCCAAACTACTTATCAAAACTACTTGTAAATCTCCCCTTGTTCTTCTTCTTTAGGCTAGCGAGAGTACCCAGGCGCCAATGCCATTTAGCGAATCATCCGGTTTAGCCCGAGGTCGGCCGCGAGAGCCGAGTCTACGGATCCGAGGCACAGGATCAGCTGCCAGGGCGGAGGCGGCGCTGCGCCGCGCGCGGGAGGAATGACAGCGAGTGGTTGAGAATCGCCGCCGCGGATTCGATCCACGACTCGGCCAGCTGGCTTAGCGGCTCCATCCCGAATCCGAGACCGCGTGCCCCAGTAGCCCCAAAATAAGTGCCATCACAGTGTCCGCCACCTCCTCGGCTCGGCTCACGTCGACGTGGATCATCCGGTTCAGCCCGAGGTCAGCCGCGAGAGTCGAGTCTATGGCGCGGTCGGAGGATTCGAGGCACGGGATCAGCTGTCAGGGGCGGAGGCGGCGCTGTGCCGCGCGTGGGGGGAACGACAGCGAGTGGATGAGAGCCGCCGTCGCGGACTCYATCCGTGGACTCGGCCAGCAGCGGCTTCTYGCGTCGTCAATTTCAGAGAGGAATGAGAGAGGGTGAACGGGGGCTGAGGGGGCAGGGTTTGGGATGAGGTGGTTTCTGATTGGTAGGGTTAGTGTATAAGAGTTTTAGGTGTAGGGTTAGTTTTGACAATTTAATTGTATTTATTGATTAAATGAGAAGTTTTTGGCTTATATGGGAATAAAAAGAGTCATTGGACTATATGGGAATTGTCTTTTATGTTATAATAGTATATGGGAATTTTCCCTATATTTATTCGCAGATGCTAAACAAACGAGGAGGAAGCGGGGAGAGAGAGAGAGAGAGTAATTGCTAAAAATGCATACCTTTTTAGGAGGGGCAAAAAAAAATTTATTTTTACTTAGGCAACAAAACCACAAAAGGAATATTTTTAATATGAACCATGACTTGACACATCAGCTTGTAGAGTTACCAGAAGGTGTCATTTGTCATACGAAGCAATCACAAACTGACAAATCAGTAAAGTGTCAACATAATTAACAAATAGGGTGGATATATAATAACTTAAAATGCAAATTGAAAGGTGATACATTTAAGAGCCAATAGTGACAATTTCCAAAAGATATTGATTTTTTTATATTTAATATACAAATTAATATTTTTAAACGTATAAGTGATACTTGTCAAAAAAACAATTACTTTTTATTGAAGACGTGAAAGAGTCAAAAGTGACGATATTAAAAGAAAACGTGACTTTATTATCTTTTACTTATTTAAATATTTGATTAAATATGTAAAATGATTTATTTTTTTACAAACTAAATGTAAATTCATAGTATTAACGAGAAAATAAATTAAATGGGCAACACTCTTATCAGGTAGTACTAACAGACCATTCGTAAGGCCAAGATTACCAATACATTATAGTAAAAAAATGAATACATCATAATATCAATATATCATAATACAAACACCAATACCTTATTTCACGGGTCAGGATTTATAAAAAAATAATATTTTTGTACAAAAACCAATACATTATAGTACAAAACTATAGATTATAATATCTAATCAAATGCTTTATAACCCGTCAATTTGGTCTAACAAAGTGTTTGCCATTATAAATAATGATCCGCAAAACAGTAAACCTACTCTTGAAAAGTCAACTCGAGGCATTTTTGTAAATATAGGGGAGTTAAGTGTATTTATAAATCTAGGGGTGTGGCAATATATTTTTGGACATCTCGGACGCAATTCAAATAGCCTCAAGAAAAGGGCAGCTAGATTAGGGCGGATAAGAGGGAAGCAAAAACGTGGAACATGAATCGTCGAGCCTTTGCTTCTCCACTTTTTCGTGTAGTAGCATTAATGTAAAACTCAAGCATCTCATTCATTCCCTTCTCCAGGTAAAAACGATAAATCAAAATCAAGCTAATTTCTTTTCTTTTCTTTTCTTTTTTTTGTACACACACCCACACTTACATACCCACATGCCCAAAGCCCCCGCGTCGGCAGAATAAACGAGTATAAAGAAAAGAGAAAAACAAAAAAAGGCAAAAGCAATTACAACGTTGCTTCTGAATATTTCATCATCATAATCGGTTGTCTTCGTCGTCTTATTCACAATAAATTCTGTCAATCGGTGGTGACAAAACTAACATTTTATTCAATTTCGATCCCCACACTTTGTTTGCAATTTTAGTACTCAATTGGCGGTAGACTAACAGAAATGGAGAGTGAAAAGAAATCATCAGCGGTGTCCGATGTCGGCGCGTGGGCAATGAATATCATCAGTTCAGTTGGAATCATAATGGCGAACAAGCAACTCATGTCCGCCAACGGATATGCTTTCAGCTTTGGTTAGTCCCTTCCATCTCAATTTCTCTAATTTTACCAATTTCGTATTTACTGTTTGGTTTGGCTCTGTGCTGTGCAGCGACAACATTGACTGGTTTCCATTTTGCTGTAACTGCACTTGTCGGCATGATTTCAAACGCTACGGGCTTATCTGCATCGAAGCACATTCCCCTATGGGAACTTCTATGGTTCTCTGTTGTCGCCAACATGTCAATTACCGGGATGAATCTCAGTCTCATGCTAAACTCTGTCGGGTTTTACCAAGTACGATTTACTTTTCTTTTTCTAATTTGAAATGGTTTTCAATCCCATGAGTAACTATGGCAAACAAACTAATTTTCATTCATTTGAAAATCTTGCATCCATTGTTTTTTTGGCTTGTGGGCATTTGAATTCCTATACCCAATATTGAATCAATATCAGATCTCAAGGGATCGTATAATTTATATCATGGTCAAGAATAAGTTATCTATATTGTATCTTCACAATTCACTAAAGAAATTATTTGGATTCATCATTCTGGAGTAGGGCATCCGTGTAAATAGTTTCGGGTTTTAAAAACTGTCTCCTTGGTCAGATGAATTAGCCATGAACTTTTTTTACGGTTTGTGTGATTTTGCAAAGACAAGCCTGTTTGTACTATCGATCAAAAGGAAATGCTATGTGCCTTTTACTTTATCCATTGTCATATAGATAGCCTTTTACTATCAAAACACCTCTGGTTTGTCTTCGTATCCTTTAGTTTTCGGTTTTCTTTCTTAAATAAAAAGTTGATATAACTTAAAAGCAGTATTCTTCCAATTTTTTCCATAACATATAGTATCAATTATGTTTCAAATGTATTTTTGATCATATAATGCTTCACATGTTAGAATGACAACAGGGTAGGTCTGGGGTGGGTTTGCCCAAACTCAGAACCCGACTTCAATTCCTGCCCGCCTCACCCCGCCATTAGCCCCAGACCCAACGGGTCCAAACCCATCTGCACCTATACACCAGTTCATTAACCAAAAAACATGTTGGTCTGCTAGTGCCAATCATATGTCCAAGCACTAAGTGCAAGTGGAATAACTCTTTCCAATGCATCTCAGTTGACATAATTCATGTAGCCTTTTCGATTATAGCCAATTAAACATGTCGAATTTGTTGTGATTTTTTTTTTTTTTTTTTTCAATTATGATATGTGCAATTTTAGATTCCCCTAATTTTTTGTGCTTTTAGTGCAGATCTCGAAACTGAGCATGATTCCAGTGGTCTGTGTTATGGAATGGATCCTTCATAGTAAGCAGTATTCAAAAGAAGTTAAACTGTCTGTTGTCGTTGTGGTTATAGGTGTGGGTGTTTGCACTGTGACTGACGTCAAAGTGAATGCCAAAGGTTTTATTTGTGCTTGTGTAGCAGTTTTTTCGACCTCTTTACAACAAATTGTGAGTAAAAATCTTGTTATTATTTGCCAACATACAAGAAGGCACCAATTTTCTTTGATGCCAATTAATAAATTGATTCAAGCACTGTTGAAGGACTTTGAATATTCGGATTTGGTATAAAAATAAAATAGAAAAAATTAACTTTCTTTCCACAATGTTTTCTTCTCATGCACATATTCTGCAAGCAAATGAAATGATTGGATGATATGTTTTGTGTGCAGTCAATAGGCTCGTTGCAGAAAAAGTACTCTATCGGATCATTCGAATTATTGAGTAAAACAGCTCCGATTCAAGCTGGCTCTCTCCTTTTGCTGGGTCCTTTTATTGACTACTATCTTTCCGGAAATCTAATTCTAGATTACAAGTTTACTTCTGGAGCTATGGTTAGCATTCATTCAGTCATTCTGCTATAATTTTCCTTGCAGCATTATTTAGATGTAATTAATAAGACTAAATAACCTAACGGAGTTCTGTTAGGCGGTTTGACATGAGTGTGCCTCAATTAATAATTGCTTTATTTTAAAGGTTAGAATTGTATACATCTATCTAACACGAGCTTGCAAATATGCATGTGCAGTTATTTATACTCCTTTCATGCTCTCTAGCTGTGTTCTGCAACGTGAGCCAGTACCTTTGCATCGGACGCTTTTCGGCTGTATCCTTCCAAGTGTTGGGCCACATGAAAACAGTATGTGTGTTGACACTGGGTTGGCTGCTATTTGATTCTGAGCTGACTCTTAAGAACATTATGGGAATGGCCGTTGCAGTAATTGGGATGGTAATATATAGTTGGGCTATGGAAGTCGAGAAACATGCACATACCACCAAGACTGTAACACCCCATGCGAAGAACAGCTTAACCGAAGAGGAAATCAGATTATTGAAAGAGGGAATCGAAACAGATCCTGTTAAGGATATCGAGCTTGGTGAGTCTAATAAGGGCCAACGGTCCATTCGACATCCAGAATCGTAAGAATAAGTTACCCATAAGTTGATCAATATATCATTAGGAACAAGGAAAGGTAAAAGGAATTTGCAGACATTGTGAAAGTGATGATGTGAGATAAATATTTATTTTGAACTCTATGAACTGCATTAATTATTATAATTATTTTCTTTTCTTTTTTAAAACTTAAAAAAATAAATATCAGATTAATCATCATTTTATAATCTTAAAAATGGCACTCACATTGCATGTACCGAATGAGCATAATAAATAAAAATATAAGATATATGCACTTAAAATTTTGATTTTGTAAAGTATGCATCTGATATTGAATATATCAATTTATATATTTATACCGTGCACTCAGCGCACGCTGTTGTTAGTATGAACATTTATTGGTTTAAACTTGGAAATTCAATTGTCATCAATTTATACAATAAAATGACATAATGTTCATCAAACTAGCCAAAGGTTTATGATTTGTAGTAATTCATTAGCTATTGCGAAATCCTCAACCTTCAGTTCACACATTGGAACAATTTTTTTTAAATAAATTTGCACCCGAATTTATTACTACGAATTTAAGAAAAAAGGTATGCCATCAATGTTTACATTTATTAATTATATGACTAGCGTTGAGCCCATTTCGATGCAAGTAGAATATATACACACATATACAAAGAGATATAAATTATATAAATTGATAAACAAATAAAAATATTCATGCAATATAAAACATTAACAAATTTAAATTAATTTTTATTAATTAAACAGCGTGTGATACATGGGTGTAATATAATGAAGCGTTGCATAATTTTAATATTTTCTCTTTTTATATCAGATGAGTGTAAATATGAGACATAATGGCTTTACACACACATACATACGTATTATTACATTATAATATTTACATACATTCTAAACAATATCATGTTTAATATCAAAATATAAAAGAAAAACTTCAAAAAATTGAAGAAACAATGACTGTATAATTAGAATACTTAGAAACTTTTATTATATTTTGGACACTAAACACCAATGGATTATCTAAATCATTAAAAATTATATATTCACTTAGTTATTTATATAATTGTTATTAGCCGGTCATTTGATGGGTTAATCGGGCGGCCCGCCCAATCCAAACCATTTGACTCGTTTGTTATTTATATAATCATTATTAGCCGGTCATTTGATGAGTTAACCGGGCGGCCCACCCAATCCAAACCATTTGACTCATTGGTTCAGTCTTTTTGAACCAAGTGCTTGATGTTGTTGCTCTCATTCTTATTTATATTCACA
Source organism: Phtheirospermum japonicum (assembly GCA_014905375.1). Taxonomy (NCBI): domain Eukaryota; kingdom Viridiplantae; phylum Streptophyta; class Magnoliopsida; order Lamiales; family Orobanchaceae; genus Phtheirospermum; species Phtheirospermum japonicum. Next base: position 724,297 of record BMAC01000620.1, on the reverse strand, counting down.
TTTTGTATCTACATAACTTTATTTAGTTTTATGTAAGACAAAAATATGTGGGTAATAATATAATTCATTTTATTTTATTTCTAGTTTTTTTTTTTTTTTTGCATTATTTGATCTTTCTACTTATATTTTCATGACATCAGATAATTTAGTATATAAATTAATAAGTTTTAATTTATATGTAATTTCATGAATATGAATATTTATGATTTTAAAATATGATATATATATATATATATATATAAATAGATATTTTAATTTATAAGAGCAATATATATGTTACGTTATTTGTTTAGGACTTTAATTAACTCGTAAGCTTTTTAAGTCACTTGTTTGATGTTTCGACTGATTGTTATAATCTCTTTTTATATATTTTTTACTTTATTTTTCATGCAAAACATAGACACCAATGTAACAACAATATATATTTTTTTCTTTTTCCTTATTAATTTTTCTTTCAATGTTTTCTCTAGGATCTTTATTAATTGAATATACTGATAATATATTTTCAATATATTATTGTTTTTGAGTTGATAAAATATCATGAATGCTTTATATTTGAATATGATATTTTCATAAAAAATAATTGATTTAATTTTTCAATACATCATAATTATTTATATTATTATATTTTTGTTTCTAATATTTTGTTCGGGTAGTAGTTGTCCCAAATGGCTGGTCCATTGAATTGATTATTTGGCCTATCGATTTATCAATTTTAGTCGGTGATTTTTTAAAGTTTTATATTAAGTACTTATTTTTAAATAATATATATATTTATGCGTGTGTCTGTGTATATGTGTATTAAAAAGGATTAATGGTATTATTTCTAATTACAAAGTTTATCTAAGATTAGGAATTATTTAATAAATATAACTATTATTTAAATAAATAAAATTTATTGTATTTTTTAATTAATTATTTTATGATATTTTGTATTCAAAATCATTTGAATTATATATTCATATTTTGCTCATGAAATATCTTTTAAACTTATTTAATTGAGATAAATAGATAGATATAAACTTAGAGGATTATCTAAATAAGGGATAGCTTTTCTGGGATCCCCTCAGTCAAGGCTCTAGTTTGAGCTTCAAGATCGGACCAGGAAGGTCTCCCTGCAGGTTCATCAACCAAACCGACTCTGGGTGCGGTAATATTTTTTCTCTTGCTTGGTCGAACTAAGGGAATTTCTATGGATTTTGTTTCAGAAGGCATGTCGTTGATGGGAGAATTAGAGTTTTGAGAGTCAGAGTTGGAGGAAGCTAAAACCATCATACAGTAGTGGAAGATAAAAAATGGGAAAGGGGAAGAAAAGAGATATGTTCAGAATACATAAATAAAATAAGCAGTGTTGAAATGGTAAATTAAGTTGAGGGTACTTACGCATAATGTTGTAAATTGATGAACTTGCTGCGTTGAAATTTTGATTTGAGGGAGTGTGCACTTTTTGCTGAAGAATTCTTGAGGTTTTTGCAGATGGAAAATGATGGAAAATTCTTTTTGCTTTTTTGAAATACAAAGAAATGAAGGTGAAAGGATGCTTATATGGTGAGCGGTACAAATTTGAAAAGACAGGGGATCTTTGGGCGACGTGAAGGTTGGTAGGGTTAATTGTGGGCTTTTTGTTTTTTGGCTCACAAGAATAATATATTACGAGGAAATAAGCCTGCTACACGTGTCTGACAGAACGGTAGTATGCATTTAATGATCATAAGTCGGAGGTGATGCTTGATGGTTTTTGCAATTTTACCAAGAGGTATGTGGGATTGACTTTTGAATACTCATGATTACATCCCACTTGGTTTCCTACCTCAATCAAGTAGAATGTGGGAGACTAGCTGATACAACATCAAATATCTAGATCGGTAAATATGCAGGTTTTTGTAGGAATTTGTTAGGCGACCTCACCTTTAGAAGGGGAGATCTTTTTATAGGTGGGTGAGCTGTTTATAGGAGTGGCGAGCTCTTATATAAGGGTGGCGAGCTCTTATGAGCTAAGTTGTATTATAACAGCTCGGTGATGAGAGCTGGGCTTTATGGTTAACGCGATCTTGGGCCCTAGTGGACTGATGTGGATTATGGTATGAGGTCTCGGCGGACTAAAGGCATGGTATGGTTATTGGTCCATGGTTATTATGGTAATTTAACAAGAGTATACATGTCTCACTTTTCTCTCCAAGTTGACTTTATCCTACTTTGAGCTCTCGCACACCATTATTAAACAAAAACCGACTTAAGTATGCAGGGCCTACGCTGGGGCTGTCCGACTTAAATTTTGTTTTGTAGGTTGATCAGGTCGCCAGGAGCTTTCTGGTGGTCAATCAGGTCGGCAAGTACACATTTCATGTTATTACTCTATTTTCTTGGTGAACCAATCTTTTTGGTCGTATCATGAATAATTATATTCCATCAAATACGACCAAACAATAAAATCCTAAAAATTACGATTTTAAAACTCAGAAAAAAGCAAGAGAGATGCATTTTTAAGGCGCATCTTCGAGAATGTCACAGATGGCTGAGGTCGTTAGAATTTCGATTTAAAATAGCGGTGCGCGAGGCCGGGATCCTACAGTTCTCCGGCAAGACGAGGCGAATCAAGGTGCAACGAGAAATTACCTAGGGTTCGAGGATTTTTTGCTAAATACACTGATATTTTCTGGCGAGAAGAGGCGAATCGCGGCGCAATGGAAAATTGCCTCGGGTTCGAGGATTGTTTGCTGAATCTGGGAAGGATTTTTTGCTGAAAATCGAAGGTGACCGAAATATTTTGCCCTAAATTTCCCAATTTTTTTTTTTTTAAATATGAACCCAATTTCATTTGTGTCGAATCTGGAATTAAGGCGGTTCAGACTCTGTCACATAGTAAAAGGAACCGTAGAAAAGAAATCGTATGGCTGCCACTAGAACTGTCAAAATGGCCAAAGCCCACGGGTGGCCCGTCAGCCTGCGTAAACGGGTGGATTTGGGCATCTATTTCCCAACCCATTTAATTGTGGGCTTTTTTTGCCCACCCCGTTAAGCCTGCAGGTTTTCGCAGGCCGGACGAGCTGACCCTTTTTTTTTATTTTATTATAAATTTATTATTAAAATTTATACTGATCAAATTTAAAATCATATTTTTATTATTTTATTTCTTATGAGCACGTCAGAATACTTTAAATGCTATAATAATTTTTAATATAAAAATAAAATTAAAAATTAACCAGCCACGAGCGACTACGAATTTAAGTTTCCCAGCCCACAAAAAAAGGGGTCAGGCTCGCCCCGCTCCATTTGGGGGCAGTCCACGGCGGAATAGATCAGACTGGAACAGGGTGACCCTTTTAACAATGATAGCGGCCACATTTGAGTGTGTGCATATATATATATATATATATATATATATATATATATGTCAAATGTATTCTCTAGTTAATTTTTTATATATTAAATAATATAAAATTATATGTAGTCGTATATAAAATCAAAAAATATAAATAGTGTAAGAAAAAGATATTAGAAGGTCGGTTAAAATCGGATTGGAATAATGATGAAACTGTCGGTGTAGATTTTGATATCGGAACAGTAAAACGATTACAATTATTCCCATTTTCGACGATTCTAGGGTTCCAGAAGCGCTTCTGGAACCGGTTAAATTACGAGTAAACACTCTTTTAACGAAATCAGGTAAAAAAAAAAGAAAAAAAAGGAAAGTCCCGAAACAGAAACTTCTGCGCGCGCAGAAGAAACACGCGTCGCGTGGGTCAGGCGCTAGCAGTAGTCAACGCGCTGGGAAGTGGAGGTCAAACGCCATTGAAAACACTCCACCTGTTCTGTTCGTTCTGTTCCCAAGTGATACTTACATACATCCATACATATACATACAGAACGGTTAATGTTATAATTTCATGTCAGCTTCACATTTTCAATACACATCGAAAAAGCCCGATAACGAATCCGGAATCGAAATTCATCACGGACTCTTTATATCCATTTTAATTTATCGCCATTTCGAAATTCAGCTTTTTATTTTGATTGAAGGTGATCTGATCGTACTAATCTCGTCACACTAATCTGCTTAAGCTTTTCTCATGTGAAATCCTGGTTTGTCAATTTAACAGGGGCTATTTTGATTTCTGAGATCGATGGTGAAGGAGACCGAATACTACGATGTACTGGGCGTGCGCCCCACGGCCACCGAGACCGAGATTAAGAAAGCTTATTACGTTAAGGTATCATCAATTCATTTATTTTGAGATTTTTCTATATGATTTCCTAGGAAATTTTCTCTTTTGAAATTGTGGTTTCTATTAAATTGATTAAAAAAATATATTTTTTTAATCTTCTATTTGTAGAATGGTTTTCCATTAGATGAGCTATTTTGGTGATCTTAGTTTGGCATGAAGCATACTGTCACAATTTAACCATCACTTACCATTTTATTTTATTTTTTCTGATTGATTCGATATTTTTGAATGTTTTGCTCAGAATTGTATATTGTTGAAATGTTGTATATTGCTATATTAGGGATCTCCATTCTTTTCTGCTTTTAAACAATGTTGGGGTTGGGATGTTGCAGGCGAGACAGGTTCATCCAGATAAAAACCCGAACGATCCTCTGGCTGCCCAAAATTTTCAGGTGTGATTACTGCCTTTTTCTACTATTTAGCATGTTGGTTTTGGCCTTTTTTAAGTTGCTTTAAGAGTGTAATGAGGAAAAACATGGATCAAGAGATAGAAGCTTCTTGAGTTATAAAGAACAAGTTTTGCTTCCAAGTACTTAGAAAGTAGGTGTTTCTGAATTTTGCAATTTAATTTTTTTAAGAAAAACATTAATGTGGCCTTTGCCATTCTGTAAATACCCATCTTATGTTTGTTTAGTCAATTCGCTAAGACTAACTTGTCAGATAATTGGCTGGTGTTCAACTTTTAATTATTTTTTTATGCTACTAAGATTTTGTTTTTAGTTTTTAACTATTTATTGAATTGAAAGAAATTGTTTTTTTGTCCACTACTAAATTAATAGTATTTTCTTTCAGTTGTAGTCCAAGAATACACGGTGCCTATTGTTGTAAAGATTTAATTTTGGTTATGACAAATCAAAATGCTGATCTCTACTTCACAAGTTCCTCATGTTTGTTGCATGTGTATTCACACGCTAGACAATAAGATTTATAAATTATATTATAAGTTCTAATTTGTTTCATCGTACATCGAATGTCGGGTTTTCTGAAAACCGCTGTGCTTTGCAGAACTTGAAGAATTGATTCGTTCTGGTGAAAAACTTAAATAATTTAATCTCTGGGAAAAGAAATCAATAATCCGCTATGGAATAAAATCTAACTTGGAAGAGTAATAACACATTTTTTAACATAGAACTATCATATCATGAATGTAATTTTTGTTGGACTTTATTGAAAAGTTATAAAGTTTAAAAACGCATTTTTGAATAAGATTTATTTCCCATGATATCAGATTTTAGGTGAAGCTTACCAAGTTCTGAGTGATACATCACAAAGAGAAGCTTATGATGCTTTTGGCAAGTCCGGAATATCAACGTTAGTAAATCTATACATTCTTTAGCTTTTGTATTACCACGTGCTTATGTAATGTGTCTATCACCCATTTTGAGAAATGTTTCCATTTGTTGCTGATTTTCCATTCAGAGATTCAATTATCGATCCTGCTGCAATATTTGCCATGCTTTTTGGGAGTGAGCTTTTTGAGGAATACATCGGCCAGCTAGCCATGGCATCGATGGCTTCTATGGACGTTTTCACAGAAGGCGAAGAGTTTGATGCTAAAAAGTTGCAGGAAAAAATGCGGGTAAGATATATCTAATGCTTCATAGTTTATTTTGTTCGTAAACTAGCTCGGATTTGTATCAATTTAAACCAATTTTTGGGGTTAATAAAAATTCAAAGGTTGAATGGTTTGTATGACGGGAATGCTTAGGAATCAGGATTTTGGCCTGTGGTAAGTGTTGGCCCTGGCCAATATTCATGTAATGAATAATTAAAAATCTTGGTCCAACCCCCATTATTGCATTATCCATTTTTTGACTCAGAACTCAAAAATAAGATTTTCCGTTTAGGCCCTTGATATAAATAATTTTTCTTTTTTTTTTCTAAAAAGGAAAAATTAGTTGGAGGTATTTTTGACATTTCTTTTGTTTATCCAATAATCATTGATGCCAAATGATACATTGTTATCTTACAATCAAAACAAAATTTACATTTCAATTAAGATATCCAAGAACAATGCAATCCTACTTAATCAGTACAAATTTTCTCCCGTCCATTAATTCGAATGAAGCCTTAAACACTGAATATCATCTGTTAAACTATATGTTTTTTCAAATTTCAGCAATCACCTCCTCCCTAAATATAATATTCAAGAACCTTTTAATGAAATCCTATTTGTGACTGAAGCCTTTTTCAATATTGTAACTCGTAAGGGGTGAATTTGCATTGACGTGTAAGAATAAACTGAAATGAAATATGGAGCAAGATCGAATTGAAAACTAGAGATGATATCTTATCACTGAGGAAAATTATTAGATTGTATTACGAGAAAGATTATGACGCGTAGAATAAAACACACTTCATCCTCTAAAAGGATCCGTTATCTACGTTATATGACTTTTCTAGTATATTGTATCCGTTTCCTTTGCAAATTTAGACTATCCAGAAGGAGAGGGAAGAAAAGCTGGCTGGAATACTCAAAGATCGACTCAATCTCTATGTCCAAGGAGATAAAGAAGAATTTGTTCGTCATGCTGACACCGAAGTGTCGAGGCTTTCAGATGCTGGTATATTTGATCCATTCCATCTTATTACATTTTTTTTCTTTTAATATTGTAAATAACATTGTTCAATCAAAGATAAAAGCTATCCGCATAATTTTTTCTTAATCTCAAAAGTAGGTTATTCAGGGTGGAACAAATTGTTTTTTGCAACTATTATTTATATAACCAATTTTCTTTTACTCTGCTACGAAGATAATGGATAATCCTTGCCTCTGTTACCTAACAATTATTACAATCATCTTTAATTCCCTTATTTATGCTGTTCTAGTATCTCAACATATATAGTGTTGTGTTTGTAGAATATCTCTTTCCTTATCAACTTATATTCTTACAGCATATGGTGTCGATATGCTGAATACGATTGGCTATATATACTCGAGGCAGGCAGCAAAAGAACTTGGGAAGAAGGTGATTTACTTGGGTGTGCCGTTTGTTGCTGAGTGGTTCAGAAATAAAGGACACTTCATCAAATCCCAAGTGACTGCAGCAACAGGTTAGATTTTTCCCCTCTTTTTTTGTGTTTTGAGAAATCAGCAACAGGTTAGTTTTAATCTTGCTGGTTTTACCACAAGTTGCTCTTCCGCTAGATAAAATCATGCTTGTTTAACAATATTCATTTTAACAAATAAACTAGTTTTTCTTTCAAAATTACAAAATACCCTCAGAAAAGGACAGCTTCTAAAAACAATGTCAATGTGGGTACTTGAGTTGAAAGATAACTGGTTTTCTTTTATAAGTAGGTTCTCAACTAAACATGTAAAATATGGGATATGTTTTGATGTGTTTTGGGAGAATGCATGTACTGAAAAATCCGATTATTAGGTCGCGTAAAATGATACATGCTTAATTTTATTTTGGGAAAAATGAATCGAAATGATATTGAATATGGTTCTTTTCTGTGGAGGCTTATCACAAATGAAAACTAAGGATAAAATGAGGTATATGATACTCAATTTTATTATATTTCTGACTTTATATTAAACCACTGTCGTATTTAGGTGCAATTGCTTTGATTCAGCTGCAAGAAGACATGAAAAGACAGCTCAGCGCTCAAGGAAATTACACAGAGACAGAACTTGAGGATTACATGCAATCGCACAAGAAGTTAATGATAGACTCCCTGTGGAAGCTCAACGTTGCGGACATTGAAGCCACCCTCTCCCGTGTTTGTCAGATGGTTGGTTGTTCATGAAAATGCATTTTTCCGATGTTTGCTTTCTTTCGTTCTTTTCTCACATTGTACATTGTTGATTGTGCATCAGTGGCGTAGCCACATTGTGAGTTGTGGGGTCAAATGACCCCACTCAAATGTCAGACATTTCTTTAAAATATATATAAAATTGTTTTTAAAAATATATAAAATCGACCCCACTAAAAAAATAAGGGTCAATATTACCTTTGTATCTAGTATTGAATCTCAAAAAAAAACTGTAAAAACTTAGACTTAATTATATTTTATTTTGTTTTATATACTTTTTATTTGCATATTTCTCAATATGCTTTATTGCTCAAAAATATATTCAGATAAGTTAGATTTACTTATATATTAAATATTATAATATTAATTTATTGACTCCCACTAACGAAATTGGCTGAGATGCCACTGATTGTGATGCATTTGTGGTTTAAGGTTCTACAAGACAGCAATGCAAAAAAAGAGGAACTCCGTCTGCGCGCCAGGGGATTGAGAACCCTTGGCAAAGTTTTTCAGGTGAGACACAAGCCAAAATCATTTGATAATTTCTTTCTTTCTCTCTTTCTTTCTTTTCTTTTCTTTTTCTTTGACATGGTAAACCTTATTGTGCCTCAGAAGGTGAAGTCAGTTAATGGAACTGAAACTGAGAATATGCCAGGCGACCCACTCCTCAAATTGGGTGGAAATGAAACGAACAGCAACAATAATGCTCCTTTAAACGCGTAACAGGTAAAGCTTTTATCTTTTCCTGATTCACTGTTAAAACGAATTTTCGCCCTGTTTCATCTTTTTTAACATAGGGTCTTGTTAATAATAATTAAACAAATTTTGGTTTGCTCATTAGTTATTACATGGTCCTGTCTAAAGTATTTYAAAAGTAACATAAATTTGGCAGAGCCCATATGTGGAGGCACCACAATCCGCTGGAGCTCAATTCAACAATTTCCCAATGCCAACTGCACCAACCGCTTCTCACAAACAACCATAAGTTATGTTTGACCTTCTCGCCCTCGGAACATTCATAGTCGAAGTTTTGTATGTATTTTTTTTGTTTTTGTTGCCAAGTAATTAGTGCATCGTGTCTTGACTCTTGATTGTGGTTCTATCATGTATAGATCATGCATATTTRTTCACAATTTGTTTCAAGCTGTTAGCATTTTTATTTTTTTTAAATTGCTTAAATTTATCCAGTGTATTGAGCATACGTAACTGTGATAAACTGGTGTATGTAGCCTTTGAGCAGGCCTATGTAGTGTTATATTTACTGCTCTGCTGTAGATGTAGTCCATCTTTTCTTTTGCATCGGTTCATTAATCAGACGCTTGGTGAAAACATAATAATAATTATTATTATAATAAATAATAATAATAATAATAATAATAATAATAATAATACTCATAATAATAATAATAATAATAATAATAATAATAATAATAATTGTTTTCCTATGTAGCCTATGTAGTGTTATGTAAGAAGGAACAGGAAGTTAAAATTTTGTATGTTAAACTAACTATATATAGATACTTGCTTCAATTAGTAATAAACTTGTAAATTTATCGGGCCACAAAGCTCAGATTAGGGAAATTCGATCCCTCTAAGTGGAGTGGAATCAGTTCCCCAAAAAGCTCCCTAAAAGGTGACACGTCATATTATGTTTTAGGGAAATGGTACGGTACATTTAACCATTTTGTGGGTATCATACCCTCAATCTTTTAGCCAATAATATATTGCCACATCATTGAACAAAAATACAAACTACTATTATATTTAAGAAAACATTTATTTTTTATTAAAGGAAATATTTTATTAAATTGTTGTTTTAGTAGCACTATCCCACGATGTAGACTAAATATTAAATTTCATCTTATAAAAACAAAATAAACTATTAAAATTAACAAAAATTGATATAATAAAAGAAAAGAACAAAATAAATAATTTATTATTTTTTCTTAACAGATATATTTTAATTTCAACCCCATAATAGCATTTGATATAAATCTTCTCATTAGCCAAAAAATACTAGCAATTTTATTTTGCAGTAATAAAAGTTTAAAAAATTAAYTTTTTTAATAAGTCATTAATAAAATTAAACATCAAATTAGGTTAAAGAATCATCACATTAAAATAACTAAAATATGAAAAGCTAATAAAAATAAATTTTGTTTAATTTATAAATTAATAATACTTTTAAATTTATATTATTATAAATTTACACATTATATTATTCAAATGATTAAATTACATACAATTTGAAGTTTATTTAATATTATCTATAAAGAAGAAGAAAAAATAAAATAACACAAAATGCAGCGTATTGTTGGAGAACAAAGAATTGTGATGAGATTTGTCTATTGTAGTCCATATTTTAATATTATGGTATTATATCCAATCCAAGGGTTATTATCAAATATTAAAATTTAAGGGTGAAAAATAAAGTGGAGGAATGATACCCATAAGGGTACTGTAGAAGCTCCCTATGTTTTAAAACAACCCAACTTGGTTATTGATAAAAAAAAGTTCAAAAGGCCTACGACCAATTTATTTAATATCCGAAATGGTATCACCATCGGTTACAAATAATTTATTATAATTATGTATATAAATTTTTGGTAAAAAAAAATTACCTATAAAAATAGATTTCTAAAAACAAAAAGAAACTGTGGAAACATTTCAGCGATATTTTTAAATTTTGAAAATATACAAGTTAAAACACCAAAAGAATGTAAATTATTGGGATAATCGATATATTAAACAAGTCCTCCCGGTAGCAGAGAAATCTTAAGACAATTCGAGAAACAAAATGTATATCACTTGAGTTACCTTTGGGTAATTAGATGCTAAAGACAGATCTAATGAATCATAGAGATACAGTTCCTGAATCTCATCAATAAATCTAGCTGCAGTAAACTGATATCAGATTCATCAAAACATCTCAAAGATCTTAGAGAAATCCAATAATGGTACAAGACATAGACAACCATCAACATCGTATCCAGGTGCAGATGAAAGAGATACTTGAACATTAAAAGGAAACATGAGAAATCATTGTAGATTTTAAAATAGGAGTCAAGCCACTCGAAGCTAAGCCAAGTTCATCCGAAAGAAGACGATGTATAACTTTCGGACAGAACTTGTTTTACATCAAAAGGGAAAACCTACCGAGTTTATAAGACAACCAACATGTGAAGAAAAATGATGGCTATTATCTAGGGGTTTCCATTAGCTCCTAAGAAGTGATGGAGAAATCAATATTGAAGATCTACATGATCTTGTCGAATTTTTTGAAAGATTAGACTTTGTAGATCTAAAAATGAACATAGGAGAATCTTCCGCCTTAGTTCTAAGAAATGGTCTTGCACCACCACCAACAAGTTTCAACCCAAGCTAAAGTACGAAATCAAATGAGCTGATATTAGATGCACCAATGTTACATGTCGAGAATTTCACCATAAAGGGATATCATACAGACATAGTCGTACCAGACAATGTTTTTAAAGGCCCAATATTCTTAACATGCCATACAAGAAGTCTCAACTTGATCCCATACATCCGTATAGATTATTGTTAAGTCTGGATATTCCAGACTTCAAGAATAGAGAGATATTGATAGACTATTGGGCATCCGCAATGCGAATTGCGGCCAGAACTCTCGACCTAGAAAAATAAGTGTTCATTTTACTTTTTGAAATGAGGCTTAAAGGATCTGTAAAGATCGCGCAGGATTTAAAAGTATTAGATATAAAAATGGGAGTAATATTTTGAAAATCATTAAAAGGGATGGTAGATAATATGGTCAAATTATTCAACATTCATTTTATCTACATCGAGATACATAGAAAAAATACCGATAAGCCCTCTATTGCCTCGGGTTACGAGATATTTGTCATGTAAACAAATACATCAAGATATTGACCGAGTACTGGTGGAAAGCCAAGGTGAACAAAGTGGATGCCGTGTAATTATTCTTTGCAAAAATACCAAGTCCCTAAGGAGAAAGGTTAATCTAAGAATATAAGCCAGCAAATGATATCGATACGGTTGCTAGAAGGATGTTAGTTCTATAATCCAAGTTAGTAAAGTGGTGTCACTAGGAAATACTTTACAAGAACTACAAGAGATTAAGAGGAATCAATAAATTGGTTCATCTATGTTGTGCTAAATATGACATCCCAACAGTGGTTGAAAGTCATCCACAGATACCTAAGTGGAGAAAGAAAGAAAGAAGTTACCCTCATACTCGTGGAAAAAAGAGAAGGTTTTTATGGATACCAAGAAAGTTCTGGTCAAAGCAAAAGGCTTAGAGCTATAAACCAGAATAAAGAACGGGGCCAAACTAAAGTCGAGGTTCATTCTGAAGCCAAGGAATCACTAGCAAAACTCCAACAAAAAGGACTTTCAGACAAGCTCACACTAGAGCTAATGAAAGTTTTAAAAATTATAATTGTTGGACATGTGGAGTGAGCGGGTATATTTTAACAGATTGCTAAAAAAAAAAAGAGGAGTTAGACAGTTCAAGACGACCTTAGAGTTCAAAAAACTTGTCTATTATCAAAAAATAGTACAGGTGTATCAATTCGACATTCCTCCAGTTGAAAGTATATATGAAGAAGAGATATACTTTGGGGATTAAAGTGAATCACATTCAGAGTCAGAGTGAACGGGGATTTTTCTAAAAGTGATTAGTGAGGATTCCTCTCTCATACAATGGTTTCTCATAACACACTTATGATAATAATGGAAGAAGATCCAAAAACTCGATTTACAATAAGGGAAGTGAAAAAGGCCATGGATAAGTTGGGGTTGAGATATTGAAAACACCAAATTATCCACAGAGTTTTCATGGGAGAACTCATGATACCCACAGAGTGTACTGGGAACCAGATTGAAATGCAACTAATCCCCTACAAATAAATCCAGGAGACTAAGAGTGGATTCAAAAGAAAATGATAAATATACTTTCATGGATTCATATTGGAGCCATTAGAGTAATTATAAATCAACCTTTAAGGAAGGAGTTGATTCACCTTTAAATCTCGCTCTCTTTGACAAATGAATCTCGAAACTCAAAGATTCTTGTCTTGGAGCAATCACGAATATTTATACATGGGAAGATTAACATTTAGCTTCTTCCAAGAATTATGTAATAATTTGGCAGATTGAGATTTTAGTAGAGTTCTTACCCCTCATCAAGACTTTAAGAGGCCAATTTTGATATACAGAAGGGAACAAACCTTACTCGATACGTACATAATTTCCATGTACTCTCGAATACTCATCATTCAGAAGTATTATTGAGAACAAAATTTATAAAAATATAAAGGATCTTCTAGAACATAGCAAAAGCCGTCTTGCAGAGATCATAAAAACTCCAACAATTAGAGAAATCGACATGAGAACTCAAGATCATCTAGTCCTTAGAAAAAGTAAGAGTCTCATGATCAAATCGAGAAGAATGTCTTTGAACAAGACAGGGTGATTAGTGGACCTCATTGAAAAGGTTCACAAACCAGCCAAAGCACTCGAGCTCCTAATGTATTTCAGACTAATGGAGAGCTAAAGTGCCTAGAGGGATGGAGAGGTGTAGATGTGATATTCAACATTACACATAAAGATAAAATCTTTTCTTGTGATGCTTTATACCACTTACAACTACCTATCATGGGAAAATTCAAAGAATCCTTAAAATAAAAAAAGATGATTTAAGGAAGCGCAGGAAAAACTCAAGAGCAGCTAAGTCTAGGGTTAGAATTTATCGAGGAACATAAACCTTAGAAAAGATTGAGAGATAGAATTGATTTCACAGTAGGATAAAAGAGGTATATGATCCGATGAACACCCCAATAAATTTTCCATATACATTCCCGTAGAAATGATATATGAAAGATATCGTGCAGAATATTTTGCGTCTTATATTAATTCAGGCATAAGAACTTGTATAGTTAAACCAGAAGTCTTCCCTAAATAAATGGAATAAGAGTTTTCCCCTGTGGCGGGATGAGTCTTCTCTAAAATGATTCTCATCCTTAAGAAAGGAATCAATGCAGAAATGATGATTGGAGGAGGAAATGATACCCTGTGGTACAAATCTAAGACTCCATCGATTTATTCCCATGATACAGAAGCGGACATTCTATTAGAAAATCATTTCCTACAAATGTTTAAGAGGTTTACACAAGAAAATGAGACTAGAAGACTTACTTTCACAACCTTATGTGATCATAAAATTATAGTCCAGTGATTACGAGAGGCTTTCTATAGAAATTAATTTCACAACAAGCGTGTGAAGGTAAACTTTGAAACCAAAAAATAATGGATCAAATAAGGTATAGAGGAGTGATTCTCCAACTATGAAGTGAGAGTCTAGGAGGCCATAAGGAGGAAAGGATAAAAATCTAAACAATTGAAATACTCAAAGACAGTCTAGACAAGAGCTCACACTTAGACACCACTATGGAAGAGTGAGTTTCATGGGAGGATATCAAAATAAGAATTCAAAGGAACTTTAATGAAAATCCTATGGAATGGTGGGATACAATGAGCTCAAGCCATCTTTAAAGGTGAACGCCAAAAAAAAATTGAGTTAGTCAGATATAAGCCTTTCCTGATGAATTAAGAATCAAAATGATATGTAACAAATACTTAAAGAACACCTCAACCTTGAGTTAATTGAAGCAGAAATTTCTCCATAAAATAGTCTAGGTTTTTGGTCCATAACCATGGAGAAATAAAAAGAGGAAAACCAAGACTAGTTATTAATTACCAAGGAATTAATACATCTTGGAATTCGATGGGTATTATATTATAGCAGATAACATTCGGTGAACTACATCAAGAATGACAATGTTTTCTCCAAATTTGATTGTAAATTTGAATATTACTAGATTAAGATGGAAGTTCATAACCTTCTCCACACCACAATGGCATTATATCTGGAATGTCATGCCAATAGACCTAGAAAATGCACCACAAATATATCAAAAGAAGATGGATAATCTTTTTAAAGATTATTTTAGTTTCATGTCCATTTACATTGATGGCATTCGCATTACATCAAAGAATGTGAAAGAGCATCTAAAATAGTTTGGAGATTTTCTTGGATGGTTGCCACAAAGAACAATTAGTGCTTTCGGAAAAGAAATTAATAATAGCTACAAGAAGAATTGAGTTGGGATAAAAATTGATGAATTTGGAATCTATCTAAAAACTCATATTATGAAAAAGATATGAGGATTTTCAGATATACTCAAGGATAAAAACCAATTTCAACATTTTTTGGGAGTTGTTAATATTGATGGGATTGTTTACAAACAAACTGGCACATTAAAGGAAGGTGTTTAGCCCTATTAAATAAGGATGGAAATTTCAAATGGTATAGGAACACTAAGAAGTGATTAAATAATTCAAGGAAGTTTGGAAACAGCTTCCTAAACTAGCAATTCTAAACGATGGTGATGAACTGGTTTTATACGCAAATGCCAGTGATTAATGATGGGCAGCTGTTCTTACCAAATTGACACCAAAGGGAGAAATGTCGTGCAAAGATTGCAGTAAATTATTTTCAGGTAGTGAATCAAATCAATGACATATCAACGAGAAGGATCTCTTTAAAGTTAGAAAGATGTTTAAAAATAGCCACAAGCGCTTCACTCATCGGCCCTACTTTTTAATAGACAACTCTATTCTTGCAACCTCAACTCTATTCTCGTGATCTCAGCTCTATCTTCGCTATCTCAGCTTTACTCTTGCGGCCTCAGTTTTATTATCAGCAGCGGCCTTCGTCTGCGACTTCGCCTTTATTATTACGATCTAAGCTACGATCTCGACGACCTCATGCGACCTCATTACATAGAACAATATATGGCTTTATGGTTATGGATATGGTATGACCCGGCACTTTTTTAGGTCGGCGATGGATTGAGGTTTTTTATACACTCTTTCACAAGCTATGGGTTGACGCTTTCATTAGGTCGGCGATGATTTATGGACCTGGTCATGGCTCGACGCTTTTACTAGGTCGATGATGGATTCTATGGATATAGAAATAGATGGATGGATGGTTTTGTGTAAGAACATGTTTGATTTACATGTTTTTGCATATCCTTGAATATGTTTGATTTACATATTCTATGATGAAAGGAGCATGTTTGATTTACATATTTTCTTTCAGTTTGTGATTATGTTTGACTTACTTACTGTCTTATTGTTTTAGTAAAATTCTGTGTGAAGGACATGTTTGATTTACATGTTCTTAACATCTCTTTTATGGGTATGTTGGATTTACATACCCTTTGTTGCGATGCGCATGTTTGATTTACATGCTCTTTGAAGACTCTGTGCTTTTTATTCTGATTGACTGATCTTGCGACCTATGTGCAAAGGAGGTTCACTTGGCATTTCCTTTAACATGTTGCTGATAGATAACCTGGTTGAACTATTTGTTGCATTAACATGGGGAGACTAAGTAGTTTCTTAGTTACATTTGGTTTATTTTCATTATGTTGATGCGACCTGGTTGAAATTATTCTGCTCTCATTATTTGAACATGGGGGACTAAGTAGTTTTCTCGGTCGTCTATGATCAAGCTTTATTCACGTAATCTGGTTGTTTTGCTCGCATTATTTGAACATGGGGAACTGAGTGGTTTTTTTGGCCCTATGTTATTGTTATATGGTTGCACCTAGCTTGTATATGGTCTAACTGTTTTACTTTATTAATTTTATTCAAACTAGGGGGACTAAATGGTTTTTATGATTCTTATGGTTATGAGATAACAGATATCCAAGTCAGTAAACATGCAGATATTGTGTGGATTTAATAAGCGACCTCTTCTTCTGGAAGGTATAATCCTTCTGCGAGGAGGGCAAGTTTTAGGGGCAGCAACCTCTCGTATAAGAGTGGCGAGGTCTTATGTGAGGTGATGAGCTCTTATGAGATAAGTGCCACTTATTTTCGGATGAATGAAATCTTTATTTTTTATATTGTAACTGATTTCGTACCTCAGTAAGCCAAGATATGGGGGACTAGATGATACGACAAAAAAAATCGACTTGATTATATATGGTAAGAAAGTAACGAAAGGGTAGAAGGTTCTGGTCCCGGCGTATGTGGTAATAAGGTTTTATAGTTATTATGAAATTATGGAAACTAAGAATCCTATTATGAGAATATTTCATAAATATGGAGATTTGGTACAATTAGGAGATTTAATCCCACCTTGGGAAGGAATCCTATTAGCTAGAGGACAAGTCTCGATAATCTTATAAATAGGAGGTTCAAGCTCTTATTTTATAACTGGTCTCATGCTCTTAAATCTCAATCATACGCTCCGATACTCATCTTTAAGGCCTTAAATCTCATGATTTATCATGATCTCTCATGATTTTTCAGGCCCTTACATGCTCTTACATTCAATTATTCTATAATTTATATACCAGTTTTCTTCATTCTATTGGTCCCTTTGAATGACAAAACTTGAACATGCTATTCATAGATGGTCATGTAGAAGGAAACTATTTAATTAAGATTTACTTTTTTCATTCTCTAATACAGAGACAACAAAGCCACATATGAGGGAGAAAAAAACTTATATAGAACAGAGAATTTAATCAAATTTTATTTTTGGCATTCTCTAATCAATTTTTTTTTTTTTATTAATTTCCCCTCGATATTTTTATAATCTATACTAATATACATATGAAAATATTATATATATATATATATATATATGTGTGTGTGTGTGTGTGTGTGTGTGTTGTGTGTGTGTGTGTGTGTGTGTGTGTGTGTGTGTGTGTGTGTGTGTGTGTGTGTGTGTGTGTGTGTGTGTGTGTGTGTGTGTGTGTATTAGTGGACAAGATATACATGTTTTTGTAGTTTTTTGTCTTTTTATTGATATGTTAGTATTGTGTTTATTTATATAGATGGTACATGTATTAATACAGATGTAAAATACATCTATAATAAATATTTACATAAAATTGAAAGGAGAGGGACACAAATTAATGCTAATTTAATTTTAATATAACTTCCCTAGTTTTGATAGCATATTATTTAAAAATTAATTCTTTAATTTACGCTACTCAATTTAGATCACTCATTTTTCTCCTAAGTAAATTGAATGAACTACCAGATGGTTTAACAGGTAGTGTAATTGCAATACTTATACCACTTATGCTGATAAATAATTATATTAATTGTTGTAACATTTGCAAAACTTATTATACATATTTGTGTGCTTTTATTAAATACTGTATTTACATTATAGTGAAGTAATAAAAATATTTAGTTGAAATTTATTCTTTTTTGTATGAATTATAATGAGTATGAGTTTTGTATGTAAGTATTAAATGTTGAACTATTGAGATCCGCATCTATAAACAATTGCATGATAAAGTTTGACCTATAGGTAAAGTTAGGTGTCAGTGTTGAACAACGTTACCTATCAATTTATCAATTTTCAAAAATTCATTTTGGTGTTTCATACGCGATAAGGATCAACAAAAATAAAGGACAATCTATTTTTAATGTTGTATTTTTTTCAATTAAGCTGGTTTTCAGTAATGACCAACTGCACATTGCTATATTAAGAATGACCAATCATAAGGGTTTATAATTAATGATTAGTGATGATGGGAAAAAAACATAATAGCAAAATTACAAAATGTTGTGTATGATTTTTATTAAATAATTTGTAAAGTGCGTTCATTACAAATAATATTTGTAATTATGAGCCAAGTTTTTATTTTTAAAGATGGTATTATATTAATAAAAATATATTAAGATCGTTTGAGTGTAAATTACTTAACTCTACATATATAAAATCACTTAGTTAATGATTCTAATTCATTAAAAAAATATTTAAGTTTCCCATGTGATTATTAAAAGAAAAGGGGGTTTATTTAAATTTATATCGTAAAGTGCTCTATTTTAGATTTTAGAATGCACATCAAGCTTATGCTCACATTTTGTTATAAAAATGGATAGTTACAAAAACTACCCGTGAAGTTTGGAGTAAAAAACTGAACTTTTAAAATTACAAAAAATTGTGAGATTTTATTCTCTATTAGTTTTAAGGCATTGACGGTAATATTCCTACATTACAATGGTAGTTTTTGGCAAAAAAAAAAAAAAAGGTTTATGAAAAAAATGTAAGGTATAATCAACTATACATCACATGACACTTTGTAAGAAAATTATAAAATTTTGTTGTTATCCCAAACCCACAATGGTAGTTTTTGTAATTTGTAATCCTTCTAAAAAAACTTACTCGAGGTTTAGTCCAATTACAAGAATCCCAATGACTATCTTTTAAAATTATAACACTTAATGATATTTGACTCTACTTGTACATCAGTTAAATTATACAAAAAGGGTCTTGAATCGTTTTAACATGGACAAGTCATATCCGATATGTGTTCCAATGAACATCAGAATACTAAGTGTTAAAAGTGATCAACTTCGTCTATGTGGAAATAACGAACAAACACTTGGTCCTAAATACCATATTGGAATGGTTGCTCTCGTGTATCCTACTAATACACTAAATTAGATAGAACATTTGCTAATAATATGTTAGCGAGATATAGTTTATACCCAACAAAGAGACACCGGACTGGAGTCAAACAAATATTTTGTTACCTCAAAGGAACAACTGATTTTGGATTATTTTATTTCAAATGCAGGTTATATGTCAGATTCACATAAAGTAAAATCACAGACTAATTATGTTTTTACGATCGGTGATACTGCAATACCAGGCGTTCCCAAAAGCAAACAACAGTTGCAACATATTTAAATCATGTTGAGTATATTGCACTTTACGAAACAAGTAGAGAATGTGTTTGGCTGATCCATAACACGACACATTCATAAAACAAGTGGACTGTCATTCAACAAAGATCCAACTGTGCTATTTGAAAGTAACAATGCATGTATTACTCAAATCAAGGAAAAATATTTTAATAGTGACATAACCAAATATCTTTGATCAAGCATAATCACTTACTCTCATGAACTCGTGAAGTATAAGGAAATTGAAATTTAATATGTACAAATATGTGATAATACAATAAATTTATTTACAAAAGTGCTTCATACCACAACCTTCAGAAAATATATTCGTAATATTAGGACGACGATACCTATAAAATTTGTGAAGATATACCCTTATAAACTCGAGGGAGAGTTCATAACACTGTATTCTTTTTCCCTTGTGATGATTTTGTCAGATAAATTTTTCTTGATAAATATTTTAATGAGACAATTTTAACAAATAATTTGGAATTTATATTGTGTGGAGCATTATTAAAAGTGAACTTGCACCATCCCTAAAAAAAATTAATTCAAGATGAAGCACAAGATCTGCAAGCCACTTCATGATAGTGCACAAGAGTATATTTAATTATATATAAATTACCATTATACCAATATTAAAATTATGCAATTATAATTATAATATATAAACTTTTCATAAATAAGATAATCTGTTATTAACGAAAATACATTTAAAATCTATAACAAATTGATATATTTTATAAAAACCCAGAAATTTTATCCTTCGCTAGGTCTGGATTGCCCCAAATCAAAATCGCACCATCTCAAGTTAAATCTTGTCTAGACAGCCTTTGCTCGTCCATTCTGGTCCCGATGAGCAGCGAGTTGAATGAGAACGATGCCGAAGCCTTACAGATTCGCGATTCGTCCAAGTCTGGGTACGTCAGCGGATGGATGTACATCAATCAAAACGGGCAGATGTGTGGCCCTTACATTCATCAGCAGCTCTACGAGGGTTTATCCACTGGTTTCCTGCCGGAGTCTCTCTCAGTTTACCCCATCTTAAACGGGAATTTCCTCAATCCCGTGCCCCTCAAGTACTTCAAGCAATTTCCTGATCATGTTGCCTCTGGGTTTGTTTACTTAAACAATAATGTGGCTGTTGATGGCCATCATGCCTTCCATCAACAGTTATCGGCCTCACTGGTATGTATGTATTTATTGTATGGTCCATTGATTAAGACAAATGGTTTAATAATAATCCACCTTTCATATATCCACTTGTTATTCATGGCACAGTCAGGAGATGATTCTTGTTCACTTGTTATTTATGGCACAGTCAGGAGATGAATCTTGTTGGCTGTATGAGGATGAGGAGGGTAGAAAGCATGGGCCACATTCTCTTACCGAGCTCTACTCGTGGTGTCACTATGGATATATCCGCAGTTCATCAATGGTGATCAACCATGACATATTACTAACTTGAATTTTGATTCTCTATTTATATGCATCTAATAATCATGACTGTATTTTGATCGAGATGAATGAACCAAAGAACTTCATCACTTTGAGGGGGATTAGAATTTGCTCGATCGTGCACAGTGCTCTGCTTGCATATTTGTAGTGAATTAGAACATGCTTGATTGTTTTTTTGTTTGGCCGATAGAGGATTCGAATGAGTAAATTTTCTTTATATTATGCTGGTAACTCCAGTTTGAAAGAAAATTGACATGGTCCCACAGAGTCATCTTTTGGGATCATCTCAGTGGGGCCATCGTGATAAAAAAGAATCTGAAGGTGTTGAATGGAGATGTCATTGTGGAGGCATTGTAGTATTCTTTTTTATCTGTCTATGAGTTATTTTGCCTCCCATCTTCTTTTCCTCGTCTGGTTCAAGGTCAAATGAAGGGCCCTTGATTCATATAGAATTCATGATGCATCATCTACTGGTTGATGTATTTTATATTTGCTTTTGTGCAAAGTTAAAACGGAAGGAGAAAAATAAAGATCCTCCAGCTTCTGGTTACATTTGTAATTATGTTATTTCTTGCCAAGGTTCATTTGACCTTTTTGTATATGTTGTGCTCTACATAGGCTTTTTTAAAGTGTTAAATGTTTTGAATTGTCCGCTTCAATCCATCAGAAGGTGTTCCTCTTTTTGGGAAATAGTTCATTTCCTTGTTTGTTTGGTCTCACTTATTTGTTGTTGAATACTAAATATTTGTGTGTAAAGATGGGAATTTTTAAACTTAATTATCCACTATAGTTTAGGGAGCAAGTATCAATAGTGTTATCAGATATCATTATGGATTTTTTTTAAACATAAAACAACCAATATTAATCATGTAAACCACATGTAAGTTCATTTTACTGCTGGTAATTGCATGTTTATCACTTTCATCTACGTCCTTCTGGGGTAGTGAGTAGTTACAGGCTTGCAGCCAGTGTCTCAAAAAGTCTCCTTGCGGCGCAGACAGGTTATGCAGCATCAATACCTTAAAATGATGATGGGGTACTTCTTCTATCAGGCGTGTATAGCAGGCTTTAAGGAAAATATGCCTTTATTGACCTCAAAGCTCGCAAGTTGTGGGCATATATCTTAAAGACAGAAATGTTTCTTTGAATTTTGGGTGGCCTGGATTTTTGTAGTTTGTTTGCGAATTTTTTTAATGCTTGTACGTTCTTATATTGCTTTCACAAATATCATATGTGATGCTAGTTGATTTTTATGCCCTTGTGACACGTGAATCGTCCATTGCTGATGCATTTTTGAGCAACAATTGTAATCTAGGTTTGCTTTCCCCATTAGTCTATGTAGAGCTTTTATGTGGCTATCCTTCTATATTGTGTTATTGATCTTCCAAGTCTTTTTTGCTGATCCATTCCTTATGGTTGCTGTCATGGCACGTTTTTGCAGATACATCACGTTGATAAGACACATAAACCCTTGGACTTGGATTCACTGTTAACCACTTGGAGAACAGCTACACTTGGAGCTGTCTCTGTGCATGATGTCAATGACCAAGGCTCTGGCTCAGCAGTGAACTTGATTTCCGAGGTTTCTGAGGAAGTTTGTTCGCAACTTCACTTCGGAATCATGAAAACAGCCCGTAAAGTCTTACTTGATGAGATTGTTAGTTACATAATATCCGATTCTCTTGCTGCCAAGAAAATGCATAAGAATCTTTCGACCGAACCCGTCACCGAGTCTGCTAACTCCTTTTCTTCACATGGAAAAATGGTAGGTACTCACTCATTAAAGAAATAGCGATCGTATTACTTATAGGATGTAAACATTTTTATTATTTTGTGTGCCAGGCTAAACTATGTCATGAGAGTAAGGATAAAGCTGAGGTTGGGGATGATGAAGTAGGCGTATGTCATACTGTTCACGAGAAATGTAGTGTTGAAATAATTAAATCTCCACCCAGTCTGAAATCAGTTGGAAGCTATGAAAACTTTTGTGCTGTATATACTGTAGTTAGCAGGACGCTCTTTCAATCTTGTTTGCAAGTCATGTGGAATGCCGTCTTTTATGATCCTGTAGCTGAGTATTCGTCTGCTTGGAAAAGGAGGAAACTTTGGTCTCCTCCTTTTGTTGTGGAACGGTGCAGTCCATGCAAAGAGATCTCTGTGCAGGTTAAAAAGCAACCACCTGACTATGTATTGATGTTTTTGTGGTATTTTTTTTATGGTTTATTTCCTGGCTATGTTTCGTGTTCTGAAGTTGAAGTCAATTGCTATACAGCTAATACATGAACAAGACTCATCTAGCTCTGAGGTAGATTGCCCTCCAGGTTTCGAACCTGTGAAAACTATGATGGATGTACAATCTCTATCACCATCAGTTTCTCGACCTTTTGAGAGAGAAAAGTCTTCTAAAGGGAACAAAGAAATGGAGTTCATCCTCGGTTATATACTAAATGAACTTCATTCGTCTTCAAAGCTATCGTTAGTACATTACTTTGAATGTCTCGTGAATGAGGAAGTGAAGAATGCCTTAGTCTCTTCACACGGTGATCATATAAAAGAGGTAATTTTGTGAAGCTTTTTTCACTATATGTCCCCTAGAAAATAATAGTTCTTTCGGTCATGATGTCTTGCAATCTCTTGACCATTTTATCATTTTTTTTTCATTTAAAATTGTCAAATCTTGGCAGGTCACTCTCGATTCCTCTTATCGAAACGACCTCACAAGTGAATATGGTCAAAAAGATTTTCACGTTTCAGCCATTATATTATCAGATGATCGTCGATGTCCACCTCAATTCACAAATCATCCGTTGCATCAGTGTGTTGTTCATCGTCATGAAGTTTCTCTGACAAATATATCGAAAGGCGCCTTTCAGAAACTGCCCATGCATTTAGATGAGCGAGATAGTGCTGAAGTAGATGAATTGTGTCCATCTCTACACGATGAAAGTATGAGACAGAATTTTGCATTACATTTCCCCAGGAGGGAATTTGAAAAGTTGCCCATGCATTTAGAGGATGCTAATAGTATTGCGGTTATTGATGAATTGCGTCCACCTCAATATGAGGAAATTCGCGAACGTTGTGCTTTATCACAAATTCTGCAAGTAGAGTCATTTAAATTGGAAGGGCAGGTTTTGAAAACCAGTTTCCAGATTGCATTGATGATAAGCCGGAGGAGGATATATGACTGCGTTATGAGTGAACTGAAATCCTTATATATTGATGATGCCATTGGGAAAGCTATAAAAATTCCATGCTCTTCGAGGGGATACACATCAGGCAATAAGGTATTTTTTGGAGTTCTTGATGATTGACTTTCATTAGTTAAATTAATAAATTAGATTTTATGCCTTCACATCTTTACTTTGCTTTATCAGGGAACTGTAGATCGGGTGAATAAAGAGAAACCTGATGACAGAGAGAGACCTTCTGAGGCGTCCTTAGTAGTAGGGAAATATATATATTCCCGGCGAAGAAAGCTGAGTAATAAAATGCCCCGCTCATTCTTTCAGTTTCTGGTTACAGGAGACACTGATCATCTGAAACGAGGATCGAAAAGGTTAAGGAGTGGTTACACCCTCGAAAGTATACCCCATGCCGATCAAGTTGGGAATGCAATCTCTAACATAGATAGAATTGCAGAACACAAGAGTAGCAAGTCACGTGCTAATGCTCGCATAATTGGAGAAAAAGGATCATCCCTGTATATTACCAGTAAGATGTCAGAAAAAGTTGATCGTGCAAAGACATCGGAAAAAGTCGCTCGTGCTAAGACATCAGAAAAAGTCGCTCGTGCTAATCAAGGTAATGTATTGTTTTCACTATAAATTCTACAGTCTAGAGCTAATAACTAAAAGGTTCTCTATGTTTATAATAATAAATACTTAAAAGTTGATTCCCTGAAAATGATTCATGCTTRCTTTTCACGGCAGACCGACATAGTGTTGAGAGGATTACGAGTGCCAAAAGCCTGGAATCGAATCAATTGGAATCTGAAGCTACTGGTAACAACATAAAAGTACCAAAATGTTGGTATCATGTCCTATCTCTCTTTATTTCATTAGTTTCATCCAGTGATTCAAAAACGGTCGAGGCGTACGCCTTGAGGCGCTTTTGGGCAATCTTGGCCCGAGGCGGACGCATTGAACCCCTATAGATGAAACGTGTGCTTCAAAGCGGTGAGGCGTCCGCCTCGACTCGGATACGCCTCGTGACATCCGAGGTGTCCTCCTTGATTTAAGTTTTTTTATTTTTTATTTCCTCTTTTCTTTTTGCTTTGTTATTAATAAAAGTCGAAAACAAGTCAAATAGAAGACTAGGTTGGATCTGCTCACTAAAAGTCTAAAACATTCGGCTGAAAAGTGAAAACCTTAGAACATTGCTGCTCTCTCTCTCTCCCCTCTTCTGCTTTGATATAAAAATGCTTTGTTAAAAGCAAAAAAGGTAATCTGACCTGAATTATTGTGTTGAATGCTTATCTGTTAGTATTTTATACACACACACACACACACTCACACACACACTCACACACAAATGATTCTCTATTAAACATTTAAAATAATTAGGGAAATTTTTTTTGCTACTTAGTTTGGACTCCTTTTGTTCTTTATTGCTTTGTGTTGTTTTCTAGGTGTGATAAATTTGGTGCTACTTATTAGGATTGACTTTGATGTTTTTGTTGAACTATTAGGGTGATTAATAGTCATTGTTGAACTTTGAGTAGTTTTATTATTTCTGGAGCCCTCTTTTCTTCTCTGCCCAAGTTATTTTAATTTTTCCCAAGAAAATTGAAGCGAAATCCTTGCCTCATTCGAACAAAATGCCTCGCATCCGCCTCTTGTTTTTTAAAACATTGGTTTCACCGACCTTCGCCTTTGCTAGTTAAAAAGCTATTCGTTAAGAGATTTCTAACTCGGRTGCTGTTTATTCTATCATGCAGCAAGCAAGYTCTCGAAARCTAAAAGGAAGCAACCAATTGATGATACAGAACAGTCTCAGCTAGGAAAAGCCCAGAAACTAGCAAACGGRTTTGCTAAACAACCGCTACGTAAACAAGTTCTCGAACTCAAGATCAAGGGAAGTAAGTCTAGGACAGTGAGGCCTGGTCCTCAGTCTTGTGGTTGTGCTAGGTCGTCTATGAATGGCTGGGAGTGGCGTAAATGGGCTTTGAATGCTAGTCCCACTGAAAGGGCCCGCGCTAGGGGCAGTAGCGTTCATTCCCAGTATGTTAATCCTGAAAGTAGCGGAACCCATTCATCAAATGCAAAGGGACTTTCCGCAAGAACAAACAGGGTCAAGTTGCGTAACCTTCTTGCTGCTGCAGAGGGTGCTGATCTTCTCAAAGCAACACAGTTGAAGGTAAGTGGCAGATGGATCCTCATGCCATTTTATGACTCTTGTATGATAAATAATCTAACCAATTATCTTTGATCAGGCAAGGAAAAAACGCTTGKGTTTCCAACGGAGCAAGATACATGATTGGGGTCTTGTTGCTCTGGAACCAATTGAAGCAGAGGACTTTGTTATAGAATATGTTGGAGAACTCATTCGCCCTAGTGTGAGCAGGCCACTTTCATTTTTATATATGTTTTAGCTTTTAGAACTTTTGAAAACAAACTTTGCTTGAACTTGTAATTTAGGAGAAGGCAATTTTTAAGAGCAGCATTTTCAGCGTATATGAGGAAAATCGGCCATCTTTACTCTACACTGGCTAATGCAGTTCTAAAGTTTTTGGAACATGGAGTAGATGCCCAATGTGGCACTAAAATATTACTGTTTAGAATATTTTTAAAAAGTTGAATTGCTAGTTACTTAGTATCTTATATTGATGTCGATTCAGTACAAGTCAATACTTTATTCTAATTAACATAACACATTCGCTTGATTTCTTCAGATATCCGACATACGCGAGCGCCATTACGAGAAGATGGGAATCGGTAGCAGTTATCTTTTCAGATTAGACGATGGTTATGTGGTACGTTAAAAAAATATTTTTGGATAAATTCAGCCTAACAAACTTACGTTTGGATTAAACACTAAATTGAATACCTATAGAGCTATAATCATCTTCTTCATATCCTTATATTTTGTTTGCAGCTCATTTTTCTTCACTACCATTGAATCACTTCTGCTCGTTCATCCAAAAGTTTATATCAATCCCTTTTTCAATTGATTGTTAGGATTTTCTATCTTCTTTTACTCACTTGATCCCGTCTACATGTTCATGAGCTTATGAGATGCCTAACAAGGCCTTATAAGATATGATACTTGCCTTGTGCTAATATGATAAGATTACAAACTAACAGAAGGCGACAACGTTTGATGAGACTTTTCGCAGGTTGATGCTACAAGGCGTGGAGGGATTGCTAGATTTATAAATCATTCTTGTGAGGTAACCATTTGCAAAAGGGTTGTTTATATATATCAGTGATTTGTCCATTTTAATCATTCTAAAATGGGATTACAATGTTGTATTTGAATTTAGCCTAATTGCTACACRAAGGTCATTAGTGTTGAGGGACAGAAGAAAATTTTCATCTATGCAAAGCGGCACATCTCTGCTGGTGAAGAACTCAGTTACAATTACAAGTTCCCATTGGAAGAGAAAAAGATACCTTGCAACTGCGGTTCTAGGCGGTAAGGCAACTACTGTATTTATTTTGTTTGTTGGCTTTTAACTGTGTTGTGAACTTTATTTTGAGATGTTGTACAATTTTCTATAAACATTATAGATTACTCTCTCCATTGGAAAGCGGTGTTTTTGTTTGTCAGGACCACAGTCTTTGAATCAGTTTTTTAGTGGATAGTTAATTCTCTCCATGTAAGAATTTTTATCGCATAAACCTTCACGTGGAGTAATCTATTCTCATTCCCAACTTAGAGTTTTAGAGTGTGAATTCATTAACAAAATTAAATCATGTTGACTATTTTTATTCCTATGTCGATGTCTCTATGCACCTCATGTACTATTAATGAGACATAAATTGRTTAGAATTGATTAGCCATAAAATGTAGGTCTATGAAAGTCACCAATATTATGACKTTTAGGTTTCGGCAATTAATTTAATTTGGGCTTTTTTGCATTTGGTCAGTTTAATAGAGTCGTATGTTCTCTAAAACTGCTCGCTGAGTACTGATTTACTTTCTCTTTTAGGTGCCGTGGTTCGCTGAACTGAAGCTAGAGGACATTTTTTGATGGTATGTTGTGATATTCATTTTTTTATATGTATAGATGTGCTATATCAAATTTAAATTGATCTTCACATTCCACACCCCCACCCCCAATCTGGTTCTTAGGCTTTTGCAAACTGGTCATTGCAACTAGATGTGCCATGTGGTATTGGATCTTTTCCTGGTAATCCTTATTTCTCCTGTTTCATTTTCAATTTGCTAGCTTCATCCACTTTTCATTATTTCTCAAACGTATTCACAGCCATGATGATATTGTTTGGAAGTTTATACTATGAAAATTAAGAGGGTCGAAGATATAGATGGCTTGGGCTTGTGGGGTCACTTTTTTCCTTCTTGATTGTCTTTTGGGGTATGAAAGCTTTTTGTGTCGCCTGAAGAACAAATTCTTTCATTGTGATTTGACCAAAGCTTACTGGKAATAAATGTATTTATTTCTTGTGCTTTTTCATATTCGTTGTCAGTGCCATGATTGTTATAATCTGATGATTGAAATACTGTACCGGTAACTGTTCTGAACATCAGTTGATTAAAATCTGGTTATTTGTCACTTTATCACTGAAGCATTAATTTCTTTAATTTACTCAATGCAGTGTTACACACATACACACATATATTATATTTCTAGGGAAATGTACAAATGATTATTTAAAATATGGAAGATCTGCATCAAGTTACCTTGAAAATGTAAAACAAGTGAATAGTAGAAACAAAAAACTTATGCTAAAACTACAACTATTTTGTATTCTAATAAGAATATTCAAGTGAAAAGGGAAGCTAATTGTTGTTTTGTTTGCTTATTGGTATTTTTTTTCGTTTCCATTTTTTTTTTGTGTGTGTGGGTGTGTGGGTGAGTGTAGAGGTAGTTGTACTTGGGTACTACTCATTCTCTGATCTTGTGTGTAATTCGTGGTTGAGTATCTAAATAATAATAAAATCCAAGATGTTCTTGTATATGCGCATATACCCGTAACGATTTTCAGCTATAAATTTTGACATCCCTATATCCTTTTTTCCCCTAATCGACGTTAATGTGTAATTTAATATGCCTTTGAACATAAATATCAATGCACACTTTCAGGTTATGAATTACTTCAGCACGCGGATGACTTGAATTCAGGGAATTGATCTTATTTTGTCAGTAGTCAACAATGTCGAGATTTACGCCACCCATGTGCATATTCTTGTAGATATCTTCAGTTGCAGATGAGTTTCTCCTCTTAAGAACTGATAAATTAGTTGTTTTTGTGCGATGTTTTAGGGACAGTTTTGGGTATTCGATGTCATATGTATAAAACATACCATGAGTTTTCTAATATTTCATCAGATTTACACACTTGTTGGGTAGCAGTAGAAATTCTGCCAAATATGAGTTTTTTTTTTCTTATTCTTTTAATTTTATTTAAACCAGATAATATGAGTTTTAACAATGAACTAATCGAAATTGCTCCATTTGCTGCTTGTTTTTAAGATTGCAATGATTGTTCGCATGCGTTGGATTTGTAGGCTTGGAGCTGATTCTGGCCTATTACAGTGTATATTTATTAACCCCATTGGCCACATCACATGTTTCAAAACTATTAGCTCCCACCTATGTATCAAACAAGTGATCATTAAATGTAAGATGACTTCGTAAGACACTCGTTTTTTGTTCGACAGATTGCGTCAATTGTCTTCTTGTTCAAAATTCGTGTTTCAGACGTGGATTTGGGTTTTGGTTGAAGAAATTGACAAAAAATGCCAGCACTGACAAGTTCCCAAATTTCTTGTACTTTTTTCGAAAATAAATAAATAATAATAATAATAGAAAACAATCCATGCAAATGCTGGCTTATAGTCTTTTGATTGCTCAATTAATTAAAAAAAAAAAAATGAACAGCAATTTTTACATGGATAGTGCAAATCCCAATTACACCATTT
Organism: Phtheirospermum japonicum; assembly: GCA_014905375.1. Taxonomy (NCBI): domain Eukaryota; kingdom Viridiplantae; phylum Streptophyta; class Magnoliopsida; order Lamiales; family Orobanchaceae; genus Phtheirospermum; species Phtheirospermum japonicum. The sequence continues at coordinate 693,962 of BMAC01000620.1, read as the reverse complement.
TCTCTTTCAATTTGATATTGCGCAGGGAGAAGCTAATCTCTAGACATGCGAATTGCTTAGTGGATTGTATGTCGAGGCTTCTGGTATGTGTCTTTTACTTCTTTATCTAGACTACAATGTATCGAGTACCCACTAATTTTTACAAAATGAATTCTTAGACACTGCAGTAAAACCTCGGTAAATGCATATCATTGGGATCGTAAATGAATAATCATATAGTGAGGGTATTTATTTATTAATGAATAAATTATTCATTTTTTGGTAAATCAATATTTGTTGTTTTATAGATAATTTCTTATTGTAAAATACATACATTGTATGTGGTAAGAAAAATTATAAGACATCATTTAAAGTTTTGCTTGAATATAAGAGAAGTTCAAAAATAATTCTTCTTCTTCTTCTTATTTCTTTTTTATTATTATTATTATATTGGTGAAACTTAATGCATTGAAAATTAACTTCATGCGCGTGCATTTCTTCAACTTAGACGTAGAATGTGAAAATGTTTAGTCTTTAGCTATAAAAAGGTAGTAGATATATTCCAAGTGAAATTATACCATCCTACAAAAAGTTAAAGATGGTGTTCATTTTGGTTGAGGTGGAAAGGAAAAAAAAATTCAATCATAGATGCATTTTTTCATAAGAAATGACTCCTTGTATTAGTATTGCTGATTGATTGAAAGGTTTTGGTATATATACATATTTTCCAATGATACCTTCTTGAATTTATTAATGTCAATTAATAACGGTGTTGGAATTAGTATATTTGTTATTGAAATGGTAAGATTTTGAATTGTAATCATCAATTTTCAATTTACAAGGTATAAAACTAGTATTTTAAGAATATTAATTAAGGTTATGTGTGGAAATGAAAAATTAATAATATGTTAAATATTGTAACTGTACTGTTTTTGTGGGATGAACGAAAATGGAATAGTGGACTATCTTTGTGGGACGGATAGAGTAATTTGTATTTTCATTGGGCCCTTAAGGATTTAAATTTTATTTTTATTATTTAAAGCATTTAACGAAATTATTACTTGAATTCGTTGGCTCAAGTCGGGACCGAAAGAAATTATTATATAAACGAGATCATTACTTTATCGAACGTTCATTTATCGAGCTTTGATTGTAGCATTTTTGAATTGAACTGAATCATGAAATCAAGAGATTATTGTTTTTAACGCCAAGAATTGAAAAAATGCACAAGTAAAGAGCACTTTTCTCATCACAATTGGTTAATACAAGCTTTCAGTGTTGCCTTGGGTTTTTTATGATGCCATCACATCCAGATAATGGAGCGTCAGGTACAAGATAACATAAAATTTGGATGATCATAAATCTTGTTCAGCAAAAGAAAAGACAGATAAGTGGGATGAAACCCATGATAATTAACTTCGCTAAAAATTTAAAGGAAAATAAAAAAATTGCAACATTTTCCAGACTTTCTTCACTTTGCAACCTAAAGTGTCTTTATTTTATTATTTTTGATAAATCTCATCCCGGGTATTATAAAATGGAACATTCGATTGGCCTACTGAAAATGACCCCAACTTGCGGGTTGGCCAAATGGAGGTTGCATTTTATAAATATCGTGTATTTTAGGATGAATTTTGTATTAAGAAAAAAATACAATAAATTGCAAAGCCAAAAAAAAAAAATTTCCCAAAGTTTAAGTTACAATTTTATGTTTCTTCCCAAAATTGTATATCTTGAATTCTAAAGTTGATGTCACATTAAAAAATCTACCCCTATCGCCTTTTGTATTTATTGAGTTTTAATATCTTTTCTTGTGTGTGAGTATTTGTTTCATGAATAGATATATGTGAATCAAAGAATATATGTTTTGTACCAACATATTAACTTTCATACATAATGTGTCTATTTTGCTTTAATATGAAGCCTGGTTTTTTGAGATATATTTTCCATGCCTTTGAGAGTACAAGCATAAATTTAAGAGTAAATTGGTGAGAAGGAAGGCCAAGCCCCATGAGATCCTGAATTGAATTAAAGACTAAGTTGGAAGCCCAAAACATCAAAATATATATGTATTGAAAAACCAGAAAGAAAAAAAAAAGAAAAAGGGAAAATTGAACATTTATTCTTGGGTTTAGCATCATCAGAAGAAGTTTGATTATCCTTCGAAGTTACAAATAGCCCTTGACATTTGGTGTGCAAACTTCACCTAGTCTCCGTAATACCTAAAAGGGACATTTGTAAATCAAAAGGAAAAATGAAAATTTGTTTTAATTATCCAAATTTCAAGGATAGTCTCCGTAATTTTATTCATCCTAAATTTAAATGCATATATATGAGCCTCCGTAATATGCACACCTTCATTGACAAATTTATACAAACATTTTACTGATGAACTTGTATATATATATATTTTCTTTTCTTTTTGATTTATTTGTAGATTTTTGTGTATATCAAAATAGTGTAATACTTTAGTTCCCCGTTCAAATTTGAATAAATTCATATGTAAGTGTCTGTATTGTGACCAACATAATGTTTATGACATAGTAGTGCATATAATTTTTACGTTTAAATGTGTTTTTTGGTTGAGTTACCAAACCAACGAACATATTAATAAATAATAAGAAAATAAGAAAAGGTATATTCAAGTTAAACCACGATTGTTAATGAACATAATAAGATGGTGGAAGAGACTATTAATAATCCTTACTTTCGGTTATAAGTACCTCTCTATGCACTGAGTTTGTATTTCTCTCTTTTTTAATTCTTTTATGTTATTATGTTTTGTTTGTTCCGTTTTTAAACCAATGATGTCCTGCAGGATGTTCGAGAGTCCCTAAGTAATGCTGAAACATATGGACAAATTACCACGATATTAACATAATATGGATTATAACAATAATCAAGTTTATTTCTCCTTTGCCAATATCCAGCAAAATGTAGCATTGATGCAAGTATTTTAAACCGGCCTTGGCTAAAATGGGAGCTTAAAGATTTGTCGGTTCGAATCCGACATTTTGGATAAAGTTGTTAATTTTGTCGGTTCGAATCCGACGGGTCGGATAAAGTTGTTAATTGTTAATAGCATTTTAAATTTGTTGGATTACTGCTATTATATATGTAGTTATTCTGATGTTTCTTTATGATAATAACATACGTACACTTCTAACCCCAATAAACTATACTCCATTGAATTTGGGGAAAAACAGAAGCCTTGTTTTATACACAAAGTGTAAAAAAAACTTAAAAAGCAAAATAACTAAGCTCATAAAGTCAAATCTTCAAGATTAAGGATTGTTTTTCTGTTAATGACCTAGTTCATTTGCGCACTTATAAGCATCAACCATAACATATCAAATAAACAAAGTTTTTTGATCTCGTAGTTCTGATGATGATGTAAAACTTTTAACCAACTCTCGTGCTGATCACTAAATACAGGTAATAAAGACTGTCTTAAGATGTTTCTTAGCTGCAACGAGTAATGGAGCTTTTAATGAACAATAGCTACCATATTATGCTTCAATATGCAAAATTTAACATGAGGTTGTTGGGGGATAAATAAAAACATAAGTGCTGCCATATTATGCTACCATTTTCTGAAATTGCACAATTACAGAACAAATAACACAGCTCTACGTGTGCTTCCATGTGGTAAGAGGAATGCAACAGAACTGAAAACCCTGGACCATGAATGGTGTAAAAATCCAAACCAATCTCTCAATTCCTAGATTTTTCTCAAAAAGGCCTGAGCTGCCGACATAACCTTTGAAGACCAGGTAGACAAATAATGAACATGTGGCTAAACCTAGGTCCACACGTGGGCTGAAACTATTTTCTAAAAATGAACCATCGAGCTAAAATTGACTTGATTCAAAAAGGCAAGCATCGACTGATTGGGCCGCGCTAGGTTGATTTGTGTGTAATCGGTCGGCCGAGCCGACCCCACTCACATGACGACATGCGAAACTAGGTGTCTTACACAATTTGACGAGCCACCCTCACCTGATGTGCTAGCCTTGATTAGCGCACCATAATGGACTACCTGACCTGCGGACGCATGGGTTGGACATGTCACCTTGACTTGTGTGCCATATGAACTTTGAAGCCTCGCATTGATCTTCGCATAATGATGGGTCACCACCACCTGGATGACCGAGCCGACCTATCTCCCCAAGGTCGACATGATCGTGCATCTGGATTGCCAAAACTTCGCACTAACCTGCACACAATGTCGGGCCACCACTGCCCAGTGGCAAAGATGACCAGGGTCCGGGTCGAGCTAGTGAACTTCGGAGTGAGCTGGTTAATTTTTGGGCCGATTAAGGATTTAGCGTCGAGATTTTTGGGCCACCACCGCTAAATGACTAAGCTGAATAGGGTTTTGGGCCGACCTGGTGGTTTTAGCGCCGCATTTGGGCTGAGCTGGTGAACTTCGGGCCGAGCTGGTAAATATTCGAATCGGTTATTGCTTTAACGCTCGCATTCGGGCTGAGCACTTAAAATTCGGGCCGAGCATATGAACTTTGGGTTGACCTGATGAGCATTCGAGTTCGGCCGAGTTTCTTGGCTATGACCATTGATACCTTCCCGTGCATTCGGCCAACCCGATCCAAGTGTATTAGGCCGCCTCATTACTTCACTCCATTCATTATGATGACAACATTGGTCAAGCTGACCTAATCCTGGAATATTGAGCTATCAATCATTGCTCGGTAATGGCACAAGATGAGAATGATTGAAGAGTAGCAGAAAATGCGTAGTTAGGGTTAGGATTTTGATTGCTTGTTCGCAAAGTAATTTAACGGCCAATAGTGAAGCGACACATGTTCAATTAGGTTTTTTGAGTGAATACTTATAAATAAAATTATCAAGAGAGAATTAGAGGTTCCCATTTTTAAAGAGAAAGCTTGTACGAGAGAACAAAATAGTAACAATTCGAGTTAGGACAAAAAACTAGGATACATTATGTGAAAATCAAACTTCCATCGAAAAGAAGTAAATGAAAGACTTTCATAAATATCTCAATGAAGTTTTCATTCTGTATATGCCAGATCATGAATTATTAATTGCATCTAGGTTGTACTTTTTTCGTTAGTCCATAAGGATCGGACACCCATATTCCAGGACCGTACAAGCCTGTTATATAAAATGCACCAAAACCAAAGCAAGCACCCCGGAGAGAAATAAATGAATTCCAAAATCTTGGGCAAATCCAAAGAAGGTTTTCCTATATGTTCATTGAGAAATATTTCTAGATATGGAAAAACTGTGAGGAACGATGGACTTACTTTACTTGATCGTTGGCAAAGGACGATGCTACCACATCGATCCCGTTTCTTAGAGATACAAATCAATTTATATGTTTATGTAGCTTACCCTTTATACCTTATTGAGGAAAGCATCTATTAACTAATTACTTCCATGTAGGAAATATATTTAGATTCAAAGACTTGTGTACTCCTATGTCTGGAAGATCTACGAATTCCTCTTTAAAATATTCATAATTTTCAGAAAGGAATAAAAACAGATATGAATTTTTTCTACCTATTTAGCTCATTTTTGGTTATTTTATATTAGTTGAGCTACATTTAGTAAACGGGCGCTAGAGGAAGAGCTTTGTGATCTAGAATTGCTATAAAATTGCCTTAATCGACTTGATATTAGCTACTCTACTATTTTCCCCCCCCCCCCCCCCTTTTTTTTCTTCATTGAGCTGAATATTATAGCACTTTCAAGTTTTTTGTTTTTTGATTTTGGTTGGAAAAGCTACTCATCATCTTATTGCCATTATGATCCCATTGGAGATTTTCTTGAAGGAGGTCTTGGAAAAGATTGTGTCTGAAAGACCATTTAGTCCGCAGCCCTAATGAGCTCGACCTAGAGCAAGTAAGATCATTCATGCATCACTCCACTTTCGCCAAAGAATTCGAAGACCATTTTAGTCCAGCTATAATGAGCTCGACCTAGAGCAAGTAAGATCATTCATGCATCACCCCACTTTCGCCAAAGAGTTTCGAAGAGCTGATGAAAAGAGCGCAGCGAAATCGATACTGACACCAAAGGTGGGGCCGGTGCCCAGAACGAACGTCGCAGCTTCCCGGAGGGTCAACTTTGAGTCAGTTCAGTCTGAGCGAATATCCGAGACCATGAAAAAATAAATCAACGAGGATGTCAAGTTGAATGCAAAATGTAGGCTCGCACATAATTTATATTGCCACGATGTTTGACATTCTTGTCACCACAAAATGTCTTCACTTATCTTGGGAAGCTGACCACGCAAAGCCCCTTATGATCCCCCACCCGTTCTATCAATAGCAGAAACAAGCGCGAGATGAACATGCTTTGCGCAGTGAAGCCTTGTCGATGATTCAGTCGAGCTTAAAATATCTGAAGGCAACATATTGCCAAGCTGGAATCCAAGCAAACAACTTACCTCGCACCATAATCATACTCG
>BMAC01000620.1:660960-687507 GCA_014905375.1 Phtheirospermum japonicum | reverse complement strand
TGCTACTTTTTTTTTTTTTTTAAATAAATTGGGTTAAGTGGCTGGAAAGTGGGTATAGGTTTTGAACCATTGTCAACACCCTTATAAAGGGTTAGTGATACCACTTGAGTTACAAGCTTTAGACAACTTAATAAAATCTCTAAACGCTTTTATCCCAATTGACTGCATAGTGGATAATTACTTTTGGGTGGGAGAATATGACTTTGTTTGGTTAGTATTTGGGAGTTTCTTCCCTCAATATTTTTTTCCAAATCACCATTCTCCAATCACCCTCAATCATTAACCAAACAAAGCTTAAGATTTTTTGCAATCGAACAAATCAACCCAGTTAAAACAGAAGAACATTGGTCCGAGTTCAATCGAGGGAGAAGATAAGCACTATAAGAGGAGAATAAATGAATGTGAACATTGTTAAAATATTGTAACCAATGTATTCTAAGATCGGAACCACTCATACGGTAATACTAGTATCATTTCCAACAAACTTTTCAAACTTGCCTTAAAAGTAATTATTTATTTATTTATTTATTTTTTTGTGTCAATACTGTGTCTTATCAAAAGACCATGAATGGTGGTAAAAATTAATGAGCTCGACCTAGAGCAAGTAAGATCATTCATGCATCACTCCACTTTCGCCAAAGAATTCGAAGACCATTTAGTCCAGCTATAATGAGCTCGACCTAGAGCAAGTAAGATCATTCATGCATCACCCCACTTTCGCCAAAGAGTTCGAAGAGCTGATGAAAAGAGCAGCGAAATCGATACTGACACCAAAAGGTGGGGCCGGTGCCCAGACGAACGTCGAGCTTCCCGGAGGTCACTTTGAGTCAGTTCCAGTCTGAGCGAATATCCGAGACCATGAAAAAATAAATCAACGAGGATGTCAAGTTGAATGCAAAATGTAGGCTCGACATAATTTATATTGCACGATGTTTGACATTCTTGTCACCACAAAATGTCTTCACTTATCTTGGGAAGCTGACCAGCAAAGCCCCTTATGATCCCCCCACCCGTTCTATCAATAGCAGAAACAAGGCCGAGATGAACATGCTTTGCGCAGTGAAGCCTTGTCGATGATTCAGTCGAGCTAAAATATCTGAAGCAACATATTGCCAAGCTGGAATCCAAGCAAACAACTTACCTCGCACCATAATCATACTCGATAGCTCACCTGACACCAAACTTTAGAATAAATTCGAAAATTTGAAAATCAGAGTTAAAAAGTTAACAATTGTACGCATTTGAGATTTACATTTTTGAAATACAGTTGAGAAGTCAACAATTATAGGTTGTTCGCGCTAAAAAGTTTCTTTTTGGGGAAAGAGAAAAGATTAGAGAGAACCAAAACAATTGTCTTATATAGACAACTATGCTATTATATATATATATATATATATATATATACACACACAAACACATACACACACACACTTATATATTATTTTGGTTCTTATTGTGAGTTTTTTGTTAGTTTGTTTTACGTTTTTTGTTCCGATTCTTAAAACTAATCTGTAGGGTCAAATCATAGTCCCCAATTAAATATACATCTGATGGATCTTAATTAATTAAAGTTTGTTAACTAATAAACATATAATATTATATGTCCTTCTAAGTGTGCATCAATGAACATCTAAATGTGCAACAAATTCCTTTAAAATGTGTAGTGATATTATTGGAGACTAGCTTAATTTGAAAAATGTATATAATTGAGCGTAGTAGTACATCTAAATGTGCATCAACTGACTTCTAATTGGTCATTAACAAACATCTAAATGTGCATTTTTTTTTATAAAAAATGTATATTTGATTGATTTTTAAAATAATTCGAATCGAACTCTTAAATTATGAATTTGTAGAGCAAATTGGTATGCGCTTTGTTCAATAGATTATAATGAATAATATGATGATATTTATTTCAAATATATTCGTATTCTCAAAAAATATAGAGATATTTTAATAGAAGATGTATATTAATGGAGGAGAGAGAAAAGGAAAGAAAAAGAGACTTTATATTTAATAATTCTATTTCTCATTTAAAACTTAGTCGATGCATATTTAGAGATCTATTGATACATATTTGGAAACGATTTAAATATATTTCTCTGAATTTATATTCATTGGATCTAGATTATTGGATGGTTGAAATTTTCGGTCCTACGGACCTATTAAGTGGACTCATTGGATCCACTTCCTCTCTCTCTCTCTCTCTCTCTCTCTCTCTCTATATATATATATATATATATATATATATACACACACACACACACACACACACACACACAAAGATACATACAGAGACAAATAAATAAATAAATAATTCGAATAAAGTTATAGAATTGATTCGCCGTATCGGTATCATATCAATGGATATGGTATCGTACCAAAAAATTTGGTATCAGTATCGCACCGAAATTGATACAGCGTCATTCCAAAAACTTCGATAGCAGTATTATATTGTACCGAAATTCGATATGGTACTGTACTAAAATTTTTAGTGCCAGTAACATATTGAACTAAAATTCGATACGGTACCATACCGGAATTTTCAATCGGTACCAATATTGTATCAAAATTTGATGGCAATGTACCAAAAACTTCGGTCGATATCACACTGTACTGAATATCGATATGGTACCATACCAAAATTTCAATCAGTACTATACCACACCGAAATTCGATACAAAATTGTTTTGTACAAAAAAAAAAAATAAAAAATAGTACCATACCGAAAATCATGGCATTTCCTGTATAATTTAATGCAAAAACTTTGGCATTTTTCCTACCCCTACGTTCAAACACATTTCACATAGTTTACACATACTACACACACCAAAGCACTTGTTAATTTTCTACATTTTCACAAATAAATTGTCCTTATGTGTGTATTTATACTAATAATTGTGATTTTTTTAATTTTTTATTAAAAGAATTCGTAATGGGTTTAAATTTGACAAATCAACACTACAACCCCATAAGTGATTTGAAATGAATGGATTTTAAATTCAAGGTATTTGAAATCCATCGGATTTCAAATCCCTCAATCCAAACGCACCCCAAGTTTTTCAATCTCGTAAATCTGTGTTTTGATGATATAAAACTCTTAACCAACTCTCGGTCACATCAAATAATTTAATTCGGTCACATCAAGTTGTTAGGGGATAAATAATACGAGCTAAGGAAACTTGGTTCTGAAATCGCTCGATTAAACAACAAATAACACAGCCCAAAGTGTGCTTCCGACGGAACTGAAAACACACTTGCTACTTAATAAACTTCTTCTCGACCACACAAAACTCGACAGGCTTTTGCCCCAAATGACTGCATAATTTACAAGTAACTCTACTTTACAGAGTTTACCATGCAAATTCAAGGTCCAATCACTAGTCTGATCTAAAATTTTACCCGGGTCAAGAATTTTAAATGTTTACACCACAATAACTTACTTAAGATATAAAGATACAAGAACTAAAACTTTAGACAAGAGGTTCGGAGCCTTTCATGTCCACTGCCTTGCTACGCCCATCTTCTTTCATGTCATCCTACAAAAACAAGACAAATATGATATTAACAACCACAAAACTATTCTTTTATCTAATCACTTTTTTTCCACCATCAATTTAATACAAAGTAGAGATCGATTAACTGAAAGCCCCCTGCATAAAATGGTGTCATCATTCTATACAAATGGTGGAAAAGAATGCCATAGAACTATATTAGAAACCTTTGATAACAGGACAAACCTATTATCGATTAGCTGGTACTACTATTTGAGAAGTCTTTAATTACAAATCATCAGGAACTGAAATGCATCTCAATTCTCAAGTGGTAGTATACCTTACCAAGTGTCGGGTCAATTTACCCTATTGGATTGGGAAAAAAGATCCTTCTAAATGTATTAAACCGAGGAATTATGAATTTGACCAGATTAAAATTTTATAATATTATTAAAAAAAGGGTGGGGGTGGGGGTGAACATAAGCTATACATGGTTCATCTCTTTGTTCTTGTGATCCATCATCAGTCCAATACAAAAATACCCGATTGATTTTGTTTTCTTCAAATAAGTTTATGGAAAACACAAACACGGAATATTTGACATGCTATAGCAAACAAAGATGAAATCGCATCCTTGCAACAACATTTTATTAAAAAGAAGGAAAATATAATAAAGGACAGAGTAACAAGTACCATGTCTTTTGTTTCAGGTTCCAGGAATTCGCTCTTCACTCTGCCAGTTAAAGGCTTGCTGAATGGGCATATAATAATTTAGACGACTACAGAGAAAAGAATAAGAATGACAAAGAAAGACATGAAAAAACTAAAAGGAACGTACCGTTCATCATCAACATCCATGTCAGAGTCGGGATCATTTCTTTCATCCTCACCATCCTGATCTTCTTCCATCTGCATACCAAACATATTTTTAATGTGTAAAAATAAGGTTTGAAAGAGTGGTTTAACAGAGCTGTGAAAAGTTAAAATTAGCTGAGAGTGCATTTTCATTGAAATAAGGCTATTGGCATGGTTTCACATAACACTTTTTTGCTACAGAAATCCACCAAAAAGGGGAAAAACTATACTAGAAAGAAAGGTTCATTTGCAGCGGATAACCACATGTGAGAACAAGTCATATTTGATCAAATAATAAATTTCCTCATGTAACGATGGATCTTTGACATAAAAGGTCTCAAAGAAATGAAAAATCTATCATGTACCACGCCCCACAAAACCCTGGCCATTTGTAGGATAAATGTAATAGTTTCAATGCTATTATTAGAACCTGGGCAAATCAGGACACAAATGCAAATAGGTTCAGATGTAAAACAACCTCTGGGAGTTCACCATCTGGCGGTCGTTCCTGGAACTGGACACTTGGAGCATGTTGAAGCTTCGAAAGATAATCAAGAAGCTTTGATCTGATCTCTTCCAATAAATGACGAGAATTCTTATTTTCCATGTTACTTGGAGCAACGTGCAGATTATAATCCGGCCCAAAGTACTCGTAATATTCATGTTGAGGCATCTTGTCTTCAAGTTCAATCCCAAGTGCTACGCCCGTCTGTTAAATCAGATTTCACAGTCAATCATCAGTAAGCAGGCTGAGGAGATAATAATAATAATAATAATAATAATAATAATAATAATAATAATAGTAATAATAGTAATAATAATAATAATAATAATAATAATAATAATAATAATAATAATAATAAAAGAGGATCAACAGAATACATTTACTGTTCATATAAGTTGAAGCACTATAATGAAGAAAAAAAATTGATACAAAGTAATTTCAATGTTTAATATGTTGTGTCCAAATTAGCATATAAATGTTTTGATATAATCATATTACAATGAAAGTGATGACCGACTTGATACAAAGTGATTGTTTTGCGGGACTTACCTCGTAACACCAACAACGAGCAACGTTACGTATTGTGTAACCACCTCCACCCAATAATAGTAGTGGCACATTAAAAGATCTCATAAATTTAACGCACTCTGCATGACCTTTAATTGAGAGATTAAAGCAACCTAATCGATCCCCAGACAGAGAGTCTGCACCACATTGTAGTACCACAGCACCGGGCTTAAAAATTTCCATCACTTTGCCCATTATCGGCTTAAACAGAGACTGGTAGCTTTCATCATCGATCCCATCATCCAAGGGAACATTAAGAGAGTAATATTTTCCCTTTCCGTATCCAACGTCACGTATATCTCCCGTTCCAGGAAAATAATCTCCAAATTTATGGAAAGAAACAGTCATGACCCTGTCTGTAGTGTAAAATGCTTCTTCAACACCATCACCATGATGAATGTCAATGTCTACATATAAAACACGCTGCAAAAAGAAAAAGAAAAAAAAACTCAAATTAGACAGTATAGCAGCAACAAATGAGAAGGATTTAGATACTTAGCAAATAACTTATTTGAATCAAGCATCCATATTTCCAATCAAGCATATTAAACTATTGGTCCGAATATAGTTGATCCCTAAGTAACTTTGTTGGATAACAAAGTTGAAACTTAAGTAATTATTCTTCCGGCATACTTGCAGATCTTAGTCAAAAAATTTGTAGATAACAACAAAGCAAACAATATGAATGCCCAACTTAATTTACCAATCAAACATCTTTAACCACAGTAAGGTCCATAATCTTAATTGCACTACACAATCGAACCTACAGTGCATTCAAGCCACTAGCAATTAATTAATTAAATATTGATACATTGGATATATGCTAAATAAATTCAGTGATTAGTATGTTGGCCAACAACTATATCAAAGTCACCTGTCTTTTGGGAATGCAAAGAACCAACATTAGCATATTTCATAGTCTCACATCTTCACTCACATTTTTTCCCTAGAATTTTTTCGAAGGTATGGATGATCAGACAAAATTCACCAGATAATAAATCTGTTCAAATATAGAGAAGTAGATTCATACTATCACCGAAAATTACCTTTGAATTGAAATAAATACAATATATAACATTATATATTATGGTTTGCTGGAAAATCCCTATAATAGGAAGCGTTGGGATCAACAAAAACCAGGACTAAAGACTCTCATTTCTGGTTGGGTTATCAAGCAAGTTAATTATTACTGTCAAACTCAAGATTCAAGGCAACAAACTAGCAGCTCATACCAAGTGAGAAGTAACTTCGCATGCTTAGAATAAGTTTCAACAATCAATTGCAGTTAAAACTTAAAACATGCTTGAGCATCATACAGAGGGGCGTATAAACTAACCTCGTGCACTTTAAGAAGTTCCAAGATAGCCAGCACAATATCATTCACATAGCAAAAACCCGAAGCCTCACACTTCTTTGCGTGATGCAACCCACCAGCCCAATTCACCGCTATATCACAATGCCCATGGTTCAACTTCACGGCCCCACCGACCGAACCGCCAGCATACGTCTGACAAAACGAGTAGAGACCGTCAAACACGGGACAATCTTCGCCAACATTAAACCTCTTCAGCTGCCTAAGCTGCTCCTGCTGCGTCTCCGGGGTAATGCTTCTCAAAAAGGAAACATAATCGTCCGCATGAAATCTGCAAAGGTCTTTGTCTCTAGCGGGATTGGGCTTGAGAACGTGCATATGCTGCAGCAATCCGTAATGGGCCAGAAGGGCATGGGTCATGCGAATCCTGTGGGGCTTCATTGGGTGACCTTGCCCGTAATAGTAATTGCCAACCTCGGGATCGTAGAAATAACTAACTTTCCGCTTCACTCCATCGGGGCCGGATGCTAAAGAATTGCCTCCGGTGTCCATTGATTAGTCCAGAGAATAAACTGAGTAAGAATAACCACAGCAAATAAATGCATCATTAGTGAGTGTGCTAGGGCAAATTAGGCAGGACAAAGGCACAGGCAAAGGTGAATAATTTCTCATGTAGAAAAATATGCCACATAAATAAAGATCTAAACTCAGCGAAATGAGAAAATAAATCTAAACATTTTGCAAATTCAAAATCTTTTTTTCTTGGTATGATTATATACATTAATATAATCAAACTATACAATCGCTGAAAGGAGATTCAGAGCAGATAAGTTTTTCCCACTCAAGCACATAGAAAATCGGAGCAGATAAGTTTTTCCCACTCAAGTACATATAAAATCGTCTACCGGAAATACTCGAAACACCATTGAAGTAGGAAAAAAGCTCTAGTTCCGAGATTTGTGCACTTATTTTCGTCTAGATGTAATAGATACACAGAAGGAGAGAGGGAGGTTTACCTGGAAATGGAGATAGGTGGGAGGGGAAATCGGGATTCAATCCTTTTCAAGTGCGATTCTGAGAGAGCGGAGGGACGGAGCTATAAAGTTATGGTATACAAACAAGGGCTTTGGGCTTGCAACTAAGTACTCACTTCAATTTTCTGAATTTTCTCATTTCCTCTAGACGTCTTGTTAGCTTCTGTTTGGGGGTCTCATCAATATTTGGATTTGCCTACATTTCTCTTTTACTGGTTCATTTATAATCTTCGAAGAAGGAAAAAACAACAACAAAAAAAAACTCTTCCCAAACCTAATAAGTGGCTCATAACCTAGGTTTTAGGAAGTGCACAATCTTATTATTTGTCTATTTTCGTGGTTACTTTCCAATTTCAAGAATTAAATTGGAACAATTTTTTTTTTATATGTATTGTAATTCGAGTGAAATTGACTAATAGATAGTACAATATACAAGTTTTTTACAAACTAGATCGTCATTTTTTTTTTCTTTATTAACACTATTTTTACAATAACCAAGTTTTTTCTCACTAGATCATCATTTTTTTTCTTTATTAACACATTTTTCTTAACACTATGACAAATACACCGAGAAGGACAATATTGCCCTTGAGGACGCCATCATGTCATATCGTGACATGACACGTTATTGATAAGGTCAATGAGCTTAATATAGGATCATCGAGTCGATCATTTATTGAGCTTTATTGAGCTAACCATTAACGCCGCGTTTTAAAATACATTGATAATTTTATTATTGATTGTGTTAAAATTCTATTATTGATTGTTATAATCTCATTATTAGAGTTGATAAAGAACGAATGATAGATTTATCATAAAAATGAAATATTAGTGGCAAGAAAAAGTAATAAATAAATAATAATATGATGGGCTCCTACGTCACCCATAATATGTGAAAGTATCTATATAACTTTATCGAAACGAAAAAGGTAAAAAGAAAAAAGTCTTATATATATATATATATATGATTGAGTTTCAATGAAAATCCAATTTTATTTGAAAACCTGATAACCAGTATGTTTATTATATATCAGTTATATACCCCAACAGTGTTTTATTATATAATCTTAGTGCTTTTTATCAAATAAGAAAAAAAATCCGATTTATTCACTTAATTAAGTTTAAAACCCACAATTTACATTAAGTTCTCAAATAAGGGAGGTTGACATTTGAACCTCTCTCTCTCCCTCTCTCTCTCTCTTTCTCTCTCAGTCTCTCTTTATTTATCTATCTATCCATATATATACACACACACACACACACATTAGAGAATCTGAGAGTTCTTTAATAACAATTAGGATGTTGTTGAAGGAAAAATATTATTAGTGTGTCTTCGTCAATAAGTTATTGATGGGGGTAATTTAGGTATTCTTTAGCCTTATATAATTATGTAACTGTGTAATTGGTACCCTATATAAAGGGCCCCCTGATTAATGAGAACCCTAATTTTTCTCTGTCTCTCTTTTATCTCGTACCTTTTCTACTTTACTTTTACACTTTTCTGCTTCTACTTTTACACGTTATCAGCACGAATTTGCTCGAGAAAAAAAGAAGAAGAAGAAGAAAGAATAACCCGAGTTGGAACTCTTGGATTTGAATTGGATATTTGCCATAAGAAAAAATTTCCTACAAGGTGCGTATTCTCGTGATAATAAATTCATGAGTATTACAAAATAATATAAACTTGTCATGTGATAAAAGTAATTTCACAAAGTATTGAAAAATATGATATGTGGCCTACGATCTTATAATCTAATTCATGTTCTTGAAAAAAAATTGTAAATCATTACAATTACGTAATTCAAATATCTCCAACCTTGTTATATAAGATGGTTGAACCCACTCGTCCCGAATTTGAAATATTGGACTCAGAAGGAATTGAGTACCATCGTTGGGTTTCTGACGTGGAAACTACTTTCATGGGAAAGGATTTTACATCGATGATCATACCATCGACCGATCCAACAGAAAAGAACCGTCTGATAAAATTAAAGTAAATGCCCTAATGTTTTTGCGACGTCATATTGACCCAAACTTACGCTGGGAGTACCTTCAATTGAAGACACCCAAAGAACTATGGGATGCCCTCAAGGGTCGTTTTGGAAACATACATGACACTTTGCTTCCAGAACTGACCATTCAGTGGAATGAAATCCGCTTACTTGACTATAAGAGGGTCAATAACTTTAACAAGGACATGTTGCGCTTAAAAGCACGTCTTACCTTCTGTGGAAAGCAAATCACGGAAGATGATATGATAAAAAAAAAAAAAAAAAAACTCTATCCACTTTTCTTACTTCAACACTTATACTAGCAAACCAGTATAGGCTCGAGTATGATAGCAAAAGAATTACAAATTTTAAAAAGTTGGTTAATATGCTACAAGTAGCAGAGAGACATGATCAGGTTCTCTTGAACAATAATGCTAGACCTGCCGGGACAAAGAAAATTCCCGAAACTAATTATGATCAAGCGAATAGTGGAAAGAACCCCAAAGCAAAGGGAACTGGACGTGCTAATCCCCCTCAAAGTGGTAATTGTGCACCACGAGGTAGGGGCCGTGGAGGCTCTCCCCATGTATGGCGCAAAGATGGTGGTAGCGCCCCAAGTGGCCATGGTAATATTGGGACCGGTGGTTATAAAATCAAGGCACCACACGAGAACCCTCAAAGAAGCGAGAGAGAGTTGGGAATGAACCTTGGTATAGATGTGGTGACACTAGGCATTGGTACAAACACTGTCACGCAAGTGATAAGGTGGCAGCCATCTACAAGAAACTTAGAGAGTGTAAAGAATAAGAGACTCACTATGTGGAAAATGGAGATCTTGACGCTGATGTCAACCTCACGATTGTGGACTTCAATGACAATAAGAACCTTGCTCAGTCACTTGATGTTCCTAATTTTGAGTGATCTGCTTCATCTATTTACTTATATTTCAAGATATTTGTGAAAGCATGATTGCCTCATTTTATTGAGAATATGGATTTGGTATTTTTTGAATTAGATTTACTTTGGACAAGACATTTATTTGATTGGATTATTAATAATTTTGAATTTAATTCTAAAGTATTGAATGTATTCGACTTTAGTATTTATAAAACTATGTGCTTGGTTCAAATATAGCAATAAGATGTGTAAAAATACATCTTACGCATAGAGCTACATATTCGAATGAGAAGTATATCATTCTAGATCGTCCACAACACTCCAATGAATTAGAGAAATTCCTCTAACTCTTTCCATGACACTATCACCACTTTTATAAGGAATGTCGCGTGGCGAAATAGAGTGCTCAGCTGACAGTGGGACTACTCACACAATTTTAAGGAATAGACAATTATTTTTTTAATTAATTCCTTATAACTCATTTGTGACTACAATGATTGGGACATCCTAACTAATCAAAGGGCGAGGTACTGCCAAGTTCTTGATGCCTAATGACACAATGATAACAGTCACAGGAGCTCTATATATACCTAGAGCAAATCGAACCTTGTTGAGTTTTAAAGATATCCGTGCCAACGGCTATCACTTGAAAACTCACTGTGAGAATGGAAATGAATGTGTGTGTATATATATATATATATATATATATTACCTCTAATAAATGTGGAAGAAAACACATCTTATAGAAACTAACGAGTCAATCTAGTGGGTTATACCTTACTACTATACGGATTATTGAATCTTATGCCGTCACCAATAACGAACTATGTGACACTGACTCATATAGGCTTTGGCATGACCGTCTTGGACATCCTGATCGTGATATGATGATCCGTATTTTTGAAAAACTCACACGGACATCCTTTTTTTTCAAGTGACTCATAAAGTGGGATATATACGCGATGCACTGCCCAATGTTGGTACTACTGCTGCACAAGTGCAGCTAATAACTTCTAAAGCACAAGATGCATTATCTACATCTCACTCCACCTCAATATCTATCTCAAAGGCACATCACTCGTTTTTTAATGCCTGCTCTTTAGCAAAAACAGGATCGAAACCTTTATATGCTATAGATACAAAGCAAAACATTTCACTCTTACAAAGATTCCAAGGTGATACATATGGACATAACCATTCAAATGCTGATAATCCAAGTATTTTATAGTTTTGGTCGATGCTTCAGCACGTATTGTCCATAAAAAATATTACATTTGCAACACTTCTAGCACATTTAATATGATTGAGGACCTACCACCCTTATCAAACACCGAAACTAATAATGCTAGAGAGTTTACATCAAAAGTACTTGATGACTATTGCATTTTCATAAAGATCGATGTACTGGATCTTGTACCCTAATGTGCATATATAATAAGGTCTCAAAGAAGACACCGTCAAAAAGAATATAGATGGTGACTATGACAATATTTATGCGCACTCATTTGTCTTTGCACAGGGTTATGTAATATTGCATGCAACTCTTACTTATTCGTTCATGAACCCCTACTAACCAAATATTTTGCGTACCAGTTGGTAACTGGATATAAGCCTGATAATTTATATCTACGCATATTTGGTTACGCAGTATATGTGCCTATTGCGACCCCACAACGCATTTATATGGGTTTGTAAAGACGATTAAGTGTTTATGTTGGATATGAATCTCCAATAGTCATCTTCTATTTTAAACATTTGACAAACGATCTCTTTATTGATAAATTAGCGAATTTGTCACTCTAATGAGACAGTCTTCCCGTCGTTAGGGGGAGATAAGAAAAAGTATTTTCTAATGGAATGACAGGAATAATTTCATACTATGTCTCATTATGATCCCCGCATTTCACAATGTAACGTGAAAGAAAAGTAAAGTGAATAATTGATCTTCAAAGTATAGAATACTCAATTTCTAAAGTGACGAGATCATATATATACAAGTTGCAAATGTGTCTGCAAGGTTAAAAGTCCCTGTGAAGGGCACAATGTCACAGATTAAGACATTGCAACCATACTTAGTGGAGGTATGGTAGAGATCGTGACTCCCAAAAGGAACAGGGGGAGGTCACTTGGTTCGATCAATACTCGCCTAAGGAATAAGAGGTCATGTATGGCACAACTTTAATTGATCATCAATGAAGATAATGACTCTCAGGAGATTATCTCTGATTATACTTATGCCCATGAATCATTACTGGAGAACGCTTCAAAGTTTAATATGATTCCAGAGAATAAAGAAATCTTAATGTACAATGAGAGTTTATATAAGTTGATGGAAAGATTTCATACACATTGATGATATATAAATTGCTGTTCAAAGAATCATAGAGCACAATAGTATCGAACCACGCTCTATTGAAGTATCAATATAGAGTAAATTGACCTAAATGTAAAGAATCAATTCAGGTAGAACTAAAATTCACTGACAACAAGATAGGTGTTTGGTTTGGTAGTGCTAACCTCACTAAGTGTAAATCTTGTAGGACATAAATAAAGTTTTGTCAGAAAGCGTAATGAGAAAAATAAAGCCATGAGATACAAATCTAAACTTGAAGCACAAAGTTTCTCGAAACGCCCTACAATTGACTATGAGGATATGTACTCTCTCATAATAGATGTTCTAATTCCAAAGAACCGAGAATGCAGCTTATACCTGTGGCTACATCATATCTCTATGGGGATCATGATTTAGAGATATATACAAAAGTGCTTGTTGGCCTTTCATTGCCAAGGCAAGTGACTCTAAGCCACAGAGTGCATTTGCAAATTAAATTGAAACACTCACTTTATGGATTAAAATAATCCAGACCGATGTGGTATAACCGTCTAAGTGGCTACTTGATTGGGAAAAAATAATCTATGCCCTTGCGTATTTATAAGTTTCAAATTTGCGATTATAATTGTATATGTTGATGAAAGGAACATAACATCCACTCTTAATGAAATACAAGAATTCGCTAGTTATTGAAATTCTTAATTTGAGATAATGCATCATGGGAATACTCGTCATGTTAAGGCTTTAAACTAAAGCCGAGTTTGTGGAATACTAAATTCTACAGTTTGCATATATCCAAAAGATGATCAGGCAATTAAATATGTATAAGTGCAATACGTTAGCACTCCTATGATTGGTCAAAGTGAAGATATAAAGATTCGTCAATGGAATGATGAAGAACTGGTGGGAGCTGAAATTCTCTACCTACGTACAATATGCTATTATACCATTACTAATACACTTGACTAAATATTACTTTCTCAAAATTGTTATCTTGATTTAACTCAAGAAAATGCAATGTCACTGGAATGGAATCAAAATGTAATTTGATACCTAAAAGAAACCATTGACGCGAGTTTATTTTTCCCATTCATAAATATAATTGGGACTGCAGATGGTCTTGTAATCCCTGTAGAAAATGTTGAGTTTACTTCCTACTGTGAAACACCAAATAGTATCGTTGATGTTGGTTACTCATTCGATCCATGTAAAAAGATTATTATATATTATACATGTAGTAGTTTGTGAGTATCTACGATAAATATTATGATCATTCATATATCTGATGATAGTGGATTGAACTCTATCACTGAAGAAAATGTGATAATAGGAGTAATATAACCACAACTATTCTACAACCAACAATTACGCACTTTCTCAAGAACCACGTAAATTGAGGAAGTGGAGGCTTTCAAAGTTCTCTTGATAGATGTACATATCAGAAAAGGGTATACACTTTAGGGGGAGTCTCAACATAGGTGTGTTGTACTCTTTTTCCTTAGACCAAGTTTTATTTTTCCAATTGGGTTTTGTTACTTGGCAAGGTTTTAACGAGGCAACAATGAAATATTATTTCACCCTTTGACTTGGCACAAGGGGGAGTGTTGAAGGAAAAACAAAATTTGTGTGCCTTCGTCAATAAGTTATTGATGAGGGTAATTTAGGTATTCTTTAGCCTTATGTAATTATGGAACTGTGTAATTGGTACCCTATATAAAGGGCCTCCTGATTAATGAGAACCCTAATCATTCTCTGTCTCTCTTTTGTCTCATACCTTTTCAGCTTTACTTTTACACTTTTCTGCTTCTATTTTTGCAGATGTTTAATAAATTACTTCTATTTGAATAGATCAATTTGATAGATAAATGAAGGAGATATTTGTTCAATAATATTAATAATCTCTCTATGTAATAACAAAGTTTTGAGAGTAGGAGTTTTAAAAGTTCAACCCACTGCTAAATAAATCCCTAATGCACTGGCTATGCATTTACCTAAAGATAATTCAAATAGTGTACAAATACAAATATACTTCATACTTTCAACTACAAGAACCATAATGGTATCATCCTTAGTTTAAGTTGCAATAAAGAAATGTATGGACAATGTATAAGTGTAATTCGATTGATGTTCGTTTTGGCCTCGTTCGGTTCGACAAAGATAATCGAACCAATCTCGAACACAATTATTTAATATCGATAAAGTTTAATAAATACATCATTTCAATCAATCCCTAACTCATATTACTCACAAATAAAAGGAACTAATTCTTAGTGCATTTAATTAAATTCGGCACATTTAACAAAATGATATATCAAGTATCATCATCACAAAGATACAAAGAATAGATAACTAAGGTTAATGAAAACCAAACAACATAAACCCACACAATCAACGCAAGATCAAGTTACTACTGCTAAACCCAAGACAAAATCCAATCACAACTCTGATGATTTTTTAATTTAATAATAAATAAATAAAATAAAATTTAAAGTTGACACAACAAAGATCAACGCCATATAAAGGAAACCCATAAGTCCCTATTGAGTATGCACATATAAAGTATAAAAGGAAAGGCTGAAGCTGTCAGCTGGATGATTCAGAAACCGGAGTGAGTGAAGAGGGAGGGTAAGATGAACTAAAAACAAGATAATAAAAAATAAAAAATAGAGTTATATAAACATGCTTAAAAAATTATAGGTTTGCCTTATTGCATTCAATAAAAGGAACAAAAAAGAAAGTAATGTTAAATGCACTCCATCATGCGCAGTAGCAACATCCAAGATTATAAGTCATCACCATACATAATATATATGAAGTCACGAAACTGATCCAACAAATGCGAGCAAATAAAGACCAAAATAATTCAACAAAATAACATAATCATAATTAAAACCAGTCTGCCCGGGCTGAGAGACTGCATAACAAAAGGACATATACGTGGAGTTCACCCTGACTCCTACAAAGTACACATTTAAGAGAATCATATCCTAATTAGTGATCTAATTAATAACCATGCCCATTGCCTATCATAAAAGTTTTTATAATTACATGATATCATATATTAATATCCATTAAGTTCAAGTGTGATTTAGAGCCTTAATGGATACTAATATGATGGCAAAATATAATGACTAAGCAATTCATCAATTAACATACGTAGAAGAAATGAGGACATGAACTTTACATATCAGCATGTTGTTTCTTGAGAGGGATCATTTCAATTATTTTGGGAGGGATTAGTTTCTTGCCTTCATTAAAGTCCTTCTCAGCGTTTTTAGTAGAAAGCACATTGGTCGGTTTTTCACCAGTTGTCGCGCTAGAACTGGCACTTGTTAATTCAAATGTTAAGTTTCACTTTGTTGCATTAGACTCCTGCCTAATTGACTCGAGGCTTTCCTTTGTCGCAGGGCTGAAAAATTATTTATCAATAGGAGGGTGCTGAGAGGATTGAGGGCTTGAACCAAAATTTGTGCTAGGAACGGGCTGGCCATCCGTGGTCGCCATATTTTCAACATTCTTTGAAATAAGATGATTGGTAGTTTCACATGTGATTGATAAGCAAGTCCAAGTCAACAACACAAATATCTGATAGATAAAATCAATATTATCTTTTAAGATCATGAACTCAGATTTCTAGAATTTATAAAAAATTCAAGAGAATAGTAAAAATAATAATAATAAGCTGTTGTATGATTAAAATTATTTTTCTCGCATCGGTTTGAAGCGGCTGTAAGATGTTCTGAATTAAAATCTGTAAACTATATAGAAATTTTAGGAATCCATATTTTGGCTAAAACAGTATTTTATATTTCTAAAGTAATATTATATCTAAGAACATAACTACATATCTGATTATATATATTCATTATTAAATAGAGAAATCTAATAAAGAAAATCAACATTATTTTTTCATAAATATTAAGAAACTCCACACTTGAAAAGAAAAGAAAAATAAAGCAGATGTATAAATTTTATATCTTAAAAAGCTACAAACAATACTTTTTTACATGATTATTTTTTACATTGTATTAATTCAGATAGTTTTCACGAAAAAATAAAACACAAATTAAGAGAGGGTAGCTTGCAAATTTATTGGCAAAAATCCAATGCCCATTTTTTTAATTCAAATAATATAATACCTATTGTTTTGCAAAAAGAGAAAATAGATAAATAAATAAATAAATAGAGCAAACCAAATTTTACAAAGTTAAGTAGTCAAGTGTCTAAAAAGAGATGGCTGCAATATTCCCATATTTCGTTATATATATATATATATATATATATTATATATATATATAGGGTTGGGTTCAAATGAGAACCCGTCATTATATGTGAACCTAGGGACTCATCTTGACCATTAGATTGGATAATTTTGATGGTTGAGATCATGACATGTCAGCATGGTAATAATGTAAAAAAATGCATTAATTAATTAAAAATGGTATTTTGGACATATATCAACGTTTAGAAAGAGCACTAAATTGTTCTTTAGACAGCACAATAGATTAAGAAAAAAAACACTACGATTGTATACAAAAAGTATTGCAAATTTCGTCTATAAACTGCAAATTCAAAAATTTGAAATTAAACTCAAATTTTCAACAAACCATAACTTTTTCAAATTTTATTCATTTTGAATGAAATACATATCAAATTAACCACATTATCAAGATCTACAATTTAAGATACATATTGCATGTTTTAAAACGTAAAAAAAAAAAAAAAAAAAATTAAATTAAAAAACTGGACTGATTTTAGCACTACAGTACTGTGTAAAAAGCACAATGAACCTGGACATATAATTGCACTGTGCAATATTAGATCTAAGGCCAGGATTAGTCCCTAGGTTCGCATATAATGACGGGGTTCTCATTTGAACCCAATCCTATATATATATATATGATTAGGTTCAAATGAGAACCATGTCCCTATATGTGAACCTAGAGTCAATTATGGACATTAGATCTAATTAAATGGATGGATCAGATTTTTTTGTATTTCCTTATTTAATTAAAAGTATTAGAATTGTGTAATAAAAGCACTACTGGTGTATATAGCCGAAATATTAATACAACACTGTGATTGTATAATAAAAGCACTGCTGATGTATAATAAAAGCACTAGTTCGCAGGTTCGCATATAAGGACATGGTTCTCATTTGAACCCACCCCTATATATATATATATAGCTTCACCTGTGATTGGAGAGGAAGTTGGAGAGTAAGTCTGAGTTAATTCTTCAGCAGTATACACTTTAACGATGTTGTATTTATCATCTCTTTGCCCTTGATATTTGAGTCAAAGGGACGCACAAAGCAGAGAAACCGAGGGTTGATAATTGAAGAGGCTAGTTGAGTTGAGACCTCTAAACCCTGCATTTTGCATTTTCCAGGCAATATAGTTTAAATTCACAACAATTCTCATACATGCGACAAGGAAATAAACTCTAAGTTATTGTATTAATATTTTTTGGTCAACTGTTGAATAAAACCAACTGTACAGAGGATAAAGCTTACAAGTTGATCAGCTTTGCTAAGTTCAACTCCAGAATATGGTATGAGTTTCTTAGCATCCAATTTAAACACAATAGCATTCACTAAGGCCGTCTCATCATCAATAACAATCCCAATACAACATCTAATCATACGGGATAAATATATGAAGGCATGTCATGGCACTAAACTAAATTGATTAGTTATTAAATTCTATAAATAAAAAATTTGATTTTTGATTTAATATTTATTCAAAGAACAAAGTTGATCTTCTTTTACTGATTAATAATTAAGATTATAATTAAGAAATGTGATAATAGTTTCAACAATAATGTTTATAGGCGAATCTTAAAACAAGCCTTTCACTACAACATACATATCAAATATTCACATATTATCTAAAAATCTCAATCTAAAAATTATGCTTAATCATACTTGGCTTCAACATCACTTTCTTCCTTATAAGATGGGCATTTCATGACCAATTCCAATGGACCATCCATAGATTTTTGGCAATTTATAGATACACTATACCAGAAAGATCGTTGTCCAGTTGCTAGAGTGACATTTCCTCGTATCCAAACGGTCTTGATCTGTATTTTATCTTTTGTTAAACAAACTAAAATAATGTGGTTCTTATAATATTGAAGATTACGTTGAGCCCCAAATTAGTCTAGAATACAAGATTATGAAAATTAAAAATAAAATAAAAATGCCATGGCCTCAATAATAGTAGGGCTTAAAAACTTTAAGTTAAGCATTATAACGCCGCCAAGTTGATTAATTGACAATATTGAGTGTAATTAACATAAAATTCTGTCTGAATCCTCTATTTTGCTTTATTCATTGAGTAATTTGTATAATGTAATCTCAGTTTTTTTACCCAGAATAAGTTTCAAGAGTTTTATAAGGTTATTTAATAATAAGAGAGATTTTTTTAAGAATTTAAAATAATAATAAAAATGAATCTCTTTAATTATATTCCAAGATGGATCTCTTTGATTATATTCCTTGAAACATATAACATGAACCCTAGTCCTTATGTGCAATATTTCAAGATAATATGATCATAACAAAGAAGTTTTAACTTTGGAAAATTGGTTGAGCACAAGAGTGAATTCTAAAATCCTTGTGAACCTTTTAGTGATGTTTAGAATAAATACATGCTCACAGGGGTGCAATTCTAAAATCCTTGTGAGACTTATAATGATGGCTGGAGAAAATATATGCTCAATCAGTGGAGACTCGATGCTATTCTTGCCTCTAGTTTTAAAGAAAGCAGTAACTCTCAACCTACCTTAGACAGGTTCGTATTGAACGTAGGTTAAGTTACAAAATTAAAACCAAGAAAAGAAGATGTTGATGTATGAACATAGCAATTCTTTAGAAGGGATGGCATGTCAGCTCTCTTCTGGTGACATATTATTGGCATGTATGAATTTAATATCCATGTTTTATAAGTAAACAGACACGTATTTATTTAGCTGAGCTTATGACACTCATAATATCTTCAGAAGATAAAATTATTAATATGCACATTATTACATTTTTAGCGTGTTTAGTGCATTTCTCACACTAACGATTTCAAAATCCTCAGGCGATGGTAATAGTTTGGTCTAGTCTTTTTACGAGGCTTTTTCAACCATGCCCACAATTTCTTGGCATTTTTGATTGTACCAGTGAACAAAAATGCAATTTTATATTCACTGTGAAACAAATTATATTATAAAGAAATATTTCTATTTTACCATTGTTTCAGTGCAGTCGCTTGCTAGGCTGGGGGATTCAGCAGAAGACAACTTGTAAGCCACGTTGTCATGGATAGATCTAACAAAACAATGTAGAATCAGATGGCAATAGTTGGCATTATCATAACTAAATGATATTGGGATTATGTATGGTTACTAGTTAAAGGTCTTCACTTTGATCCTCATAGCTATAATTACACTCCCATTTGCAATAGTGTTTGCAAGTTGTGCTCCTTCATTACTTTCAAACTCATTCCACAAAGTAATAAGCATTGGTTGTTTTCTTTAGGGCTAATATTTTTTTTTGCCCCCCAATGTATGCAACTTTTTTCACTTTGCCCCCCGAAGTATTTTTTGTTCCACTTTTCCCCCTGATGTACAATAATTTTTGACGTTGCCCCCCAAACTTTATTTCCGGCGGAATATTCCTTCTAGATTCCATCGGCGGGCAGGTAGGGGACAAAGTGAAAGAATCTTAGAGTTTGGGGGGTAAATTGCAAAAATCTTATAGTTTGGGGGGCAAATTAAAATAATATAAATATTAAATTTTTGTTTTAAAATTTTATATTTGGAAAAGATATATAATTCTTATCTTATACTCACACACACACACAGAGTTCTCAATACAATTCCAAATTAAAAGAAAAAACCCATAAATTTCCAATTAATATTTATAATTTTCTAAATATAAATATTGTCAATACGTCTTTAATATTATTAATTATTAAACACATGACTAAGTATTATGTAAATTATTATAATACAAAAAATAAAATTATCATTCAATATTATTGTTTGTATAAAAAATGTGATTAAATATTATATTAATCACGAGTACATTAATTATTATATAAGATTATAATCATCGAATGATTAATATAATTAAAATCTTATAATATCAAGATTTTAATTATATTAATCATTCGGTAATTATTATCTTATATAATAATGTACTCATGATTAATATAGTATTTAATCACACCTTTTATACAAATAATAATATCGAATGATAATTTTATTTTTCGTATCATAATATTATAATGCATATACGAAATGCACCTTTATTTTATTCTGTTCAATCATAATACATAATAATATATTATTATATTACTTAGCCTAATAAATTACATAATACTTAGTCATGTGTTTCATATTTAATAATATAAAAGATGTATTGACAATATTTATATTTAGAAGATTATAAATATTAATTAAAAATTTATGATTTTTTTTTTAAAATTGGAATTGTATTGACAACTTTGTGTGTGTGTGAGTATAAGATAAAAATTATATATTTTGTTCAAATATAAAATTTTAAAACAAAAATTTAATATTTATATTATTTTAATTTGCCCCCCAAACTATAAGAATCTTTCACTTTGCCCCCCAGTTGCCCGCCAATGGAATCTAGAAGGAATATTCCGCCGGAAATAAAGTTTGGGGGGCAACGTAGAAAATTATTGTACATTAGGGGGCAAAGTGGAACAAAAAATATTTTGGGGGGTAAAGTGAGAAAAACTGCATACATTGGGGGGCAAAAAAAAAATAACCCTTTTCTTTAAGATAAAAAATAGCAGCTACAAATATGTTGACTCATAAGGAGACAAATGATTATGTGGTGATTTACTCACTCTTCATAATCGACGACAAAATCTCTAGTTGTACAGTTCAAACCCTGTTCTCTCGAGGGTAAAGCACGCACGACAACACCTAGGATATCTATTCCCAGCAAAATAAAACATCAGTTTATAGTAAACTACACAAATAATAATATTAAACATGACTATAATCACAACAATCTAAAAAGAGACAGATGATACAATACATAATGAGAATAACATCGACTGTTTTGATTTAATATTTTTTTGCTGCAAATTTCTTTCAAATAAATTAATTTTTAATTAATAATAATAAAATGATAGTAGAATATGATCTTATGGGATCATTGAATTGAACAACTATCACATAAATATATACATTATTCACAAGCATCAGCCTAGTTTGTTTCAGCAAACATCAAGATGTTTTCAATAAATAACTATAACACTAAAATTATATTAATTCACACACACACACACACACACACATATATATATATATATATATATATATATATATATATATATATATATATATATAATTGGGATTATACATTATGACAATGCATAATTAAATAATATGTACCATTCGATATAGTAACTTATTGGACTATAATATAATGTGACCTTGTTAGGAATTGCATGAATAAACTATCAGTCAATAATATTTTGCAATCTTATTATTTCAATGAAGTATCGAAGTAGAAAAATGGTTAGAAACCCTAGAATTGCACTCCTCTATTGTTATGCATTTAAAGGGGTGTACTTAAAAAAGTTTTAGATAATATTTACCCGTTGATTGTAGTGCATTTAAAAAAAAACAAATAAAAAAACATCCCCTTTAATTACTAAAATCTTTAAATATTGTCTTACCACCCCTAGATACACACACATAAAAAAAAAAGAAGAAGATAGAAATAGATTCTAACAATAAAATAAAATATTAGATGTTGCATTCCTCCCCCACCCTCCATATTTTATTTAGTCTAAATTAGGTAGATAAACAACATATAAATATAAGGTTATAAGTACGTAGAAGTGGTGATCACATAGGCACACCAAGGAAAGGATGCAAGGTAAATCTGAATCAGGCTTACTGTGCAAGTTTTTTGCGTCAGCAAATTTGAAAAGCTTCTAAAATTTCTGAAGCTCGAACCCACATATTCCTCAATGAGAGTTCGATTGTGAATAAACCAAGAGTGCTCATATCACTAACCTTGTATTTCGGATCTGCCTTATGCTATCGTGAAAAAAGTTAGGAAATCTCACGAAAGCCCAAGAACTACCAAGACACTCATTTGTGAACTTATGACTTTATGTTATATTTATACTGAGTATATAAGAGAACTCTAATCCTAAAAAGGGTTGGACTATCCAAGACATGGCCCAAAACAATTTTGACCCAAGTACCTTTATTAATATAACATAGATAATTAAATTCAAATTCGATTTAATTTAATTAAATAATATCTATCAAATAAAAATTAACATCATAATTATTAACAATTAAATATTATAATTTTAAATTGAATATTTAATACTTTATTGATACACTCTTAAGTCAGAAAAGTAATCACATATAGTGTGACCCTATAGGCCTTTATATATGACATCAACCAATGATGATCTAAATAAAACTTCGAGACGGCTTAGTTGGACAAACTCAATATATAAAGAACATTCACTTGAACTCAATGAACTACAACCTTTATTTAAATCTTTGGTGGAACTCCTTTCATTATGAATCACTCGATTAAACTTAAGATTTATTTAAGTGTCTATCTCAATAACTTAATCAATTTATCTCATCTTTATTAGTTGAGAACTAGACCATACTCAACTACTATAATGAATATGTCTCTTGTATTGACCAATGATTTTAATCGACCTAATATAGAGATTATGAGTGATCTCTCTCGAGATTCCAATCGAGGATTGAATTCTTTCTTGGCTCAACTACCACCTTCATTTACATCATGATGTACCCAACACAAGCCATATCTACCCCAAAAGGAGTGCAAGCATTAGTCATGGTCAAAGTACACCACTCAATAAACAATGTGCGTATTAACCTCAAGCCAAAAGATTATCACACGCTTTATACACTAATAAGTCTATAAACATACAATAAATAGTTTATAGTGTATCAGCAGGGTTACCTATACTCTCTAAAGTATCCATGTGTCTATCACAAATAACTATTATTCTCAGTCGTGAGATTAACTGCATTCTCTAAAAATATGATGCAAACCTCATGCCGACAAATATTATATTATCATTATTTGGGGATATTTTATGAGTAATGTTCTATCATTGACATCTCACCATATCGATGACAATATTAACTCACGGGAACATTTATATGAATATTACAAACAATCAAAATAATGATTCAATAAATGCAATGCTTTGTATATAACGATATCGATATACATACATACATATATATATATATATATATATATTATATATATATATATTATATATATATATATATATATATATATATATATCATAATTGTGATCAAATATAATGTCTTTAAATTTAATTATATGTAAGACATTTATACTTCGAAATTGATTAAGCGACTATCGTTGTTGATATTTGTATTGGATAGAGCATATGCCTCTATCTTATATTCTTATATTTGATCGAGGTCAATATTAAACTCACGGGAACATTTATATGAATATTACAAACAATCAAAATAATGATTCAATAAATGCAATGCTTTGTATATAACGATATCGATATACATACATACATATATATATATATATATATATATATATATATATATATCATAATTGTGATCAAATATAATGTCTTTAAATTTAATTATATGTAAGACATTTATACTTCGAAATTGATTAAGCGACTATCGTTGTTGATATTTGTATTGGATAGAGCATATGCCTCTATCTTATATTCTTATATTTGATCGAGGTAAATATGTTTGGATTATTTAAAAAAGTTCAACATGAATCTATAATTGTATCCTTGATTAAGTTTTCTGTGTATGTCACTCATGCTAAGGATTATGTCAACAGGAACATTAATACTACTATGATCAAAAGTTTGGCTCACTAATAAACAAACTGGATCACGTCAAATTAACTCTTCCGCACCAGGATCGATCTGCACAAAATACATAAACGGATAGCCTTGGCGTAAGGTTTCTGATACTTAATTTAGTAACTTCATAAATTTTATAGAAACCAGAGTAAGAAAGTAAGAAAAAACACTTAATTAAAATCGATGCATGTGTTCTATTTATATATATGTTAAACATACGCACTAAATTAGGGTTTACGTCTACGAACCACCCTCCAACTCTATAATTAGAAAACCATAGAACTCTTGCCTTCTCAATTATTTACTTTCTTTTATCATATCAACGACCTGTCCGGCTCATTTTACCTTTTGCACGATTTTTCCTATGTGAACTACACAACTTATATTATTTGCATGATTAACCAATGTTTGATTACAGAACTAGACAAATGACACGGACAAGTCAAAAATGAAAAATGACTAAATCTAAAAGATAGATATATTATACGCTAATACACACACAATTTACACAACAATACAATCTAATAAAAGCATACTACAAGAATCTAAAAGTCTAGTCTTAGTAGGACCGTAGGACATGAAGACCAACAAGTCTCCCTCAAAATTTCCAAGTCCCCCACCATTACGTATAGTATAGATGTCCAAAAATCAATTCCAATTTTCCAACTTGTTTAATTAATTAGAGCTTTCATACCAACGATTTCAACTTATATTTTTCAAGGCTATCCACTTCTCTCCAACAAATTTCCCATATGTCTAATAAATACTCATTGGAAAATTAGTTCCCAAATAAGCCGTGCCGTGATGATGCCCTTTCTTCCTCTTCTTGTGCTCCTTTTGTTTGCGGCCCAATCAAAGGCCCAACAGAGCTATGTCAACAACAAGCAGCTCGCCTGTGAGCAAAATGACACCGTCACCCTCGGCTTCCTCTGCAACGGAGCCGCCGCCTCCTGCCCCTCCTTCCTCACTTTCCGATCCACCCCCACCTACAACACCCCCGTAACCATCGCCTACCTCCTCTCCGCCGACGCCCTCCCGAATCGCCCGCCGCCAACAACATCTCCGACGTCGATCCCCTCCCGGACGACACCCTCGTCCTCGTCCCCATCAACTGCTCCTGCTTCAACGGCACCTACTACCAGCACACAAACGCCTCCTACGTCCTCAAGCGGCGCCGGCGAGACCTACTTCGCCGTCGCCAACAACACCTACCAGTCCCTCTCCACCTGCCAGTCCATGATCGCCCAAAACCCTTACTATTTCCGCCAACCTCCTATCCCGAGATGCGCCTCAATGTCCCCCTCCGCTGCGCTTGCCCCACCCCCAACCAGGTAGCCGCCGGCTTCAATTACCTCCTCACCTACCTCATCCGCCGCGGCGACTCCTCGATTCAATCGCCGCCTCTTTCTCCGGCGCAGGCGCCGATTCCCGCAGCATCGAGGCCGCCAACAACCTCCATGCCGACAGCTTGATCTTTTTCTTCACCCCATCCTTGTACCCCTCAGATCCCAGCCCACAGCCGAAAACATCAACACCGTGGCTGCTCCGCCGCCGCCGCCGCCGCCTCCTACCGCCGCCCAAACCGGCGGCTCCACCTTCCACAGGTGGCATGTTTTCGTCGGCGTAGGAAATCGGATCCGCAGCCTC
>BMAC01000620.1:650202-660935 GCA_014905375.1 Phtheirospermum japonicum | reverse complement strand
GGAATCGGATCCGCAGCCTCGCTTCTATTTCTCTCACTCCTCATCATTTGGTTCTTTCGCTACCGCCGCCGCCGCCACAAAGAATCCCCCCTGCCTCCGCCGGAGGTATCTAAAGAGCCAGCGGTGCCGCCACCTTTGCCCAGCTGGTCATTATCGTTAGCGTCGTCCATCGAAACTCTCTCCTTATACAACTTCGAAGATCTGGAGAAGGCCACGGGCTCGTTCGCCGAACCCAATCGGATCAACGGGTCGTCCGCTTACCGGGCCTCGATCAACGGCGACGATGCTGTTGTGAAAATAACGAAAGGCGATGTTGTTTCGCGCGAGATCGACGCCCTCAGAAAGATCAATCACTCCCGCGTTGTCAGGCTCTCCGGTTATTGCCTGCACCAGGGCATCACCTACCTCGTCTACGAGTACGTCGAGAATGGCTCACTCGCCGAATGGCTACGCGGCCCCACCACTACTAAATATAGTAATAGGCGGCTCGATTGGAAACAACGACTCCAGGTGGCGTTTGACGTGGCGGACGCGCTAAATTACCTTCACAATTTCGCAGACCCACCCTACATCCACAAGAACTTGAAGAGTAGTAACATTCTGCTTGACGGGAACATGAGAGCTAAGGTTGCCAATTTCGGGTTGTCCAGGACTTTGGATGACGAGGATGATCGGATGATGATGACGAGGCACGTGGTGGGTACGTACGGGTATATGGCACCCGAGTACGTGGAGAGCGGGTTGATTACTCCGAAACTGGACGTGTTTGCTTTGGGGGTTGTGATGTTGGAGATCTTGTCCGGACGGGAACCCGTGATTGGCGAGAAAAAGGACGCTGATCGGTTAGTGGTGTTGTCGGGGAGTATAGAAGAGGTGTTGGGTGGAGATAATGTGAGAGAAAAATTGCGGGAGTTTATGGATCCGTGGCTACAAGAGGAGTATCCTTTGGAGATGGCGTACGCAATGGCTGAGGTGGCTAGGAGATGCGTGGCCCATGACTTGAATGCTCGGCCGACTGTGTCCGAGGTGTTCATGGCTCTGTCGAAGCTCGTGTCGTCGTCATTGGATTGGGATCCCTCTCATGAGGAGACATCGGCCAGCCTCAGTGACTAAGGGGTTTTCGCATTGGTTAATTAATTAACTTGCGTGGCATTTTTCAAGTTATATTTGTATGATTTTTGATATTTGTACGTACACATAAAATAATAATGATGATGATGATGATGGTGTAAACAAATAATAGATATTTCATTAGCAGTATTTGCGAGTTTTGTTTTGTTTTTTTTGCATTTTTTTTCAAATAGGAACGAATGGAATAACATACAAAAATGCATAAACTATTCCATGTGAAGGAAAAGACTTTCATTTTCAATTATGTAGTGACTAAGCTTCAAGTTTCTCATCGGCACTTGAATACACCGCAATGAATTTAATTCCCGGATAGATATGTCGAAAACAATACAGTCCAAATGTATCATCCCATAAGTAGAAATTAAGACATCACATGATACAAGAACTTGATTTAGTAACCAATCTATAGGTAAAACAAACACAAAGATACTTTAAATAGGTCAACTGTACTTTGTATATTTGGTAGAAAAACACATCATAAGATACAAAGCCAAAGTACAACCCTCATTTTGTTGCCTGAGCAATTATGTTACTTATAGAGCTTTCTTGTTCCTTGGCTGCCTCCACCAGAGAATCCTACAAACAAATAGAAAGATGAATATTCATTTAACTAATAGTATAAAATTTTAGATTTAATAATAATGAATCAATGATGCATCACAAAACTTTGATTCGCATACCTGTGCAGCTATTAGACGAGCAACGGTTTTCTTACTTGTTTCTTGAAGCTCACCAGCAATTAGGATTTCGTCCAATATGTAGTAAGCCTGTCATAGTGCCATCACATTAGCCAATTTAAATTCGGAAAAAAGAGGACCGTAGAATAGATTCAACTAAATGAACAAATGGAGGCGGGTAAATTAATATTTTAATCTAGAAATTAGGTTGTCAACATGCTTACTAGGTTAATGGGCTGCCATAAGTTTATTACAAAAAATATAATCATAACGAAAATGAGCACCAACTCATTCATTTTTAATAAGAAAATGAATCAAACTGTGTTCAAACAGACAAAATACAGGTTTCCCAGAATTACAAGACAATCTGACAGAAAACCAAAATAGGGAGTGGATTTTTGTCCTACCAAAGTAAATTAACATAAGTTTCCAAGGCAGAGTAAAATGTCAAGTGGCAACAAAAGAATTTTTCTTTTTTTTTTTTTTTGCTCAATCTCAGATTCAACAAAAATAGTTTATTAAGTACAGTCGGCGACAGGGGGTGAGATTTGACCGAGGATTCAAGTCAAAACTGGAATATATTCATGTAAATGTCTCTTGCGCAAATGTAAAAGTGTCAGATACAAATCAGATGAACTGAGACAGGCTGAACCACAAGTACTAAACAATGTTAGAGAATATGCAATCCAAGCCATATAAAAATGAATATAGTATAGAGACTTCAACAAAATTCTCTACCACTCGGTGATCTTATCCAATTAGCTGGACACGGGAAATACATCAAGGAGAATATCTTAATAGTTAATATGCATCCCCTGATTTCCCAGCAATCAACTGACACATGAGAGCATGCAGGTCTAATATTCATGACTAACATAGTTCCAAGACTGAAAAAAAAAACTTTACTCAATGAACTCAAGAGAAGGTTCATGAAATCTACATAAAAAATCTAAATATCTACATAAGAGTTCCAAACAAAAAAAGAAAAGTTCTTTTGCATCATCCCTATATGAGATAAAGGGACCAAATATAACTATAATTTTAATAATAAGCCAACTCAATTCCCACCAAAACATAGAGATCCTAGGAACGAATACAAGCATACTGCATAAAACAAGTAAACACCAAATATAGGCAAGGCCAGTTTATGTATGCATCAAGCTGTTTTAGCTCAAATCAGTTATACCCTAGATCCGATAATATATAAACATGGTGAATCATAAGCCAGAAGATGTGCATTTTACTACGGCAATTACAAAACTAATAGTAACATAGAGGTCCATTTGGTGGACTTCCTCAAAAGCCCTTGAAGCAAAGCTATCATAAATGTATATTGCAAATGTAATCATATTCCAGCCAAGAGCCACAATAAAGATGGTGGTCAGTTCATAACATAAAAGCGATTTAGGCCAAAAGGATCATACCTTGTGGAAGTTAAAAATCAAATCCAGTTCACAAACCTAAACAAATAAA
The DNA here is from genome assembly GCA_014905375.1 of Phtheirospermum japonicum. Lineage (NCBI taxonomy): Eukaryota > Viridiplantae > Streptophyta > Magnoliopsida > Lamiales > Orobanchaceae > Phtheirospermum > Phtheirospermum japonicum. The sequence goes on along the minus strand of BMAC01000620.1, from coordinate 657,654 downwards.
AAAAACATTTAATATAAAATGTGATATAGAGTAATTACAAATTACAGGTAGTATTTCTTCAGATTATCTCAGGACTCACACTTCCGAAATAGCGGTCTAGTATCTCAACAAAGTGGTGGATAATCTCAAGCATCTCCAATTCGTTGTCATCCTGGTCAATGCACATGCAGAAATAAAGGCTGGCATATCTGCAAAATATTTCAATAAGAGGCATTAGATTAACTACACATTTATGTAATAAAAAGAATCATGATTTGAGGTTTAAAAAAAATATAAAAAGACAAATTACCTTTTGTAAACAACTTTGTATCCCCTCCACTCAACAAAATTGCACAACTTGGGGCCTCGAGAGAGAATCATACCACTTAGCTCCCGGATAACCTTTACCAAGTACACATCGCCACATTAAAGTAATCATACAGTGCAATAGAATATAATTTAAAAAAAAAAAAAAAAAAACCTAAACCTCAAATCGGAGCGTAACACAAACGTGGCCAGAGAGAAATGGATTAATCAATAGAATGGATATATTCACATTAGTACTCAAATTAGAGAATAATTTACCTTAGTTCTCTCCTTTTGAGTATAAGGTGAATACCATTTAGTCAACCTAACTTTGCCTTGTCTGCTGATGAGAAGAACAAAGTGAATCTGCAACGAAACAAATTAACAGATCACAGCATTATTCCAAAATATGGATAGGAAATTCCATGTTTAGAAGCTATTGTTGTTCAGAATTAACCAATGGGAAAGTGAAAAGGACTGTAATTCATTTTAATTTCCTTATCTATTTTCGTGAACTAATTGAAGCAAAATTAAAAAGGATTATATTTGATTTCACACTATTCTCTTCTGAGAGCATATAAATAGCGAGCATAACCGAGGCAAACTGGAAATAATGCAACCCATCATTTCAAATGGATCCAAATAAGTACACAAATGGACACTCAAACAGATCGCAGAAACAGGTGACGTGGATCTGATCGATTGGAACAAGCTATCAGATTAATGGCCGTCTAGGGTTTCATACATAAGCATATCGATAACATACATACATGATTATGAAAAACAAAATCAGCATCAGTAAGTGGGTGAAAGTTAAAAAATGGGCAAGATAAAGGTTACCATGGCGATGGTGAAGTTGATGCTGATTAGCTGGTTCAAATCCCACCTCCGCAGACTGCAATTGGTTCAGCAACCTCTATTTATAATTCTTCTTCTTCTTCCTTGGACAGACTAGCTTCAGTTTCTATTCCCCTTAATACCTCCTTGTCTTTGAAAAATCTTTCGACTAGAATTAGTACTTTATCTTTTTCAAATCTCTCAATTTGGTCCAATAAATTATCTGCCGGTCCAACTGGCCAAATTTATATATTGCAAATTAAAGTACAAATTACTTTTCTAGAAAAATAAAATAAAATGAAGCAAATTTATTTTATGCCCTGTTTGGGTTAGGATTCGGGATTCGCAATACCTAATACTCATTTGTTAAAAGACTCAAAAATAAAATACTCAAATAACAATACCTTACAACTAAATAATTAAATATTACTAAATCCAATATAATAATACACTACAACCTACTTTTCATACATGATTTGACATCAAATATAATATAATAATACATCATCATCCACTTCTCAAATGTGATTTTACATCTATAGTAAAAAGTAAAAGATTATGAATCCTATAACAAACAAAAATTCTTACTATTCACAAAATCCTGAATACCCTAAGACTCTCAATACTAGAATTCTACGGTCACCGCCTACCCTAATAATGTGAAATGTATCATTTATGGTTTGAAGTAATAATTAGAGATGTTATTTCATTGTCTCATTTGATGGAATTTTTTTATTTCCGCAGTATATAAATCAAATTCAAACAAAATATAAATAAGAGAATATAAATCAAGCCAACAATATTAAATAAACATGAAAAGTCTTAATAATAATAATAATAATAATAAGAGTACAATGAATACATAGATTGCGAATTAAACAACTAGAACTGATTAACAAAACATTCAATCAAGTAGAATTGAAAAGTAGAACATTCAATTACTATAACCGACATTCTTTCTCTTCCACCTAGTCTGAGCATGGTACAGATTGATAGCCAAGCTTACATATTAGAATGCATTCGATTTTTTTGCTCTTAAGAACCACGTCACCCCATTTTCAAGTAATTTCATCAAGAAGGTGAGTGTCTCGATCTGCTTAGCAACCTTCTTCAGTTCTGCAGTACAATCTTAATAGATATGCTTCACAACCTCTAGGATCTTTTTGTTTTGTGTTTCCATCATCTTGGTGATTGTGAATTCATGCCTTCTTGAGCCATATGTTTCTTAAAGTCTGTGGCGGTATGCTGATAAATGAAAAGATATCGGCTAATGAGATGGTTGTGACGAGGTTGAATTTCGATAGTCTCTGTTTATAATGTGAATACACACAAATACTTCTAGAGTTGGCACCTTCTCGGATTTCATGATGCTTCTCAACACGGGCACACCTCCTTTTTAGTTTTTTTGTAATTTCTCATGTTCTTTTTGAAACCTTTCATCTTCTTGCACCTTTTCGTATGCATCTTTTCTGAAAATGCTGATGATTGATTTCTTATTTTTAATATTATTCTTGTTGCTACTATTAAGAGTTATATTGTTATTTTCTTGTTGAATTGCTAATAAATCCAACCACTAAATTCTACTGCAACATTTATCTAAGTCCACTCATACCTTAATGGAAGCAAAAACATTCTAAATAATAATATTAAATAAACATGAAAAGTCATAATAATAATAATAATAATAATAATTATTATTATAATAAGAGTACAATGTAGACATAGATTGCGAATTAAACAACTAGAACTGACATTCAATCAAGTAGAATTGGAAAGCAGAACATTCAATTACTATAGCCGACAATCTTTCTCTTTGACCTAGTCTGAGCATGGTACAAAGTGATATCGTCGATTGGGCAAATCTTACATATTAAAATGCATTCATTTTTTTTTATCTTAAGAACCATGTCACCCCATTTTTCGGTAATATCATTGAGAAGGTGAGTGTCTCGATCTGCTTATCAACCTTCTTCAATTCTGCAGTACAATCTTAATGGATATGCTTCACAACCTCTAGGATCTTTTTGTTTTGTGTTTCCATCAGTTTGGTGATTATGAATTCATGCCTGCTTGAGCCATATGTCTCTTAAAGTCTGTGGCGGTATGCTGATAACTGAAAGGATATCGGCTAATGAGATGGTTGTGATGAGGTTGAATTTCGGCAGAGTCTGTTTATAATGTGAATACACACACAGACTTCTAGAGTTCACAACTTTTAGGATTCCATGATGCTTCTCAACACGGGCACACTCCCTTTTTTACTTTTTTTTTTTGCAACTTTTCATGTTCTTTTTGAAACCTTTCATATCTTGCACCTTTTTGCATGCATCTTTTTCAGAAAATGTTGACGATTGATTTCTTATTTTTAATATTACTCTTGTTACTACTATTAAGAGTTATATTGTTATTTTCTTGTTGAATCGCTAATAAATCCAACCACTAAATTTCACTGCAACATTATCTAGTTCCACTCATACCTTAATGGAAGAAAGAACGTTCCAATTTGAAGGTCCATCCTCGCATAGGCCTCAATATATTCATTTGTATTTAACGGTATTGGGGCATTACCTTCCCATGTGGTAGTGCCAACAAAAACATGGTTAAAATCATAGTAGCGGGCATTGCCAGATATTCTACCAAGATGTCATACATATATCAACCATATATATCCATCGAATCAAAGCAAGTCTTGCACACCTCAGCCCATTTTGAGTCAGCGCAAATCCGAAGATCTTCTTGCCAATATTTTGAATAAACAAATGAAAAAAAAATCATAATTTGAAATGCAGTCATCAACATTGGTTTAAATATATGAGTGAACAGTCATACCCATGAGGTACCTCATTGAATACGGAAGCATATAATCTACATGCCTCTTCCGGGCTTCCATAGATTCCTCTTGAATTATATTATGTCATAGAACTTGGGTTGGTAAACTCAAGTTTGTCTGCACATAAAATATTAACTATACCTTTATCAGAACTCGGTTGATTAACCTGGATACAACATTTTTAGGGCCACATAGAGACCACAATATGCCTAAGTGTCGAGATGAAAATCAATGAATCCATTACATATATTATTCGACTGCACAACGATCATGATAGCTATTGAACTAGAATATACCCGTTGAGTTATTGTGGAGTATGGTTATCAACACTCCACATAAAACTTGCTGCCCAATTGGTATGATTGGATGGACCTCCTTCTAAAGTGGCTAGGATGGCCTCCAGCCGAATGACCTGTAGTTAGTTTATGATTATAACGGGAATGTAAAATTAATTGGAATAGATTATATGCGACTCCAAATTAAATGATACAATACACAAACTTATTTACCATAGCTCTTGCCAGTTCTTTTCTATGCTTTTCAGCGCATACTTTTCTAAGGGTGTTTGATGTGGATATCTCCTCCATGAAAAAGTCAACTACGCACAAATACCAATGCATATTTTCATCCTTCACTAGTATAGATATTCGTTTGCAGCCCAAATGTGGTCCCCTAAATATATCATTGCCACGAAAAACATATTGGTGCACCTTGTGATCAAGTAGGTTTGACAAAGCCATGCCCTGTGGAGATAATAAAAAATTTAGTGTTGTATGTGCCATGTGATAGTTGAATGTAAGAGTGAGATGATATATTGTTTCTCAGACTGAACCACGCTGGTAACACCCACTCGTTGCGAGACAGTCCTTCCTTATAGACCAAGTCCAATTGTGAATTGTAACAATATCAATTTCCTACGAACATTTAAACCACAAACGGGAATGTAAGTTTTGAATGGTCTACGTAAAGCTAACTAACAATTGAATAAAAGTACCTCATTCTTAAACTAATGAGGATGTTGAATGGATAGAAAGTCATGTCTTGTAAATAACCATTCTCCATACTTGTGCAACACAATATTACTAATTGACATAATAATTAATGAAAGAGAGATGAGTAAATTATTTGACAAAATAATCGATATTAGCAAGTATAGCGATATTGAATAGGTTCAAAATGTAATCTTTGAGTAAAGCAGAACTCCACGCATATTGCAACAACTTGTCATCTAGTGGCATGCCATTACAAATGATGTCGAAAATGTCTTATAGCTGGTAGTTTAAATATCGAACATTTGAGTTTTGTGAGATAAGATTCTCAAAGTCAAGATTCATCGGTTTCACACCAATGCCGGGTTTTGGTTCCATATCGGAGTCAAGTTCACCATTCAGCTATTTTCCCATGCACATATTTTCCATTGTCTTGTTGTAGTGCGTTGGGCAATTCCTCTATATGCGGCGTCGATGTTGAGTGATGCTGGCATGATGACGATGGTTGCTAGAGTGTCATGATGTGTGAGTACCTTGATTGAATAATATCTATGATAGTTTTAATTCCCTTGTTCAGTAGCCCCAACTACTCCATCACGACCGAATTCACACTGGAAGTCGTGTTATGTGCCAACGGTGGACTTGAGGGACCAAAACCACTTGGCCACATCTGCAAATAGGTAATTAAGAAAAATTACAATCATATCCCGATGATACTGTAATATACTGTTATTATGTATATTAATTTGTAAGTATATTTTATGGGCTATAGTTGTAATGTAATATGAATTGTAATGTAAAAGTTGAGAATAGCTTGGAGAGGAAGGGAGAGGTGAGAGAATTAGATAGACAGATGAGAATGTAATTTGTTGCTTAGTTCTTTCATTTCCTCATTGGCCAAAATATAACATAGAGTTGGGGGGACCAGGTACACATGTCCCTTAATCCCTTTCACCCGGTAGAAATATCTCTAACAACTTAAATAAAACCAAACTAATAATGGGCTGAAAATTAATTAAAAACTGAATCAGCAATAATGGGCCGCAAGCCCACTAGACAATTTAAATCCCAATTGACCCAACGGAGCTCCGGAACCCGATCCAAACCATATCCAAAACCGCATTAGACCCGTTGACCCCATCAATATATTTCTATCTCCTTTCCCAAATCTGGCCCGTCGCATTTCTCCTCCATCTGTGCCCTAATTCCATTAGCTCTGGCGATTTCGTCCCGATTCATGACAGATACCCAGAATAAGTGTTCATATCCTAATGGTTTAAAACTACACTTACAAAATTGCTCATGTAGCCATTATTGTTCCTTAAAAGAGATATTGCTCGATTCATTTCTGCTTGCGTTCACTGTTCGATAAGTGGACACAAAGACAATGTTTTCTTCCCTAATTCAGGATACGATACGCTCTGTCCAAATTACTTAGAAATGCAACCTTAGAATTATGGTGAGGCTGTTTCTTTATTATTATTATTATTATTATTATTATTATTATTATTATTAATGAGCTAGCGTGAGTGGTAAAAGGCGTAAACACATCGAAAACTTGAGAGTAATCGTATAAATATGATGATATCACTTTATATACAACACCCTTGATTGTGTTGAAACTTGCAAAATATTTGACATGAAAAATTAAATATTAATAAAATAATGCATGTAAAACCTTATATCCCCATTGCTTAATTATCAACTCTCCCCTTGTTAACTCTTTCAGAGTTTGAATTTTCCTATAGAACCAAATATTCTATAGGGCTCCATTACGGAGCCCTAGGATACAATGCGAGATGAGGTTGTTACATGTTGACTTGTTCATGAATGGTAGTTGTCAAATTTTTAACTTGTCGAAAACAAAACCCTAGAAAACAAAAATAAACTCATTTAATTAGCTTTCACTTCAATTCAATGTAAACACTCATCAGAACAAAATTTCCCAAATACAAAAACAGAGAAATAAATATAAGTTTTCGGGAATGCAAAACTATTGCCCAAGAAAATACAATTGCTTGATAATTACACGAAAAGAATGCAAATTAAGCAGTCATAGTTACAACCAGAATAAAAAAGAAAAGGAAAAATCAAGCACCCCATCTCGTTTCAGCAATTTCCTTATGGATTAAATATCGAAAAGATGAACTTTGCTCTAACCAATACACGTACTTTTCCGGTCTACCCTTCACACACGTTTTGATAGCTTTCTGTTGAATGCCCGTTAGACATCCGCTAACCACTTCCAAGAGCTCGGTCATCCCAATTGACATATCCTTGCCATAGTAGCAAAGTATTTTGGGAAGGTATATCTTTGTTTCCTTGTGAACATAAACGGTAGCTTGTATAAACTCTTCCTTAGCAACATTTAGATCGTGAAACACATTGTTTGCTGTGTACACCCGGACCTGCAATCCAGTTATAATCACAGTCTGAATGAATATTAAGATTAAACATGTATCAAAATATTTTTGAAAATCACAAAACTACCCGAGGTTTACCCTAATTACC
>BMAC01000620.1:639775-650177 GCA_014905375.1 Phtheirospermum japonicum | reverse complement strand
TACTATAACCGACATTCTTTCTCTTCCACCTAGTCTGAGCATGGTACAGATTGATAGCCAAAGCTTACATATTAGAATGCATTCGATTTTTTGCTCTTAAGAACCACGTCACCCCATTTTCAAGTAATTTCATCAAGAAGGTGAGTGTCTCGATCTGCTTAGCAACCTTCTTCAGTTCTGCAGTACAATCTTAATAGATATGCTTCACAACCTCTAGGATCTTTTTTTTTTGTGTTTCCATCATCTTGGTGATTGTGGAATTCATGCCTTCTTGAGCCATATGTTTCTTAAAGTCTGTGGCGGTATGCTGATAAATGAAAAGATATCGGCTAATGAGATGGTTGTGACGAGGTTGAATTTCGATAGTCTCTGTTTATAATGTGAATACACACAAATACTTCTAGAGTTGGCACCTTCTCGGATTTCATGATGCTTCTCAACACGGCACACCTCCTTTTTAGTTTTTTTTGTAATTTCTCATGTTCTTTTTGAAACCTTTCATCTTCTTGCACCTTTTCGTATGCATCTTTTCTGAAAATGGCTGATGATTGATTTCTTATTTTTAATATTATTCTTGTTGCTACTATTAAGAGTTATATTGTTATTTTCTTGTTGAATTGCTAATAAATCCAACCACTAAATTCTACTGCAACATTTATCTAAGTCCACTCATACCTTAATGGAAGCAAAAACATTCTAAATAATAATATTAAATAAACATGAAAAGTCATAATAATAATAATAATAATAATAATTATTATTATAATAAGAGTACAATGTAGACATAGATTGCGAATTAAACAACTAGAACTGACATTCAATCAAGTAGAATTGGAAAGCAGAACATTCAATTACTATAGCCGACAATCTTTCTCTTTGACCTAGTCTGAGCATGGTACAAAGTGATATCGTCGATTGGGCAAATCTTACATATTAAAATGCATTCATTTTTTTTTATCTAAGAACCATGTCACCCCATTTTTCGGTAATATCATTGAGAAGGTGAGTGTCTCGATCTGCTTATCAACCTTCTTCAATTCTGCAGTACAATCTTAATGGATATGCTTCACAACCTCTAGGATCTTTTTGTTTTGTGTTTCCATCAGTTTGGTGATTATGAATTCATGCCTGCTTGAGCCATATGTCTCTTAAAGTCTGTGGCGGTATGCTGATAACTGAAAGGATATCGGCTAATGAGATGGTTGTGATGAGGTTGAATTTCGGCAGAGTCTGTTTATAATGTGAATACACACACAGACTTCTAGAGTTCACAACTTTTAGGATTCCATGATGCTTCTCAACACGGGCACACTCCCTTTTTTACTTTTTTTTTTTGCAACTTTTCATGTTCTTTTTGAAACCTTTCATATCTTGCACCTTTTTGCATGCATCTTTTTCAGAAAATGTTGACGATTGATTTCTTATTTTTAATATTACTCTTGTTACTACTATTAAGAGTTATATTGTTATTTTCTTGTTGAATCGCTAATAAATCCAACCACTAAATTTCACTGCAACATTATCTAGTTCCACTCATACCTTAATGGAAGAAAGAACGTTCCAATTTGAAGGTCCATCCTCGCATAGGCCTCAATATATTCATTTGTATTTAACGGTATTGGGGCATTACCTTCCCATGTGGTAGTGCCAACAAAAACATGGTTAAAAATCATAGTAGCGGGCATTGCCAGATATTCTACCAAGATGTCATACATATATCAACCATATATATCCATCGAATCAAAGCAAGTCTTGCACACCTCAGCCCATTTTGAGTCAGCGCAAATCCGAAGATCTTCTTGCCAATATTTTGAATAAACAAATGAAAAAAAAATCATAATTTGAAATGCAGTCATCAACATTGGTTTAAATATATGAGTGAACAGTCATACCCATGAGGTACCTCATTGAATACGGAAGCATATAATCTACATGCCTCTTCCGGGCTTCCATAGATTCCTCTTGAATTATATTATGTCATAGAACTTGGGTTGGTAAACTCAAGTTTGTCTGCACATAAAATATTAACTATACCTTTATCAGAACTCGGTTGATTAACCTGGATACAACAATTTTTAGGGCCACATAGAGACCACAATATGCCTAAGTGTCGAGATGAAAATCAATGAATCCATTACATATATTATTCGACTGCACAACGATCATGATAGCTATTGAACTAGAATATACCCGTTGAGTTATTGTGGAGTATGGTTATCAACACTCCACAATAAAACTTGCTGCCCAATTGTATGATTGGATGGACCTCCTTCTAAAGTGGCTTAGGATGGCCTCCAGCCGAATGACCTGTAGTTAGTTTATGATTATAACGGGAATGTAAAATTAATTGGAATAGATTATATGCGACTCCAAATTAAATGATACAATACACAAACTTATTTACCATAGCTCTTGCCAGTTCTTTTCTATGCTTTTCAGCGCATACTTTTCTAAGGGTGTTTGATGTGGATATCTCCTCCATGAAAAAGTCAACTACGCACAAATACCAATGCATATTTTCATCCTTCACTAGTATAGATATTCGTTTGCAGCCCAAATGTGGTCCCCTAAATATATCATTGCACGAAAAACATATTGGTGCACCTTGTGATCAAGTAGGTTTGACAAAGCCATGCCCTGTGGAGATAATAAAAAATTTAGTGTTGTATGTGCCATGTGATAGTTGAATGTAAGAGTGAGAGATATATTGTTTCTCAGACTGAACCACGCTGGTAACCACCACTCGTTGCGAGACAGTCCTTCCTTATAGGACCAAGTCCAATTGTGAATTGCTAACAATATTCAATTTCCTACGAACATTTAAACCACAAAACGGGAATGTAAGTTTTGAATGGTCTACGTAAAGCTAACTAACAATTGAATAAAAGTACCTCATTCTTAAACTAATGAGGATGTTGAATGGATAGAAAAGTCATGTCTTGTAAATAACCATTCTCCATACTTGTGCAAACACAATATTACTAAATTGACATAATAATTAATGAAAGAGAGATGAGTAAATTATTTGACCAAAATAATCGATATTAACAAGTATAGCGATATTGAATAGGTTCAAAATGTAATCTTTGAGTAAAGCAGAACTCCACGGCATATTGCAAACAACTTGTCCATCTAGTGCATGCCATTACAAATGATGTCGAAAATGTCTTATAGCTGGTAGTTTAAATATCGAACATTTGATTTTGGAGATAAGATTCTCAAAGTCAAGATTCATCGGTTTCACACCAAATGCCGGGTTTGGTTTCCATATCGGAGTCAAGTTCACCATTCAGCTATTTTCCCATGCCACATATTTTCCATGTCTTGTTGTAGTGCGTTGGGCCAATTCCTCTATATGCCGGCGTCGATGTTGAGTGATGCTGGCATGATGACGATGGTTGCTAGAGTGTCATGATGTGTGAGTACCTTGATTGAATAATATCTATGATAGTTTTAATTCCCTTGTTTCAGTAGCCCCAACTACTCCATCACGACCGAATTCACACTGGAAGTCGTGTTATGTGCCAACGGTGGACTTGAGGGACCAAAACCACTTTGGCCCACATCTGCAAATAGGTAATTAAGAAAAATTACAATCATATCCCGATGATACTGTAATATACTGTTATTATGTATATTAATTGTAAGTATATTTTATGGGCTATAGTTGTAATGTAATATGAATTGTAATGTAAAAGTTGAGAATAGCTTGGAGAGGAAGGGAGAGGTGAGAGAATTAGATAGACAGATGAGAATGTAATTTGTTGCTTAGTTCTTTCATTTCCTCATTGGCCAAAATATAACATAGAGTTGGGGGGACCAGGTACACATGTCCCTTAATCCCTTTCACCCGGTAGAAATATCTCTAACAACTTAAATAAAACCAAACTAATAATGGGCTGAAAATTAATTAAAAACTGAATCAGCAATAATGGGCCGCAAGCCCACTAGACAATTTAAATCCCAATTGACCCAACGGAGCTCCGGAACCCGATCCAAACCATATCCAAAACCGCATTAGACCTGTTGACCCCATCAATACATTTCTATCTCCTTTCCCAAATCTGGCCCGTCGCATTTCTCCTCCATTTGTGCCCTAATTCCATTAGCTCCGGCGATTTCGTCCCGATTCATGACAATACCGCCCGCCTCCAAAAATCCTTGTCTCCAAGGATCAAACTTTGGAAACAAACTGTGTAAGTATCCTTCATCTTCCCAAGTTGCGTTGCGTTTATTATCATTTTCCCAGTGAATCAGAAATTGACTAACCTCACCCCTTTTTCTTCGTACAACCCGTTGGCCAATTGATTCTCGGGGAGAGACCTGAAATTCCCCATCTTCATCCATTGGTGGAAGGAGAACAGTAGGTTGCGATAACTGATTGGGGCCCAGCTTCTTCTTCAAAAGGGARACATGAAAAACCGGGTYGACCTTCGCATCCTCTGGGAGCTCCAATCTGTAAGCCACTTTTCCAATCTTTTCTGAAATTTTATAGGGTCCATAAAATCTGGCAGAGAGTTTGTGATTTTTTCTGAGTGCAATAGAATTTTGCCTGAAAGGTTGTAGCTTTAGGTACACCCAATCCCCTACCTCAAACTGTTTCTCCTCTCTGTGTTGGTCTGCATAGAATTTCATGCGTTGTTGTGCAAGTTTTAAGTTTTCTCTGAGATCATGTATGAATTGCTGTCTGTTTTGAATGAATTTTGTAGCATCTGAATTGTGTGTGATGAAGTGTGATTCCATGAATGCAGTAGGAGGTTGGTAACCATATAGGGCTTGAAAAGGTGTAGACTTTAGGCTTGTGTGGTAATTAGTGTTATACCAAAACTCAGCTAGGGAGAGCCATTTGACCCAGTGTTTAGGATTGTTATGAGTCATGCATCTGAGGTAGTTTTCAAGGCATTGATTTAGCCTTTCAATCTGTCCATCTGATTGAGGGTGGTAGGCAGAAGTAAAATCCAGCTTAGTGCCTATTCCCCTGAAAAGTTCTGATTCGAACTTTTTGCACCTATTTTTATTTAAAGTTGTCAATTTTAAAAAGTTCACCCGCAAGAGAACGGGATCACTTGTAGGTGGGTAAGTTGACTCGTGTCGATCTCATAGGAAAGCTAGATTCGGAAGTTCATTTTGTGTTTGTTTTCACGAATAAGAAAATAAAAATAAAACTAATCTAAATACGCGGACAAGGGGGGTTTTATTTGAGAGTTTTAAGAACTAAAATTAATTAAATCTAGATTATATAAGCTATGAACTAATTAATTAAATCTAAGATTATTTAAACTACGCATTAATTATCAAAAACTAAGATTAAATTATCTAAGAGCAATTAAATCTAGAATTCATTTAAATTAATTAAAAGTTTTATAAAACGTTTAAGAAAACTAGGGTTCTAGATCTTCGATTCGTCTCCACGATCGCTTGGGAAGTCCCAATTGATGGTTCACAACGAATCTAGGTTCTAGACCCATAAGATCTAGCCAACAATAATCATCAATCTCAACATCACAATCTCAAAGCAATCAAAATCACAATTCGTCATGGAAATAATAATTATTCTAAGAGATTTAATTAAACTAATTGAAAGCATGTGAACTAAATTAAAGAGCATAAGAGATAAGTACTTACTAATTAAACGAAGAAAATTGCAGCGTTCCACGACGAAATATTGAATCTAAATTAATCTAAGTCTAAGAATTTAAAACTAAGAATTATGAAGAGAAACTAAGAAAATAAAATGGCACTCTTGGGGTTGTCAACCCCCAAAAGGCCTTAGAAACCCTAGGAATATTGTGTATTTTCGAATGTGAGGGGTGGGGGGTATTTATAGGTGTAGGTGGCTTAGAAAAGGGGTCAAAATTAGGGTTTCCGCCCCTTCTAGGACGTTCAGCACTTTCCATACCGATTGAGCCCAGAAACGACCCTTCTAGAAGGCCCAGAATCAGGAGGTGCTGCCTGCCCAGCTTTCTATACCGGTTGGGCCCAGAGACATCCCTTCTAGAAGGCCCAAAACTGTCATTTCTTCAAATTGCGGCCCGTTTTCGCTGAAACTCTACTCGTTTGCCCATTCTTGACTACGTCCAAACCTAAATACCTCAAAATACCTAAAATAAACATAAAATTAATTAATTATAATTAAAATACGGTAAAACAAGTTGGAGATAAGAAAATGTGAAAATATGTCCAATCTATCCAACTTTCACCGAAAACAATAACAAAAATGAACTAAAATACTAACTAAAATCAAGACAAATTCATGTTAATCAAGTTCCTTCCAAAAGGAACTAGTAAAAACCTTGTCTCTATCAGTAACAATATGTAGGGGTTGCCCATGTAATTTGTATATGTTGTCCAAGAATAGTTTAGCAACTGTAGCAGCAGTGTAGGGATGTGTTAGAGCAATAAAGTGGCCATATTTGGTTAATCTGTCAATAACCACCAAAACAACATCCTTCCCAAAAGATGTAGGTAGCCCTTCAATGAAATCCATGGAAATATGAGTCCAAGCCTGCTGGGGAATAGGTAGAGGTTGAAGTAGACCAGGATATAGCCCCCCTTCACTCTTGCATTTTGCACATACTTCACATTGTTTAACCCAATCTTCCAATTCTCTCCTCATTAGTGGCCAGTAAAAAATTCTGCTAGCCCTCCTGTAAGTACCCAAAATACCTGAATGCCCTCCAAATGCTGAATTATGCATCTCTGTCAATATAGTTCTCCTGAGATTAGGATCATTTCCCACCCCTATCTTCCCCTTATAGCTGATGACCTCTCCTTGTAAGATAAAATCAGGATAGGAATTTGGATCTATGGCCTTTGCTCTTAATATCTTGGCAAAGAAAGGATCAGTAGGATAGCTGGCAGCTACTTGCTGGATCCAAGTAGGTAGGGATGATGTAAGAGCATGACAGGACTCAGAAGTAGGCATCTGTCTAGATAAAGCATCAGCAACCTTGTTTTCCACCCCTTTCTTGTAATGAATCTCATAATCAAACCCCAAAAGCTTGGTGATCCATTTCTGTTGCATTGGATTTACTATTTTCTGATCCAATAGATGTTTTAGAGCTTGCTGGTCTGTCTTGATGATAAATTTGTATCCTTGTAAATAATGCCTCCACTTTTGTATTGCCATTAGCACAGCAAGAAACTCCCTTTCATAGATTGATAAGGCTTGATTCTTGCTACACAGGGTTTTACTCATATAGGCAATAGGCTTCCCATCCTGCATTAACACAACCCCAATACCTGTACCACTGGCATCAGTTTCTAACACAAAGGGTTTGGTAAAATCTAGCAAGGCCAGTACTGGTGTTGTGACCATAGCCCCTTTAAGTTTTTCAAAAGCCACCTCTGCCTCAGTGTTCCATGAGAAACCACCCTTTTTTAGAAAATTAGTCAATGGTTTACTAATAAGTTCATAGCCTTGTATGAATCTCCTGTAATAGCCTGTGAGCCCTAGGAATCCCCTGAGTTGTTTGATGGTAGTAGGAGTGGGCCAATTAACCATACTTGTTATCTTAGTGGGGTCTGTAGCTACACCTTCTTTGGAAATGACATGGCCAAGATACTCAATATGCTTCTGTCCAAAAATGCATTTACTTCTTTTGGCAAACAGAACATGCTCCCTGAGCAATAGCAACACTGCCCTCAAGTCATGATAATGATCCTCCTTTGTTTTACTGTAGATTAGGATGTCATCAAGAAAGACTAACACTGATCTTCTGAGCATGCCCTGAAAAACCTGATTTATCAATGACTGAAAGGTAGTAGGTGCATTGCAAAGTCCAAATGGCATCACTAGGAATTCATATTGCCCCTGGTGTGTATTAAAAGCAGTAAGGTATCTATCCTCTGGTCTCATCAAAATTTGAAAATATCCTGACCTTAAATCAATTTTAGAAAAATATTCAGCCCCCTGCAGTTCATCTAATAACTCATCAATGATGGGAATAGGATAATCATGTTTAATGGTTAAGCTATTCAAGTATCTGTAGTTCACACACATCCTCCAAGTGTTATATTTCTTTTTGACTAGCAACACAGGTGAAGCAAAAGGGCTGCTGCTATGTTGTATGATCCCTGAGTCCAACAAATCCCTGATAATCCCCTCTATCTCATTTTTCTGATTATGTGACACTCTGTAGGGGTACTGGTGTTTAGGGTTACTCCCCTCTTTCAACACAATGTGATGCTCCACACCCCTAACTGGTGGGAGCCCTTGTGGCTCTGCAAAGACATCCTGGAACTCAGATAATAAGTCATCAAAGTCAGTAGCACCAATCCCTGAGTCAGGTTTAGCTTTAATCCAGTACAGCTCCTTCACTTGTGATGGCAATTCCTGATGAATCATCTTGAATAGAGTAGGTCCAGAAATTAAATGACACTCATTAGGTGAAGATATGGCTTGTATCTTCACCCTATAAACTCTTCCTTAGCAACATTTAGATCGTGAAACACATTGGTTTGCTGTGTACACCCGGACCTGCAATCCAGTTATAATCACAGTCTGAATGAATATTAAGATTAAACATGTATCAAAATATTTTTGAAAATCACAAAAACTACCCGAGGTTTACCCTAATTACCAAAAAAAAAAAACCTCGAGGGGTAATTTTTTTTAAATTACCCCAATCATGAGGTGTGAGTTTATGAATGCATTACCGCAGGGTCCGAGTATGCTCCTGGAGCAAAGTGCAAAATGAACAAGTGGTTCGGGGTATTCAATGGCATAAACATGCCTCGTATTCCCATTCTTGAACTTCTTTCCAGGAGATAGAAGCGTTTGAAGCCACTGCATTTGCGACATTCAGTAAAAATCGTCCACAAAATAATAATAACAATAATAAAATAAATTATTAAAAATAAAGTAAAAGTGTACCGGTGCCGAATAGTGTGATCTGATTCCTAAAATGGAGCTTTGTATGTCATAAGCATTTACGCAATGTCCACCCACATTATAAGAAGCCTGAGATGAAAGTTTGAACGATGAACGATCAAGATCTGATGATAATAAGTGCTACTGAAGATTAAAAAAGATAGATATATGTATATTACCTTCAAAAACAGAAGTACTTTTAATATAGTTTTGAGTCCCATATGCCAAATAAAGCCTGCAAACAAAAAATCATTTTACCGAACAAAGCCATGCGAAGATACTATTTATTTAGTATGGTGTGAATATTTTTATTTTTTATTTCGGGTGGTGCGAGGAATTAAATAGGGTTATAAATAGAGAGTTTTGCATGCCATACATGCATCACTAAGGCGTTATGAATATTGATCCAGAATGCAAGCTTCTCTTCGCGCCTCATCTTCAACGGGTCAACAATCTCAAGACTTTTCACGAGAGGACCTGTACAGATAAAGACTAATTTGCAAATCAATAAAAAAAAATTTAGAAGAACAATGATTTAGATTAGAGATTTAAAAATAGGTAAGAAGTTGCAGCGATAACTATATCACACCAATCCTGAAACCATCTATTGCATAAAGAATGGTTCAAGTCAAAGTATTTAAAAAAATAAATAAAACATGGTCTGAATAAACAGAATGCCTAGGGATATAAGAGTAATTAATTAATTAATTAAATTATTGACACCTGAATTTCTGAAGCATATTAGCAGCATAACTATAGCTTTCATCGTCTAAGGTTATCTTCAGCACTTCAACCATCGCAGAGTAAGGACCGTTTTCATGTTTAAAGCTTTCGAAATCACAATTTTCCGTAACCTCGTCGTTACATTGCGGGCTCCAACTTCCCGATAAATTTCTAGGAGAAAATGTGCTCGATGAACAGAACGACGAAGTAGAAGAAACCGAACAGCCTTTGTAAGTAAGCGCGGGGTTGGCCAATTTGCAATAAATCGAAGATATACATCTTATAATGTCTTCAGATAGTCGATCGGGACAAATTCGGGCATCGTCTATGCACGAATTCCCGAGATGATCCCGCGAGGCTACGGTGCTCGGAATAAGCAGTTTGCTTTTCCTGCAATTATTCAATAGACATTTCGAGTCATTTAATATAGGGTTAATTACCCCAGTTTTTATTTTAAAAAAAGAAAAAAAAAATAGAGAGAACTAACTTTCAAAATTACAAAAAATACACTTTCAAAATTACAAAAATATTAAAGTTAGCCCCTTAATTTTAACATTGGATCAAACACCAGGGTATTTTTGTAATTAGGTCAAACTTCAAGGTGCTTTTTGTAACTATTTCTTTAATATATGCCTTTTAATATAAAGGAATGATCTGCAAGACTACAGTGCTCTGAATAAACACTTTGTTCTTTCCTGCAGTAATTCAACAGATACATTTTCAAGTCATTCACTATAGGGTTAGTTACAAAAAAGTAACCATGAGGTTATACTTAATTACAAAAAAAAAAAAAAAAAAAAAAATTTC
>BMAC01000620.1:608677-628102 GCA_014905375.1 Phtheirospermum japonicum | reverse complement strand
TAAAAAATATTTAA
Source organism: Phtheirospermum japonicum (assembly GCA_014905375.1). Lineage (NCBI taxonomy): Eukaryota > Viridiplantae > Streptophyta > Magnoliopsida > Lamiales > Orobanchaceae > Phtheirospermum > Phtheirospermum japonicum. The sequence continues at coordinate 628,088 of BMAC01000620.1, read as the reverse complement.
AAATAAAAATACCTATATACAATTATACAAAAATATTTATATTTATATATAAGAAACTTTATATCTAAAAATAATATTTATTTTGAACTGTAAAATAATATATTAGTATATGAATTTCTTTTTACAAAAGATAAAGATAAAAAAGAAATGTTTCTCGATCAATTGATTAAAAACTTTTATTTATTGAGGATTTTCTTGATTCATAACAATAATAATAAACTATTATTTTGTTTTGATGTAATTCTAGTTTGACTCACACACATTATTGCCAAAAATAAAAATTCTTAAAAATAATATATTCGTAAAACTGAAAAATAATGCATGAGTTCATAAAAATAAGTATTATTAATAAATATCTTTTTTTACTAAAGACAATAATAGAAAAAAAAATCAATCAATTAGAAGCTACTTAGGAAAAACTTCATCTTCCAGTTTATAATACTTGTTATATATGTATTGAACTCAATAATTAATTAATGAAGTGAATGACTATACTACACTTATTTAGAAAGTCTTTATTTGTTTTTTTGAATTTATGCATTTTTATTTTATATTTTTAATATATATATATATATATATATATATATATATATAATATTTTTGCATATCTCAATCATGTGTATATCATTATTAAATTAATTCTCAATCAGTTAATTTACCAAACAATAGTTTATAATTAGTTATTTCTCAGCTATCGATTATAACTACCACTCATCATTTATCAACTTCTTAGATCAGGTCAATCAAGCAGATATGGGTGTGCACGGGACCTGAAGATCACCAAACCTGAATCGATGTACGAATCGAAGAGCCTCTGAACCAAAAATAAATGTTGAATTTTTTACTTTCTCGAATCGAACAATCCCAAAACTTTTTATGGTACGGTGTTGGAGATTTTTTAAATATCTGTAACGAACCAAAGAATCGAAACTAATAACAGATTTTAAGAGTGTATTACATTTATATTATATATTTATACTACGTTTAACTTATTTGTATTTGATGTTAAGCATTATTGTAACCTCCATACTTATGGCATAACAAGTATTAAAAGTTTYAATATTGATAATAGAATAAACTATTAACTTTGGTGATGACAAATATAGTTGACAAGAAATATATAGTAATTTATATACTGGTTGTTTGTATAATTGCAATTTATACATGTGTCTAACTTTGTATCAACTAATAATATCTAATTAAAAATATTAGCGTATTTTATCAATATCTTAAATGAATAATTACAAATGAATTTAATTCACTAAGAATTACTTATATTAATTAATTATCAAAAGTTGATTGCTGTCATATTAACTTGATAAATTAACTTTATCGGGATTTCTTCATTTCTTACTGAAAAAAATATTTTGATAACTTATACATGTCTTATTTTGTATTAGTTTACTATATATATATATATATATATATATATATATATATATATATATATATATATATGTGTGTGTGTGTGTGTGTGTGTGTGTGTGTGTGTGGTGTGTGTGTGTGTAGGGTGTGTGTAGGGGTGAGTTCGAGTGAGAATGGTCCTCCACTAAAGAAGTAAGAATGAACTCCAACCACTAGATTTGAGAATGATGATTTCATCATATTTGCTCATATCCTTTAGGTTATTAATAATGATGTCATAATTAATTTATTAATTATTATCTTATATTAAAAAATCCAAAAAATATCCCATTTTCTTTCTTTTTTATATTTTTCGTGTATTGAAGTTTCAATAATTTATATTGCCCAACTTCTCATGCACTATTGTGCATGAACGCAAGGATTATTGTGCATAAATATTAAAACTACATATGATATCTTCAACCAACTTAATATGCACATATTGTTAGAGAAATGCACAATCGTATAATAAAAATGAACAATAGTTATTGAACTTTCATCATTAGTTTCATGCCATGGACGTTAGTGTCACAGAAAATGCACAATAGTGTTGGTGAAACTGTTTTATAGTGTTAGTGAAAATGCACATTAATCATTGATGATTATATAACAATATTAGTCCATAACATGCACAAAAGTGTAACTGGGCATGCATAATAGTGTAACTGAACATGCACAAATAGTCATATTTTCCGTTTTTAGATTTGAAATTACAAATTTGAAGTGGTTTAATGATAAATTATAATATCAATCAATGATAATTTTCGTGTGTCAGTCTCCGAATATTTTGCTAACCTATCTTGTACCGTACTGTTCCATTAGAAATGAATATCCGTCTTAGATGTTAGTAAGGTTCAGGAAAGAAATTTGGTCTCTACAGTTCGGTACTGGAGATTTAATTCCAAAATTTGTGAATATCGCTACGATTTTTGAGATTTGCGAATCTCCAAAACCATTAGAACCATGCACACTCCGAAGCGAACCTTACATTTCAAAGACAGTTTTTAATAATTTATAATTAACTACCTCTCAGCTATTGATTAGCAACTACCATTTATCAGTTATCAGCTACTCAAATCATGTCAATCAAGCAGACCTTACATTTCCAAGACAATATTTATACATATTTAATAAGTGTAGTATATTCATTCACTTCATTAATTAATTATTGAGTTCAATACATATATAACAAGTATTATAAACTGGAAGATGAAGTTTTTCCTAAGTAGCTTCTAATTGATTGATTTTTTTTTCTGTTATTGTCTTTAGTAAAAAAAAGATATTTATTAATAATACTTATTTTTATGAACTCATGCATTATTTTGTAGTTTTACGAAAAATATTATTTTTAAGAATTTTTATTTTTGGCAATAATGTACATGAGTCAAACTAGAATTACATCAAAACAAAATTATAGTTTATTATTATTTGTTATGAATCAAGAAAATTCTCAATAAATAAAAGTTTGTATTATTATGAAAGTTACAGGAGTCACAAGTATTTTTGTTTTATTATGTGTGAATGATTAATTTATCCCTAGTAAAATTATGTAATTTGGAATAGGACATTAGAAGTTTTCCTATAAATAGGGCCTCACTTATTAATGAAATACACCTGAGTAATTCATCTTCCTTATACTATCTATGTTTTTCTCTTAGATTATAAACACGTTATCAACACGAGTTTTTAGCCATCTAAGTAATATAAAAAAGTATGCTCTATAGTTGCAACCTATGGATGATCCTCTCAAAATCGAATTATTACGAAACATATTCTATAACTATCATTCTTCATCTTAATTGATAAACTTCATTTTTCTTGATTCAAAATATCCTTCTAAGAGCGTACATATCTACATGTTTTTATACATAAATAAGAGAGAATGAGATCAATATGACACACACACACACACACACACACACACACACACACACACACACACACACATATATATATATATATATATTACATAGACCAGACCTTATCATAAATCAATACAAACTCACTTGAAAATGAAAACATATATCTTTATTTATTTTCTTCTTCTATGAGTTATCTTCTTGATCACAACCACGGTGGTTTGGGAACAATACCATTATACAACCACCCAAAAATGGCAAACTAAATCCTCAACCCTGCTGCCGTTCACACTCACACAGTGTGGTGCATGAGGAACTGTGTATGTGAGTATTACTACAACCCAAGGAAATAGAAGAAATGAACTATGTACAGAGGGAGGACTCACATGAAAAAAATAGAAAAGAGAAAGAAACAAAACAATTTTGGTATATGTGTCTTGTGTGTGCATGTGAAGAAGAAAATTAAAACAAAGAGATAAAAGAGTGTTATATATATATATATATGTATATATATATTTATAATACTAATTATATTTATTAAAGCACAAATTTTGTTTTCTTAAAATATACGAGGCATATAATGTCGAAATAGATTTTTCTTAATTCTATAGTATTTGTTTTTACAAGAGCTTCTATTTGACACCAATATTCATATATGAGATAATAACCCATTTTTAAATATGTTATTATCAACGTTTTAATATTTATAAATTAGTATCCAAACTTAGAAAATTACAAGATGACACTTGGACTTCTGGATACTACTTGGAACTCTATAAAGAGGAACGTGTAATGTCGTGAGTCGGTCAAGTGACACTGCCATCGGGGGACCGACAACAATTGATGGCAGTCGATGGTTCATATTATGAGAAAATGATGATCATATTATGAGAAAATGATTTGACATGAAAATTGAAATGTCATTAATACTTGAACCGATAATTGTTCATCTAAGGATGATATGATCGTTTAAAAATTCTTGATTATAGATGGATATTATACGGACAACCTTGCTCATGGAGTAGCAGTTCATTACTTGCAATTTAATTTTTGCATTTTATTAATGTAATAATGTCCAAGTGGTGGGTAAACCACTATCTTTTGATTTTAATTTGTGTAAGTTTAATATTACAATACCACAAATGTGATGAGTCCAATCAATCACAAAACAGAAGGTTTTAAATATTATGCAACTTTTATGCTAAGTGATGGGTGATACCATCTACTAAGAAGACCCTACTCCGGAAGAAGTAGTTATTAATTATGCAAACTAATTATCATAATTAAGATTTATGCACTTTTAAATATTACAATACCACCATTATGGTAGGTTATTCCACACAATTAGCTAATACATCCTACTTTAAAGAAGTAGTTGAATAATTACTCAAGTCCTGCTCCCGAAGTAGCAGAAGATGAAAATAAAATTCATTCTCCACGTTATTGAATATTAATGGAGAAAATTGAGCAAGTGGCACTAGAAGCTATCACTAAATAACCGAAGAATGTAATTACTCAATAAGTCTCATGTTGATAAAATAAATATATCACATGGAAAAATCATATGAGATCACATTGATATGACATAAAAATGCTCTCGAAAAAGCATATGCCACTGACATTATAGTCATGAAAGACTAAGCCTTATTATATTCTATGTGAAGGCAAAATGATATTATTATTATTATTATTATTATTATTATTATTATTATTATTGAAGAAGTACAGTACAATCGAAATGAAAATATGGAAACTAGCTAGAGGCAGTAAGCGTTCGGCTATAAAAATATATATTGAACCTATAAAGAGAGGGCACATCTCAAGAGTATATAACTCCAAAACTCTGCCACCCCTAACTAGAATGAGATCACAATGAAAGATCTAAAGGGCTTGGGGTTCTTTTCATGGCACAGATAGTCTGTGATTGACAAAATTTAAAATCTTGAACAAGAGTAAATACCTGAGACTTTATGATTAACTCACCAACTATTTCGGCGGATATAAGTATTTCTCTCGTTGGCCAAGAGATAAATTTATGATATACATCTTAATCAAGAAAATGAGTAAACCATCAAAGAAATTGTTGAGATTCAACAAACCAATAGGTTTAGTATGAAAGTTCCACTCCGCCCATTACGTGATATTAAATATCGCATTCAACGTCTCACAACCACCTGGAAGGACAGTGAAGACATCAATATTCTTCACCATGTACAAAATATAGTGACTAGGCTGCACTTGAAACTTTAATCAAGTTGAACTTGTGACAGTGTTGGCTGCAACTTTGTGAAAATGTATGTTACTAACTTTTATTTCCCAATATTGCACAACTATTGGAAAATTTTCAAAAATCCTTTTGTTCGCCCCTTCATAAAGTATATTGATATTCTGCGCCCCTAATTCTTTTACAAGTGTACTTGATATATCAATATAATTTATTTGACCCATCAATTTGGATCCACCAAAACACATATGGTCCTAAATGGAAGTGGAAAAGCTTGACCTCTATGAGAGAATTCAAAAACCTTCATCTCTCTTTTATACACTAGTTTTCCAAAATATTTGTGGAGGATGCATCTTTATATTATATGGCTTTTAATTTTAAAGAGAAGATTTCTCAAGACAATAACCGACTTTATTGTTATCTTCTTGAAAAGTGTGAAAGAATACGATAGACATAACATTATCTTTTAATATAATAATAGTCCTCTATCAACAAATGGAAAAATCTAATATTTAAAACTATTCTTTATAAAGCATGTAATAAAAGTATAGTGACCTGCATTATTCTACTATTTGCGTTATATCAATGTTCATACCCCATATTTACAAATAAAATCTTTTGAAAAAGTGTTTTTAGACTATATCGTTCTGGTTCACCCATAAATTGAGTCTACAAAGCCATAAATTCATGATGCACAAAACCACTAAGATGTGTCTCAAGAATCTGTTGGATATCATGATCCAAAGACTCCTAACTCAGTTCATCCTTAATAAATGCAATTTTATCTTCTTGATTTTTGGACACGAACCCCATAGATATATATCGTTTATCATAAGTCCATCGAGCACATTTATAGTACCCATCTAATATCTTCGTTCTCCGTTTCTATGTAAAACTACTTCTACCCATACCTAGCATGTACTTGAATGAATTAGAAATTTACCAATAAGTCAAACTTGTGCTTCGACCAACCATCGAATATCTTCTGGGATGCCCTTACTCACCAACACCTTCAATCTTTCGATTAAAAATTTATATTCTTTTTATGATATTCGCTGGAAGAGATTGGTAGTATTTAAGAATATTAAAAAGCACTAAATCTATTAAGAGATTCGAATTTTTGTTATTATGAATTTTATGATTATTTCGATAATTTATAGAATGAGATGAAGCGTATGAGATACGTCGTCGCATTTGAACATTACCATGAGGCATATAAAACACTTGAAAGATTTGTATTTGACTTGTAACCAGAAGTTTACAAGATGATTTGCTCATGGTATGAGCATAGTTTGCAAATCAAATGACGAAGCTAGTAATATATATCCCAATGGTTTAAATAGAATAATGAATGATCAGTATGCGCATACAAGTGGGATACCAATTGCCAAATTATTAAAAGTCCTCCAATCAATTTAAAATATCGAGAACATAATACAAAATATATGAACTCCCACATTGAAATTGGATGCTGAGACAATATATGTTATACCAGCTATATAGGATTAAAAAAAAAGATTTAGCATGAGGGGGAGTATAAATGGTTGGTAATAATTGTTAACGTTATATCTTAACAATCGAGATATGAACTTGGAGTTCAAAGATACAAGATAGATTGTTAAGAAATCTTATATACCAACTAAATATGAATCGATACACAAACAATGTCGGAAGCGTTGGTGTATTATAATAAATGGTAAAGGGGGTATATACTGCAGAAGAGTATATAGACATAATTATAATGTATAAATCCTAAAAGAGGATTGAATATGATATATCTTGATAAGATATTGTTATGGGGAAATGAAATAAAATCGAAAAGTGTCGACACATGATTGCTTACCATATTCAATAGGGATTGGTTCGAGTAATAAAAACTTGTTCTTTCAAATATTCTATCCAACCGCAAGTATAAGGTGTGGATGTAGTACGAAAGGAGCAAGGTCGAATCCCACAAGGACCATATGAAGGTTTAAGATTGACAGGTAATATATTTTAGATAATGCAGTTTTATCTAAATGATGAAAAATCGGATTTGAGTTGTTGTCGAATAAACTATGAAAAGCAATACATAATTTATACGATTTTTGGAAAAATCAAATGCTGGAGAGTATTTTGGGGTTTGGTTTCACAATGGTTTCCAAATGTTAATTCTTTTCAATCAACCAAGTATATTATGATTGAATTCACTATAAGCCAATTACAATAGTAAATTAACCCTTCTCACGAAGTGAGTAAGCCGTAGATTCAAAATATGAAACAACGTGTTTAATTGAAATCATGCTTAGAAATCGAAAAGATTTAAAAATTTTGTACTACTTTTAAGATTTTTTTAAAGGTTTGTATGGCTTCACTATTAATCTTAAACCTCTCGGTCTTGTTGGTTAAAGTGTTTCGTGTTTGAAAGCTTATTGATAAATCTCATCTCTAGAATTATGATCTATCAAGCTAGTAGTTTTGAAAGGTTGTCAATCAATCGAAACATAAGAAACACAAGAAACTGTTTATCACTCATGATCAAGAAATCGAAACACAAAAATAGCAAAGGGATCATACTTGAATTGAAAGAAATATAATAACATTATTCAATCATTATTAATCCAAACCTTATAATAAAGAAACTTAGGCAAACATGTTCAACATGTCATTTACACAATTAATTGAACACATAATAGACATATCAATAAGTAAGGATAGAAATAACTAAAAAATGGTTGATGTCAATTCTTGATTCCAGTTGTTTCTTACTCTCAAACTCTATGATTTTATCAAAAAGAAAATCAAAATTAGGTTATGGTGGATGATAATAATATGATAAGATGATGTTTTCTCCTCCAAACTTAATGTATCTGGACCTCTTCCTGCCACCCTTTTATAGCCAAATTCGAATCTCAGCCATTAATTTCAAGATTGTAAAGTTTTCTAATATTTTTGAGTCGTTATTGACCTGGCTATCGATTGATAGCCTGGTCGATAACACTTTCCATGAAAACTGACCTCCAGTAGTGACCACACTATTGACCGATACCCAGGTCGATATTGGTCTTCCGGTCTCCTCTTGTCCAGTGGGCTCGTGGGTGTGCTTAGGAGTGTGCGAAATTCGACCAAAAACCGAATCGACCGAAAAAACCGACCGAATAGTACAATTCGGTTCGATTTTTCGACCGACGGTTCGGTTTTCGATTTTCGGTCGTAAAAATTTCGGTCAATTCGGTCGGTTTCGGTTTGACTACCAAAAAAAATTGATATAACCGAACTGACCGAATTACACACACACACACACACACATATATATATATATATAATATATATATTAGTTATATATTTTTAATTTATTTTTATGGCTTAGAAAATAATGGGAATTTAAAAAAAAAGGAAATCGGTTTGGCCCGAAACCGACCGAAATATTTCGGTTCGGATCGGTTTTCCAATTTTTTTCGGTCGGTTCGGTTCGACCGACGACCAAATTCGGTTTATTCGGTTTTGACAATGCAGTCGGCTCGGTCGACCGAACTTACCGATGCACACCCCTAGGTGTGCTCTAGGTTTGATCCAATGTTTTCCTTTCTTCCTTAGCTCTGGCCTGAATCTTCATTATTATCATCTTTAAACCCCTTATAATCTCCAAAATCCTTCAAAAACTACAATGATGTGCCAAACACGTAATAACGCCAAAATAATAATAGATTAATTTAAAAGACGTTATATATGCATAAACAAGATTCAGAACCTAACTAAATAAGTCCCAAAATATTCATAAAATCGTGTTTATCAAACTCCCCCACACTTAAAGAGTTAATTCATCCTCGAAGAAACAAGATAGAGAAAAATATAGAAATAAACACGAGTATCGACATAGAAAATGGTGAAGATGTCTTTTGTTTCAGAAGTATCATTTTCAAAATATAAACATAACATCAAGAACTTGGTCAATATACCTTTAATACCTCTAAGCCTTGTTTTCAAAAATCAATGATCCTTACCAAATAAGTATTTCGCTCATCACACAAGTGTTTGATTAGAACATATATACGCTCGATATCAAATGAACACATGCACTCTGTCATGAGCTTGCAAATTATTTATCTTTCCACTTCTTGGTGTATACTAAATGACAAGAATCAAATAGGACTTTTATTAAGGTTGTAATGTAAGCTCTTTGGTTAGGTATGCAATATTAGGATAAAAGTGACTATAATGTGACTAACGTACACGAATACCACAACTACCCCCAACTTATGGTTTTTAAACTTTTATGCTTCACCTTAACCCAAGAACTTAAAGATATTGAAAGAACATAACCTTTATGAACTAGGCTTTCAACCAAACCTAACTAACTTTTTGTGTTTATTTTGAAGTTTTTGAGTTTGCTTCTTTATTCACTAAGAAAAAAAAAAGTAGCTCTTAAATACAACCTTTTTAATTAATCCCTGCACCTAACATCATTCAGCCAATAATAAGAGTTCTCAAGTTTCTCAAAAAAATTAAAAACTTTTAAAAAGCTTCTCAAGAGCATGCATTAAGCTCATGACTATCAATGAATAGGAAATAAAAGTTAAAACGGGGCTTAACTATTTTTCATGTAATTTTGATATTTTTCTTTTGTTTTTAATTAGAGATTAATGATGTTTATAGTAGTTTTGAGTCGAGTTTCGTTAGGTTATTAAGTTATTTTCCTGTTTTATTATTTTTGGAGTTTCATTTGGATTTTATACTTGATTTGGTTAAATGGGTTCAATTAATATGTGGATGGGTGTGGTTATTGAGTTTTTACGTTCAAAATTCTTATTTCATAGGTGGCTCAATGAATGAAATTCGTGTCAGGATGCGCCTAGGTTCGAGCCAAGCATTGAGGCCCAAAACTCAAGCCAAGTCGTGCCAAACTCTGAGCCAAGAGCAAGCTCCAAAATGGCCAAACATTGTGGAATGATATCCAAGCCTTGCCAAGGCAAGCTAAGACTCACTCCAAGCCTTGACGCACGCTAAGACATGCTAAGGCAAGCCACCCGCGCCCGCCTGCCAAGCGCTGCTGATGCTTGCTCGCCAACCCTTGCACTAGCGTACGCGCAAACCTCAGCGCCAGCATCCATACCAACACCCGCGCTAATTTTCGCGTCAACCCAACGCCGCCCAGCACCGAGCCAAATCGTGCCAAATGTCGAGCCAAGTTTATATCAAGGCCATTTTGGGTCAAACATGGGAAATCCAAACTCTTAAGGCATAATTGACCCATTTAACCCTGATTTAACATAGTATAAATATATAGACTTCTCTCATTAGAAAGGATCCTTACACTCTCCTCCCAACTCTTGCATGGGTTTGGGATTTATTTTCTCTCTCTAGGTTTTAGATTTAATTTCAAATTTTTCCTTGAGTTTGTAAGCTCAGGAAGAATTCAAGTCATCACTTGGGTTTTATTTTGATTGTAATTTCATTCAAACTTTTAGATTCTCTTTCTTAATTCAAGTAAGTTTTTCATTATTTTCTTCCGTATTCTTCAATTTCAAGCTTGTTCTTCAATTTATGCATTTTGCCTTAACTCTTAGATTTATTGTTAGATTTGTGATTTGGTTTATGGAATATAGGTGAGTGACACAACTTGATCATAGATCGGGTCTTGATCATTTTTATTTCAAGTATTTCATATGCTTTATTTTGGTTTTTATTTTCATGCATGGTTTTATGTTGAATCCTAGATCTACTCTTCGTTTCTTGTTATTTTTCGAAAAGGTGTAAACTTTCATGTCAACTTTTATTGCACTTTCTATTGGTGCTTTCGATTTTTTGTTGATATGCTTTATTTAGAATTTTATGATCATGCATGCATAGTTGTACTTTAGGTTTTCATGCTAGTACTTTGTTGTTTCCTTGCTTTTTATTGCTTATTTTGATTATTGCTTGCTATTTCAATATGGCATACACACGAGGCATCCGAAATACTTGCATTTACTTTCATAGATCTTCATAGTTAATCATTTATTTTCGTTTATTTCCATTTGTATTTGCTTTCCTCCAATCTCTCAAGCTAAAAACTCATTGATTCATACAATCGCATTGAATTCCGATAATACCAAGCCACACGAACCCCTTACCTATACTACACCCAAAAAACTTTACTCTTCAAAATGGCACCATTGCGACTTGGCTTGGTTAAGGTTTTTGATTTGCCTGTAACTTCTTTGTGTTTCTAGCTTTCTTTTGTATTTGACCTTTTTATTGAGTTTATGCAAGTCAATTCACACATGAGCCTACCACACGGTAACGCATACATTTCCAATCCTTATGGCAATGGGGATTACATTCCTAACATGGAAGGGCATGGTGCCAACCATGTTGGGAATGGGTTGAATAGTTTTAATTTTGGCAACGTGGGAGGGCATAGTGCAAACCATGTTGCCAATGGTGTTCAAGGCAATGGTCAACCCAGCATGGGAGGGCATGGTGCAAACCATGTTGGGTATAGTGGCTTCATGGGCATGAATGGTCCATGTGGTGGTTAGGATGCTCCTAATTAATTCCCTAATATGTATAATGGAGGCTTTGTTAGTCCGAATGCGAACGTTGGTGACCGATTTCCGAATCCCGATCCGTATGGCGGTTATGGTGTTCCCAATAATTGTCCGAATATGTATAATGGTGGCTTTGGGAGTCCGAATGGGAATGTGGGTGGCCACATTCTAAATCTCGGCCCATATGAAAGTCCTCATATTTACAATTTCAATCATGCCCCAATTGGTGCCAACAATAGTTCTTAAAATCTCGATCCGTATGAGTTGTTTGGAGGTGTGAACTCCAATGCCCAAAATCCCCCCCCCCCCCCCCCACCCTTCACTATGAGAGACGTTAACAAACCTTTTGTGGGGGCAACGATTCCATCTTGCGTATCCCTCCTTCCCGAGAGAAAATCTTCTCGAGCGATATATTCTAATGCTAATGAAGTGAGTGAAGTTTCTTCCTCTAGGGAGCTTGAGTTGGAAAGGAAAATAGCGACTAAGGAGGCTCGAATTGTTAAGTTATCTAGACCAAACCCGTATCCTTCGTGTGCATCGTGTGGAATGTTTGGTCACGATACCACGTCTTGTTCCTCAAATCCCTCGTTCAATATGTCGATGCCTCATTCGGAGGAAGTGTATGGGGTTCAAGGGTATCAAGTGGAACCCGGTTGTGCTAGACCATCTTTTGCTCCACCGCCGACTCATAATCCTCTTTCTCATCCTAGCAACCACATGCAACAAGATTTTAGTTATGACTATTCAAATGCGGGTGTTACTCCTCACGTGGGCCCATCTCGTCCGCCTATTCCGGTGATTGCTCTTACCCCATCTTCCGAACCGAACCTCTTGGTCATTATGCGACAAACGCAATCTTCTCCTGTTACGTCGGCCTCGTACAATGCTAGGTTTAATACTCTTGAGACTATGACCGATGGGGTAAATAATAACATGAGGCAACTAGCAAGCAATGTCAATATACTAAATCAAGCTAATGAGGAAGAGAAAAAGTAAGAAATTTTAAAAAGCTTCTCAAGAGCATGCAGTAAGCTCATGACTATCAATGAATGGGAAATAAAAGCTGAAACGGGGCCTAACTAGGGATTATTTTATTTGTAGTAGTTTATATATGTACAAGGCCGGAATCGAATTTTCAGAAATTGTCTTAATCATTCTCAAGTCAATTCGTGCACTTGCAATCTCGAGACAAGACCAAGGCAAGTTCTAAAGAGATACACATATGACTGAAATTCACTCAAGAGAGAAAATGACTAGTTAAGATTTATCAGTCAAAAGGGTCCTAATCTCACAAGCATATCATTTATTTTAAAAACAAGAAAATAAAGATTTTTTAATTAGGATGTAACAACCTTGTTCAAGTATATATTTGTATACATATACAATTTTTGAAAATCAACTCATCTTTAGCACACCATCAATAAAATCACAAAAGAGGTCCATACATATGTAATCTATCAAAATATTATCAAGTATTATCACAGGGCCATAATCATCCACATTCTTATTTCTAAATCTAAAAAGCAATTAAACGTGAAAAAAAAAAAGAAACATAAAAAATAATTTGAAAATAATTAATGCAATCCTATATGAAAACATAAAAATATAATATAAAAGACCAAAGTAAGCCGCACTCCATCCCCCCAAATCTTATTTGCTACAAAGTTGTAATAAGTTTGAAAGTGAGTGAGTGGCTTGCTTTGGTCGAGACTCACAAAGCTCAAGGCGAGTCGAGTTCATTGGCGTAGTCATTCTGGGTGATGTGGAAGCTGTCCATTTGCCTCACCAACGATACCACTTCGGGAAGCAATGAATGAACGAAGTTGAACCTCCACCACATAGGTAAGTAAGGTAAGTATAAGGATTACGTGAACCTTGATTACTCTATAAGGATACGTAGGCAAGTTATCCAATATTAAAGTTAAAAGTTAAAAGTTAAAATTTTGAATTTTAATTTCTAACATTAAAATTAAAATCAAGTCCTTTTTAAAAATAAATTAATCTCTTTTTTTATTTCAGAATTTTTTTGAACCACGTGGACTTTGATTCCTCTACGAGGATACATAGGGAAATTAATTCTAATATTAAAATTTAAAATATTGAGTTTTAATTTATAATATTAGAATTATAATCAAGTCGTTTTCAAAAAAATATTTTATACTCTTTTTTTATACTTAATTCTTCAAATTTCATCTAAGTTTTTTCTTTATATGTTAACTCTTTTTTTCATTCTTTATTTTTAAAAAATGAAAATACAAAAAATGAACTAAAAATAAAAAATAAACGGTAATTTTAAACCGAATCGAAAATTGGCCAAAATCAAAATCGTAATCGGGTCTCTGCCGGTTCGGTTTCGGTTCAAGGTCCAGCGGTTTGTAACTGCCGGTGAAAAATCGTTCGGTTTGAACCGTTTTGACATGTCTAACCACGTGAGTTTCGATTCCTCTATGAGAATACGTAGGTAAGTAAATTACAATATTAAAAGTTAAAACTTTGAGTTTTAATTTTTAATATTAGAATTAAAATTAAGTCATTTAAAGAAAATAATTACTTAAAACCTTTTTTTTTCAAAAATATATCTAAGTTACGTGGGGTTTAATTCCTCTATGAGAATACGTAGGCAAGTTAATTCCAATATTAAGAATTCTGACTTTGAATATTAATTTCTAATATTAGAATTAAAATCAAGTCCTGTTTTGAAAATATATTTTTTTTCCTTTTCAAAAAAAAAAAAATGAACTACTTGAACTTTGATTTCTTCATGAGGATACGTGAGCAAGTTATTTATAATATTAAAAGTTAAGATTTTGAACTTTAATTTTTAATATTAAAATTAAAACCAAGTCCTTTCAGAAAAAAAATATTTTCTTTAAACTTATTTTTTAAATTTTATTTAATTTTTTTTTTTAATTTTTTATATAAAATTTTCAAAATACATAAAAACAATAATAAAAAACTGAAGAACTGCCGATTTAAAAAATGGCGGTTTTTAGCTGAATTAGAAACCATCACAAACCGTAACCGTAACCGTAACCGGTTATACACTGGTTCAGTTTCAGTTTGTACCTGGTGGTTTTTTAACCGCCGATTAAAAAATCAGTCGATTTCAATTGAAATAATATCTCCAGCCAATAAGGTCTGCATTAAATTTTAAGTCAAATAGTCCTTCACGATTTTTAAATAGTCCAAAATTATGGTATGAAAATACCACAACACCCTTAATATGAAAAAAAAACAATAAATATAAATAATATATTAATAATAATAATTATTATTATTATTATATCACTATATTAGGCTGTAGGTTGGCTACTGTTGCTGGTACGCCGTATATTTTTTCCGGTCATCGGGAAATACTTTTCGTCAATTTATACAATTTTTTTGGACAAAAAATTTCTTACTATATCCAAAATTTTAATACTTAATGTTCAATAATTTTCAACTTGATGAAAAAGATTATTTACTTGATCGAAAGAATTTCTAGCTTGATGGTAAATATTGTTATGTATTTTTTACTTACACAATTACTTTTGTTTTATTTGCCAAATGAAAAAATAAATCTTACTTGATAGCAAATTATTGTTATGCATTTCTTATTTAATATAATAATAGATAGTTTTTTACTTTATAGGGGAATTTCTTATTTTATGTTTGAAAAGTAAGAAATTTTTTTATTTTATATACGAAAAGGTAAGAAAAAATATTACTTTATTAGTAAGAAATTTTTTTACTTTATAATGAAATATTCTTATTTCATGTACGAATAAATAAACAAAATTCTTACTCTATTTTAGAAAAAATAAGAGTTTTTTATTTAATATTTTAAAATTTTATTTTGGTTTTGAGCAAAACAAAATATAGTTGGAATTGGCGGCGGAGGCTGAGTCGATGGTTAAGGTGATAGCCATTGATATTATTATATTATTTATATTTATATTATTATTTTAATATATAATATTATAATTATATATTTATGATTGAATAATTTTACAATAATATGTACAATAATTTGGAATATTTTAGAAGAATATCTTTTTTAATGATTTATTTGATAATGTCCCAATTTTATTATTAATTTCATTAATGCACTGACAAGATAGGGTGGAAACATGAGCTTCCGTTCATAATAATATTATAATACTATACTACTCCATATTGGCATTGATTTCATAAAACTGAGAATACTAAAAGTACCACCCACTATGCATGGTATCTCGTGGGGAAAGATAAAGCGTTCAACATTAACTAAGGGCGCAGAAGACAAAAAGGTTATTGATATAAATGTACATTTTGATACTATATTGCAAAATCATTTATTCTTAGAGTAGGTCTTGGGTGAGACCGGTCTCATAGAATGAGACCACATTTTACCATTTTGTAAGGTGACTAATACCCAGGAAACAACCCAAATCCAGACCCAACAACCAAAACTGGACCCAACCCCCTTCAATTTTTCGAATTTATCAGAAAAATAGTAAAAAAAAATCTGAAAAATCTGAAAATTTGCAGGTTGATGCGCAACAATAAGACGAACAATCGTACAACTCAAAATTGCAAAACGATGAAAAACGAATATTCGGTGAATTTTTTCGATTTTCAAATTAGCCGAAAAAATAATAAAAAAAATCGAAAAAAATTGAAAATTTGCAGGTTGATGCGTAACAATAATACAAACAATCGTACAACCCAMAATTGTAATACGATAAACAATGAATATTTGGTGAATTTTTCAATTTTCCAAACTAGCCGGAAAAATAGTAAAAAAAAATCGAAAAAATATGAAAATTTGCAGGTTCATGCCCAACAATAAGAAGAACAATCATATATCCCAGAATAGCAATACGATGAACAACGAATATTTGGTAAATTTTTTTAATTTTTCTGGAATATTTGGTGAATTTTTTCAATTTTCAAATTAGCCGAAAAAATAGTAAAAAAAATCAAGAAAATCTGAAAATTTACAGGTTGATGCGCAACAATAAGACGAACAATCGTACAATTCAGAAATGCAATACGATGAACAAAGAATATTTGGTGAATTTTTCAATTTTTCAAACTAGCCGGAAAAATAGTAGAAAAAATCGAAAAAATCTGAAAATTTTGAGGTTGATGCCCAACAATAAGACGAACAATCGTACATCCCAAAATAGCAATACAATGAACAACGAAATATTTTGTGAATTTTTTCAAATTTTCTGGAATATTTGGTGATTTTTTTCAATTTTTCAAACTAGCCGAAAAAATAGTAAAAAAGATCGAAAAAATTTAAAAATTMGKAGGTTGATGCGCAATAATAAGACGAGTAATCGTATAACCCAAAATTACAATACGATAAACAACGGATATTTGGTGAATTTTTTCAATTTTTCTTGAATATTTYGTGAATTTCTTCAAATTTTCAAATTGGCCGGAAAAATAGTAAAAAAAWTCGAAAAAATKTGAAAGTTTGCAGATTGATGCGAAATAATAAGAAGAACAATTATGCAGCCCAGAATTGCAATATGATGAACAARGAATGTTTTGTGAAATAATAAAAAACTTGTGATATTTTAACAATATTTTGTGATACTTTGACAATGTTTTGTGATACTTTAACAATGTTTTGTGATACTCAAATAACTTGAYTTATAAAATGTTACTTAACTATGTTTTATTGTAAAAAAGTGTGTAAAAAGTTTGTGATACTGTAACAATCTTTTGTAATATTTTTAACAATGTTTTGTGATACTTGAATAACTTGAGTTAAAAACATTACTCAACTATACTTTAATTAAAAATAGGTATAAAAAACTTGTGGTATTTTAATAATCTTTTGTGATACTTTAACAATATTTTGTGATACTTTAACAATGTTCTGTGATACTCAAATAATTTGAGTTAAAAATGTTACTTAACTATGTTTTATTGTAAGAATATGTATAAAAAACTTGTAATAATTTAATAATATTCTGTGATACTTAAACAATTTGAGTTAAAAATATTACTTAACTATACTTTAATCAAGAATAGGTATAAAAAAACTTGTGATATTGTAACAATAATTTGTGATACTTTAACAATGTTTTGTGATACTTTAACAATGTTTTGTGATACTCAAATAACTTGAGTTAAAAATGTTACTTAACTATGTTTTATTGTAAAAATATGTATAAAAAACTTGTGATACTTTAACAATCTTTTGTAATACTTTGAAAATGTTTTGTGATAATTGAACAACTTGAGTTAAAAACATTACTTAACTATACTTTAATTAAAAATATGTATAAAAAACTTGTGATATTTTAACAATATTTTGTGATACTTTAGCAATTTTTTGTGATACTTTAACAATATTTTGTAATACTCAAATAACTTGAGTTAAAAACGTTAATTAACTATGCTTTATTGTAAAAATATGTATAAAAAACTTGTGATACTTTAACAATGTTTTTGTGATACTTGAACAACTTGAGCTAAAAACATTATTTAGCTATACTTTAATTAAAAATAGGTATAAAAAACTTGTGATATTTTAACAATATTTTGTGATACTTTAGCAATCTTTTGTGATACTTTACCAATGTTTTGTGATACTCAAATAACTTGAGTTAAAAATGTTAATTAATTATGCTTTATTGTAAAAATATGTACAAAAAACTTGTGATACTTTAACAATTTTTTGTAATACTTTGACAATGTTTTGTGATACTTGTACAACTTGAGTTAAAAACATTTGTTGCGAGGACTCCATTCCATTGTGGAATTTTTTTTTTTTTTTTGTAAGTTACGGTTGATAAATGATCGTGAGGGACTCCATTTGTGGAATTTTTTTTTTTTAATAAAAATGTTAAGATTCCTTTGTTGTTTGATGCCTTTTTTATACATTTTGAGATGAGAAAATATACGTTTATGTACATATAAACTACAAAAATGCACATATTTATCATGTTGGCTTAATGAACTTTGTTATATAGAGGAATGATATTTTAGAACTTTTGATGTTCATTTTTGTGTGCAATGTTACACTCATCTTTAGCATATTTCTAGTATTCTTAATAACTCATATGTAAAAGTTATTTGAGTTTTACAAAACATTGTTAAAGTATCACAAAAGATTGCTAAAGTATCACAAAATATTGTTAAAATATCACAAGTTTTTTATACATAATTTTAATTAAAGTATAGTAAGTAATGTTTTTAATCAGTGTTCAAGTATCACAAAACATTGTCAAAGTATCACAAAAAATTGTTAAAATATCACAAGTTTTTTGTACATATTTTTACAATAAATATAGTTAATTAATATTTTTAACTCAAATTATTTGAGTATCACAGAACATTGGTAAAGTATCACAAAAGATTGCTAAAGTATCACAAAATATTGTTAAAATATCACAAGTTTCTTATACCTATTGTTAATTAAAGTATAGTTAAGT
>BMAC01000620.1:585917-607762 GCA_014905375.1 Phtheirospermum japonicum | reverse complement strand
TATTGGCCGAGCCACCGATTTAATTTTATATCAAAACCAACCCGAGTCATTTCCTATTTTTAATTTTCGAAAATATGGTTGTGCCATTAACGTTTTTGAAATTGGCCCAACTTAGTTGAAGAATTTAATTCTATTTACGTACAAAAGATTTGTACGTAAATCTTATAGGCGAGGGGTTTTCTTGGACAACCTCAACTTGTTATAATTCCCAGCTGGTGTTCCAAGAAAGCCAGGGATGACTAGGGATGACCTTTTCAAAATTAATGCTGGAATTGTTAAGACACTGTGTGAAGGAATTGCAAAAAGCTGTCCTAATGCTGTTGTTAATTTGATCAGTAATCCAGTGAACTCTACTGTCCCAATTGCAGCTGAGGTGTTCAAGAAAGCGGGGACTTATGATCCCAAAAAGCTTTTGGGAGTTACTAGGCTTAATGTTGTGAGAGCTAACACTTTTGTGGTATGTTTTTATATTATGGCTCAGCTGAGAATTAACGAGTTTTGGCGGTTTTTTACAACCATCCTTAGAGTTCTTGCTTTGGAACAAAAATCTACCGGAACATATACATAACAATATAGCAAATAAACAAACTATATGAATTACCATGTGTAGATGAAATAACTAATTAATCTTTATGAAATCTGCAAAGATGAAAGAATTAACTCACCTGTACAAAAAATCTGCAACCCTAATACCCAATTGCCTCCGAGTCTGCCGAACATTGTCCTCTCGATTTATTCAAATACTGGGCCAAATTGTTCAGTTTGGAGAATGTAAGTGATGAGCTGAGCGATAATTCCACCGCCGGCACCGGCGAGGCCGTTGATCAAAGCATCGAACATAATTTCTGCGAAGGCCGTTGATCAAGGCCGTAGATCGGAGGGGTAGAGACCGGCGGGTCTCTTTGTTAATTTCTGCCGCCAATAGATGGTGGCCAACGGCTGAGGGGTAGTACCGGCGGGTCTCTTTGTGAGTGTGAGAGGGAAAGAAAGAAGGCAGGTGGAGGTGGGGCTGATGGTCTCTTCGGGTTTTTTTTTCTTCTTTTTTAATAATTGGTATTATCATGGGCGGGTGGATCCGAGTAGAGCGGGTTGAACGGGTCAATCAAAAGGGTTTGGTAAAAAATGGTCTCGTTCTATGAGACCGGTCTCACCCAAGTATTTGCCTTATTCTTAGTATCCTTCAAAATAAAATAAAATATCTCTCAGTCTATATAAATTCTCAATTTCACACATTAAAAAAAAACAAAAACGGATGAAGAGTAAATTAAAGAGTTAATAGAAGTTGGGAAGATGAGAGAATATATTGTCGTTTTGTGAGAAGCTGCGCCACCTGTGAAACTTTCATACTCGTCACATGACATTTTTGGGAGAATAAAGTTTATTAAGGTCTCTTTTAATTAAACAATATAATTAAAGAGATCTATAATATCAAATTACGTCATCCAGATCACTATTCCGAGCAAAGTACAATTTTCTCTACTCCATTGTCAAATTAGGAGATTCATTCCAGGCGAAATTCATAATCCTAGTCCTTGATTCAAAAAATAAAAAATAAAAAATTTACTCAATATTAAAATGTCAAACCTTAAAATTAAGGATATGGAAAATCAACAGAAATTGTATACTCTCTCCATCCCACAAAGATAGTCCAATATTTCATTTTTGTCCGTCCCACAAAGATAGTTCAGTTACCATATTTAACAAAATCTTACTATTCCAATAACAAATATATTAATTCCAACATTGATTTTTATAATTATTAATTAATATTAATAAATTCAAGAAGGGTATAATTGAAAAATACTAGCTAAATTAATGACTTAGCTATATAAACTACTTATTTATTAATTTATGTGAAATCAATCGTAAGACTATCATTTTGAGACGGAGGGAGTATAATTTAACCAAACAAAAGACGGACTCGGGGTGTCTAGGGGCAGGCACTACAACCTAAATGATATTAAGTTTTCAATTGATAAAGTTGGTGGTGTGGTAGAAGTGCTTATCTATAACCAATCTTGATAGTTTGTGATCAATTTATGAATATATGTGTATTTATAAATATATAAACCTAAGTAAAATATTTTGTATGTTATAAAGTAGAGATAAATTATATAGAGTGAGTTTTTAGGTATGATTTTCGTTATAATTAAATTTCTATTTATAGGAAAATTACTAATGGTAAAATTATAATTATATAATTTTATTTGGATAAAATAGTCATTCACACATAATAATAATAAAAATAAATAATATGCATGAATAGAAAATCGGTTGAGGCTATTTATAACACCCCACTTGAATGACTAGTTACGTAAATATTTCGTGAACCAGTTGAAGAAAACCCAGTAGGTGAAAAGCTTCCAAACTGTTTGTAGTAGAATTTGTATCGATAATACCATGACATTGCTAGGAAAATCCCGTGGGACAAAATCTGAGCAATGTGAAAGTGTAAAGTCGTTCCCACTCATATTGATCATTCTTGTAAGAGTATCTATGTGTTGCCTCATTGAAACCTCGTCAAGAAAACTTTGTAGGAAAAAACTTGATCGAAAAAAAAAAGTACAACTACTCCTTCTGATTTCATATCATTGAGGAATTGTATTGATTTCTGATAGGCGAGAAGTTGTATGGTAATTAATGGTTTAATCTCTATGTTTTTATTTGCTTAATATTCTCATATATGTTTATTTCTCGCGTATTTACTATTACGAATGGAGGAGCACCAATTGTATATTTCTTCTCTATTTTGCAGTATTTGGTGCTATAATAAGTGAATGAGGTTTTACAAGAAAGTTGAGAGACAAGGATCAACCAAGCGACGAGAGGAAACTGGCGAATCAGGGAGGTAGCGTCGATGGCTCGCGTCGATGACGAGGATGGCTCGCGTCAGTCGACGCGATGTGCGGTGCTGCGCTGACTGTGCGCGCGTCAGTCGACGCAATGTCGACGCTCATGTTCTGAAGCGTCGATCAGAAGGGCGTCAGTCGACGCAATGTCGACGCTCATGTTCTGAAGCATCGATGGGAAGGGCGTCAGTCGACGCCCATGCAGGACGATGCAGGCGGGTGATGCGCGTCGACGCCGAGGGCTGGTTCCAGTCCGTCGACGCCGACTCGGCAGAATTATTTTAGGGAGAATCTTGGGCGGCAAGAAATAGGAATTCTATATAAACTCGACCCAAACTCGTCAAAAACAGACTTTGACACAATCCTAGGGTTCCAAGACTTGAAGAGGGGACCCCAAATCACCCAATAAACAAGAGCTTGAAGATCCAAGACCAACAATCCAAGATCTAAGCTTTCTTATCTCTTCCATATCTTAGAAAAATGTTTTATTTCTCTATTTTCCTGTTATTCTATGAACTCCATGAGTGAGTAGATTGTTTTATCTAATTCTAGGGATGTGGAAACCCTCGTGAAATTATGTTTAATTGATTTATGCAATATTATCTTTCGTTCTTCTTATGCGATTGTTTGTGTTATCTTGTTTACATATCATGTTTGCTAAATTCATGACATGATTGCTTGATTGTTAATTTGGATTGGCCACCTAGATTAGGGATTTAGTTATCAATTGCTAGAAAGAGAACTGCTTCCCGTGTAATTGTCGTAGTTTCGATTTCTCTGAAGCAACTAATGGTTTCGTATCATTAGGGGTAACACAACATATGTTGAATAAACCGAGCTTATGCGTTTATTGATTAGATTAACCTATTTGCCTAGATATTAATGATGTTGTTGGGTTGAATGTAGAGAGCTTATTCTAGGTTATTCAATAATTAGAATCAATTAAAGAGCTTATTTTAATTGAGTAAACGGTAAGGGCAAATGCGAGTAGCAGAGCTTATTGTTACTTAGGATTTTTAGTCGCATATGATGAATGGATTATGATATTGTGATTGGTTAAATAAGTGGAACGAGGGTGGAAACGGAACTAGGACTGGGAGCTTAATTTATTTGTTTCGTTATTTAAATTCTTTAATTATTTATTTTGTTCTCTTAGATTAGTTTACAATTCTCACCCCGTTTATTTATTTAAGTAAAATACGAATCATCACAATTTAACCACACTCCTCGTGGGATCGACCCTTACTTATTGCTACTACTAGTTGGTAGAGAGAAGCTGAGGAAAAATAAATATTTACTTTGACGCTTAACGACGAGCGGTCAATTTTCCTTGAAATCCTTATCGTAACATGAATATGCCTCGTTAAAACCTTATTAGGAAAAACCCAGTGGGAGAAAAATCCTAATGAAGGAAAACGAGTACATTGTCCATGTTATATATGAATTTTAGTTACCTCGTTAAAAACCTTGCTAGGAGAACCTAATGGGACAATGCCTCAGTCAAGGGAAAATAACGCATATTTTATAAGCATGATTCATGCATCTCAAAATCCTTGCGGGGTTTATACGAGTATCCTATAAATTTAGTCGATACTCTTCATTTAGTTTATCATGAATAAGGATTTCAGATATCTCGCATTCAACACGAAAAATAATAGTGTATCATATTCAATGTTTACATGTAATTAATACTTTTATACTTATTTCATTGAAACATGTGTAAAAATATTTATGTAGATTTTGTGATCAGACTGCCTCATTAAAAACCTTGTTTGAGAAAATCACTTGGGATAAAAACCACGACTAAGGAAAAGAGTACAATGAATGAGTTTATTTCACAATAATATCATTGTTTTAAGTTATTTCATGCATTAGTAATATATCCGATGTATCTTTAGAAGTTCCCGTCCCTTTCTTTATGAAGCCCACACATTACTATTTTAATTATAAAGGCATATATATCAACATCCATATTGTTCGATGTATTTTAATATCATCATTATCAATAATCATTCGTAGTATTCTTTTATAGTGTGTCGACACTTTTCGAATTTATATCATTTCATTCCCTGTAACAATATAAATTATCGAGATATATCGTTACCAATCTTATCCAAGAATTTATTCATTATATTTATGTTTATATAATCTTTGAAAGTATATGCCTTTTATACCATTCATTTTGATATTTATGCTGGGAAAATATTTAAAGCTTACAACGTTGTTTGATTTATCGAAGCATGTATAGTTGGTATATAAGATCATTACCAGTCTTTCTTATATATTTTAACTTCCGAATTCTTACTTTGATTGTGAGGATATAATATTATGTATTTTATAATTATTTCCAACTATCATTACACCCCCTCATGCTGAGAAAAATCTGAAACCAAACTCATACAACTCGCATGATATTAATTCGATATTATAAGCATTTAATTTCAATAAGGGAGTTCATATCATTTTTCATATTGTTCTGGATATTGACAATGAATGAGATGAATTTTAATATTTTATCAATTGATATCCCACTTGTATGTGCATATTCGATAATCTTATAATCTATTCAAGTTATTGGGATATTTTACTAGTTTTATCATTTGATTTGGATACCGTGCTCAGACTAGAACAAGTCACCTCCTAAGCTTCTAGTTACAAGTCATATACTTATGTGACTATCTAGTGGATTCATAAAATTTAGTAGCACACATGGAGGGACAGTGAGCCCATATATATCTCAACCCGTAAATCCCAAATTTATTAGGAATTCATTCCCAACTTTTGCTACTAATAAATTTTCATTGATCGATAACAGTTATCGAAGAATTATTTAATTTTCTCAATTCAAATATCAGTTTCAATAATTCTATCATTGGTTAAACCGATATGATACAGTTATGTAAATCGATATTATTGAACACCTACACTTAAAAGAATCTTAGATCTATTACAAAAAATAGTTGTGTCCAACATGCTGCATTTATTTTAACATAGAGATAATATACAAACATATCACATCATCTTTTGCTGCTATTTCTGTAAACGACTAATTAAATACAACGTTCAAACACAACAGTGTAGATCATATGCTTTATGGTACTGTTTGAACACGGTGGCGTATCTCATACGCTTCACACCATTATATAAATAAATGATAATCACAGATCTCACCTTGACAAAGTTCCAAATCTCTAAATGGACTCAATGCTCTTAAATTCTCAGAAATACTACCCATCTCTTCCAATAAATATCTTAAAAAGAATCTATAATTTCCGACTCGAAAGATTGAGACATCCCAAAGATATTAGATGGTTAATTGAAGCACAAGTTTGACTATCTAGTGAATTCCCAAATTCATTTAAGTACATGGTTGCTATGGGTAGGAGTAGTTTTGTAAGGAAACGTAGAGCAAAAAGATTAGGCGGATGCTATAAATGTGATCGATGGATGTGACACATGATGCAAATCAGTGGGGTTTGTGTCCAAAAATCGAGAAGATAAAATAGCATGCATCAAGGATGGTTTGAGTAAGGAGTCTTTGGATCATAACATCCAACAAACTTTTGAGACACATCTTAGTAGATATGTGCATCGTGAGCTTATGACTTTGTGTGTTCAATTTAAAGATAACCGAGAATGATATAGTCTCAAAAAACTTATTTCAAAAGACCTAATTTGTAAATCTACTTTAGCGAAATTGATATGAGGTAAATAGTAAAATAATACAAATTACTGCATTCATATTATTTTATAAAGGTAAAGGTTTATCAGTTGCCAACAGATAAGCATTATTGCATCAAATAAGTAATATCTCTTTGTTGTTTTTTCTTTCGCAAGAGTCAAAAAGAAAATAGTGATATCATTTATTAACTTGTTAATATCTTTCAGAATTGTCAAAAAGTAAATAGTAAAATTATTTATGGTCTTGTGAAAATTCTCTTTAAATACGGTACTAAATTTCATAAAGATGTATTTTTAAAAAATAATTAAAATCTTAGTATAGAAAAAGATAGATGGAAGTTTTAGAATCCTCACAAAAGGTATCTTTTTCTCATCCATTGAAAACCACATGTATTCTTGGTGGATCTTAATTGATAGGTCATATACCATATATAAATATGGAAATTCAACTTGTGAGAGAATTTGGGAAGCAAAAGATCAATATTTTATATGGAGGAACCAACTATACACTTTACAACAGTCTTATATCATCTGCACATTACTGGGAATAGATGTGAGTATCATACCTTTTCATATAGTTAAAAAGAGCACTATCATGGGTCCAATTGGATTAAAACTTCAAACACAATCTTTTTATGATTGTATGATGTATATGGTGAATAATAATGATGCTTTCATCATCCTTCGAGGTGGGAATAACTCTTTGAATGAAATATTTAATGTCGCGTCATGGGTAGGGTATAACTTCCATACCAAACCTATATCCTTGTTAAATATTGATAAATTCATTAATGGTTTGGTAAATATTATCGATCAATATGTAGATCATTAGTTTATCTCTGATTCAATGAAGGAAATACATGTATCTGCCAACATAATTTCTGACCTACTTACATAATTTCAAGCATATATTATAGTTCAAGATTTTGTGAAAGTTAAAACTTGTAGCCACAGAATATCTGTGTCAAACGAAAAAGAGGCCTAGATCCTTTAGATCTCTCATTATAAACTCTCATATATATTAGGAGGTGGCAGAGTTACGGAGTTAAATATTATCAAGATGCACCCCACCTTCACGAGTTTAATATATGTTCCTGCATTTCAATGTTGAGTGTATACTACTTTTAAGCTAATTTTAATATCTCCACTTTGACTATTTTGTATTTCTTCTGTAGTACTAATAACATCTTTTTTCCTGTATACAAATATAGAGGTTAGTACTTCATGACTATAGTGTCGGTGATATATGCTTCTTTGAGAACATTTTATTACCGTGTCAATGTGACCTCGTATGATCTTTCAAGTGATATACTTCTTTTATTAATATGAAGTTTATTGAGTAATTATTTTCTTAAATTATCTGCTAGTAGATCCTACTATCGCTTGCTCAGTTTTCTCCTTTAATATCCAATACACGTGGAGAACAAATTTCATTTCTATTGATTGCCACTTCGGGAGAAGGATTTATATGATTATTTAATTATTTATTTATAGTAGGATTTAGCCAATCTTATGGTATTATCCATCACATTAGCAATATTAAAATATCTAAAGTGCATACATTTATATTGCAATAATTAAATTGCGTAATCAATAACTACTTCTTCAGAAGTAGGATCTTCTTAGTAGGCAGTATCATCCATCACTTGGTATATAAAATACACAACTATGTAAAACTACCCGTCTTGTGATAATTGAACTTATCACATAGGAGGTATTGATATATCAAAGTAACAAAAACTAAAATCAACAAATAGTGGATTAACCCACACTTGGGAATTTTTATAGTAAATAAAATGTAGGAATTTAAATTACAAATAATTAACTGCTTCTCGAGGAGCTGGGTTGTCCACATTATACTAATCTATAATTAAAAATTATTAAATGGTCAAACTATCCATGAGCGATCGAGATTGGGTCTAAATACCGACGACACTTCGATTACATGATTCTAATCATTTTCTAAGGATATGATCATCACCAAGTAGGTGATTATTCATCGATCCATCAATTGTCATCAGTCATTAGCGGTTGCCGGCAGCGTCCCGTCTGGCTACCACGAGGTGACATCCATATCTCTTTATAAAATTATCATCGACTAGATGATTGTATGTTAAACTATCAGTTGCCACAAATCGCAGCCAATCATCGACGGTCAAGCTGCCTGGCGTGCGTGCAGTGCCACATATATATCTTTTGTAGAGTGTTAATATTTTAAGAGTAAATATCCACAAGTCCAAATATCATCGTGCAATTCTCCATAGTTAGGGTACCAATTTATTATTTAACTATTAAAACTTTAAAATGTCATATCATTAAATATTTTATTATTTTATATATCAATATTGTTTCAAATTGAAACTCTCATTAAACTGAATACGATGGTGTCAAAAAACCTTAATTTCAATTATGTATAATTCTTATATTAGAAGAAAACTAATTTTGGTGGTTTAATTATTCAGTAAAATAAAAGAATATAAGTATTAATTATCTTTTATTCAATGATATTTTTTTCCTCTGCAACCCACATCCATTTTTCTTTTATTTTTTTTTCTTTCTTTGTACACCTCTTGTCGGCAGAACATGCTCTTCTTCTTCTTCTTCTTCTTCTTCCATCCACAACACACCCACCGACGGTCCAACATGGCAGCCTCCGTGGATAACCGATAATTCCTCCATTTTGAAATGGGCATCGCCCTCCCTTTCAAACCTGCTCCACCTTCGTCTGCTCCAACAACTATTTCAAGGAGCAGAACATAGTGAAACAGACCATCAGGTTTAACTGGGGTGCCACCGGGGTCTCCACCTTCGTGTGGCGGAGCATGCCCCCATGCGCTGTGCTGAAGCGGTGTGGGGTCACCAGCAGGAAACGTGGGACCTTAACATCTTCGAGGGTGCCAAAGATTTGCCCGATGGTGGTGGGTCAAAATACAGGACAAACCTGAAGATGGACATGGTGATGTTTACCAGTAACTTAGTGTATGTTTGGTAAGTATAATAAGTTAGCTTATATCTTATTTAGAGGACTTATAAGCTCCATGTATTTAAATAAGCTTTGTTTGGTTACATGAGTTTATTTGAAAAGTCTTGACCTTATCTCAGATGCTACTATTACAAGCATTTCAAATAAGCTCATGGAGCTTTTTGATTTTATTCCTATTTTAACCATTTTTATTTTTCTTAGAAACTTACACTATTATTTCATTAGGTATTTTTTTTAATTTCACCACTTTTATTAATTGCCTGATGAATATCTAAGAGTTATTTTGGTATTGTGCAATAATAATAATAATAATAATAATAATAATAATAATAATAATAATAATAATAATAATAATAAGTTATTATTATTATTATTATTATTATTATTATTATTATTATTATTATTAGCTTGACTATAAATTGACGTATAGTGGAAATAAAAAAACTTTCTCCCCAATCCGTTAAAAAGGTATTGTGCAATTATTGAAAATTATTATTATTATTATTATATATATATATATATATATATATATATATATATGTATGTATGTATGTATGTATAATGTAATTTTTGGTAATAGAAATAATAATAATAATTGTTATTATTATTATTATTATTATTATTAAGTTTACAATGCTGATACTATATAAAAATAAATAAAATAGCATTAACTGGAATTTTGTATTTTTTAGTCAGCTTATCAACTAAATTTATCAAACACTTTTATTTAGATTAGATATGTCATCAACTATCAGCCCTCAACTAACTTATCAGTTATCAGCTCTCAACTAACTTATCAGTTATCAGCTAACTTATCATCTTTGTTCACCAAACATACCCTTAATGTTGAAGATGACTAGAGATAGTGATATGATCTTTATGTAATCATGTAGAAGAATGGGATGAATTTCTTCAAGTGTGTGTACATGCAGCTGAGGAATTGTTTGAATCAATCAAAGTGAAGATACATAAGAGTTAGATTGAAAATGATAATTATAGACACTTTTTAATAATTCGATTTCTGGTACAGAGGATCATCTACGGATGTAATAGTAGAGTATACATTTTTCATATTACTCCGATGGTTAGAGAGTCGTGCAGATAATGTGTTATAAACTAGAGAGAAATTATATAGAGTGAATTCTTAAGTATGATTTTTATTATAACTAAAGTCCTACTTATTGAGAAATTTCTAATGTTACAATCGTAATTACATAATCTCATCTGTGGCAAAATAATCAGAGAGAGTATACCATGGACCCAGGTGCACCTTGTAAGGTGCACCTTGTAATTTAATTTATCATCGCATATAACTGACATATATCATCACATATAACTGATATATATCATCACAAGTAATTGAAATTTTATAATTAAAAAAATAAACCTAAAACAAAAAATTAAACCCTAAAAATGAAAAATTAATCTCTAAAATAAAAAATTAAACCCTAAAACTGAATATTAAACTCTAAATCCTAAATTTCTATCATATATCATCACATATAACTGACACATATCATTACATATAACTATCACATATCATCACATATAACTGGCAGAATGATAGATTTTTGTCGGGACACTAAAATGGAAAATTAAATAAAAAGAATAATAAACTAAACTTTAAAATGAAATATTAAACCCTAAAAATGAAAAACTAAACCCTAAAATATAAAACTAACCCCTAAAATGGAAAAGTAAACCCTAAATTCTAAATTTTTGACACATATCATCACGTATAACTATCATATATCATCACGTAAAACAGTGTGCACCTAGCAAGATGCACCTAAGTGCACCTAATAAATTGCCAAATAATCATTCAGACGTAATAATAATAATAATAATAATAATAATAAATACAAATACTATGGATGAATAGTAAATCAGTTTAAGGTATTTATAACAATGTAAATATTATAATGTTTTTTTAATAATATTGTTTGTGCCCTCCTAAGCGAAATTCATGGGTCCATCATTGATCCAAACCAGAGGGTGAATTTTCAAGTAACAATAAAGTTGCTCTAATATATCAAACGAGATGACGACGACGACCCACCACCACCACTCACCCTCCAATCTCCACAACGTCGTCTTCTTTAACAATGTCGTTTACACCACCGTCACCCAATGGATCTCTGACATCACCTCCCTCTACGGCCATCGCTCGACCGTCGAGTGGCGCCCAAACTTCACGCGCCACCAGCGAAACCCCGCCGCCACCCTCCAACTTTGCGTCGGCTGCTGCTGCCTCGTCTACATTCGCAAAAACAACAAAAAAACGGCCCGTGTATCCAAGAAGATGGCTAACTTGGAGGACATAGCAAACTCAATTCTACAAAAAAGCTGTTCAATCAAATTCAACCTCTAACTTTCAATTAAAAAATAAGTTTGTTTGATCAACTTAACGTTAATCAAGTCCAAAATTAAGACCGGAGAGATTCAATGGGCGAATTCACATTAATTCGAAGATCAAATCCAAATGCAAAAAGAGAAGTAAAAGATTAAAAATATAATTGTAACTGATATGTCTCATTTGATTTAAATAAATTGGAATTATATAAACTTTCATGTTCTTCACGTGAAATTGTGTTATAATAGTCTTTTTGTGCACTAAAATAGATTTTACAATATTCAACGGGGGAAAATCAAGGAGTGTCATTTAGGTTAACTTAAATCCACACCACCAAGTTGCAAAATCTATGCAGGACCGCCCGCCATGGAAACTAGAACTTGTACAAGGCATCTCCAGCTTACACACACATGCGTAGGAATGCAAGTTGTATTGAATATTGGTATTTTATGTTGAGTTTGTGATGAATTTAGCCAAATATGATATTTGTGATCATCCCAAGGTTTGTGATTCTCGATGGTTGAGCCTTAGATTCATTTTATAATTTTAATAGTAATAGAAAACACATTTTTATAATACCACTGAAATTCTCTCTCGGATCAAATTTGTGCTTTTAGTATTGGTAGAGGTATGTGCTTGTTATTTGATAAGTTTTTGTGTTTTCTCCCCTACTATATCAAAAAAAATAAAATTGTTTATTTATACATATTTCTCAAAATATAATTTGATGCAACTCATTTTAAATAAGATTTTGGTTCGGATATGAATCTTTTACATCGAAATTTTCAGGGAACTAGTTTGGATTTATCTAATTCTTTGTTTTAGCTCTATTGCGATGTAGTAAAATGGGAGATTTTGTGTGTGTTAGAGCCAACGGTTATTTGGTTATTCATAGTTCTTATTTGTGTATCATTGAGCTCTCGACGGTTGCCCTTAATACTCGTGTGGGTAGGTGCTCGAATATTTTGATCTTTGCTTCTTTTATTTCAGTTTTGATTGTCGTCTTTATATATTAGCTGGTTGTGATTGATGTGGTTTAGCCCTCATTCTCTTTTCGGTTGGATTTTGTGCATGGTCGTGAGAGTAGGCGTTTGTTGTGGGCCGATTTGTTAACATTTCGGTTACACAAAATATTTGTATATGAATTAATGCAGTTTTGGGTGCGCATGGGCGACGTAGCTTTATGCTCCCAATGTGATTTTGTGTTAGGGAGTTTTTGTTTAGGCTTCTTATGAGAAAGTTATGGCTAAAATACAAAATTTCTACAATGTCTTTTACTTCAACTCTTCATATTTCCACTCTCTTGGCACTTTTTTTTAACTTCTTTCCTTCCTTCTTCCATCTTGTGCATCTTTTGGTCGTGTAACTCGGAATTATCAATGTTTGTGTTTTAAAAATGCTCACAAATCTATTATTTAGTTATAAAAAATAACAAAAATACCAAAAGCATAATATTTCTCATGAATTAAGAGAAACAAGGAAAATCACATGAAAAATATACATGCGGTCTCTAAAATACTATAAAATATACCCTTAAGATCATGTAATTTTGCATGCAAATAAAAAATCCCAAACTTAAATATTGGTAATCCCGGCCAATGCACTAAGATCTAGAACTTCACCCCATGTAACATAAATCAACAATCAATATACAGACAAGGAAGAATCATGCAACTCTCAACCAAAAACCAAGTTACCTCGCAACCAAGCCTCATGAATCCTCCGAGTGAGTCTCACAAAATTTATAGACAACGTCATTCACAATTCTCAAAATATATATGTAATCTTTCACTCGCCACTTGTGTATATGATTAAGTTAATTAATTATGCGCTTACTCCATAAGCTTGCCAAGTGTCTTAAGATCTCGATCATGATCAAGGCACATGCACACAATTTGTGAATCAAAGGTCGTTATTTAGGTTGTAATATAGGCTATTTGAACAAAGTAGGGAATATGAGTAAAGTGACTATATACTAAGCATAAAAATAATCCAAAATTATCAACTTCATAACTAAAATAATACTTAAAACTTCTAAATATAAAATTAACTAGTAAGCTTCACATCAATTCCCAAATATATCAAAGCCTTTAATATAGACCAATTAACCCCAAAACATAAACTAAAAAAAAGAAAACTAATTAATTCTCAAGGACTTTAATGATGTAGGCCATAACTCAAAACTAAAAACTAAAAATTTAAAACAAATAAGGTCTTTAATAATGTAGGCCAACAACTCAAGAATTACTGTGAGGAATTCTATTTCTTCTTATTTTAATTTCTTTTTGATTTTTTTTATAACAAACAAATGAAGAGTTTATAAGTTTACTCTATTTTATTACAACGCCAATACATGTAATCTTCCCAATGCCTTTCTACTTCATTCTACTCACATAAACGAACAACTCTCAACAATACATAAACAATAAAATCAAGAGTATAAACTAAACAAGACAACCCAATATTTATGTAGCAAATAAAGAATAGGCTAAAGGCTCAAACGGGTTAACTAAAGAAAATTTTATTTAGTGAAGTTATTTTACTTAAGAAGGCTTGAAATGGCTAACAAATATTACCACTAATTCTTATCACAAATCACACGCATCTAGGTCTCGACTAAGACCCAATGTAAGTTCTATCGAACCCACACATAATGAAAAAAACACATAAATAGAACATAACTTTAAAATATTTTTAATTTGACCATGAACTCACAAGCTCTATCAAGTGAATACAATAATCGAAAACTCCAATGGCTCTACAGTTTCAAATATAATTGTTATTAGTCCTCAGATCGACTACAAGTCTCCTAAATTTTTTAACATCAAGTAAACATAATAAAACCTCAAATTGGTCCCTTGATTCCAACCATTCCACAAGAAACGAACGAACACCTTCTCTTAAAAAATAGATTTAAAGAAATGAACTTTATAAATAAATAAAATCCTAACATGCAGCTATATGAAATGCAAAATAAGGTACATTTTTCTAATTCTACTAATGCACATTCTCACCATTAAACTTAAGTAGAATAATATGATAAAGGGCAACACTCTTGTTAGGCCGGACTAACGGATCATTCGTTAGGCCAAATTTTATACCAATACATCATACATAAAAGCCAATACATTATAGTGAAATACCAATACATCATAGTATAGAAACCAATACATCATAGCACAAATCAAAGATTTATGAAAATTCAATACTTTTAAGACAAAAACCAATACATCATAGTACAAAAATCAATACATTATAATATCGGGTCAAATGGCCTAACGGGTTATGACCCGTAAATCTGGCCTAACACAAGTGTTTGTCTATGATAAATCAAGGCAAGGTATAGAATCTTGAAAAACAAGGGTTACAAAACGTACAAAACAACTCAATTAAGAGGCTAGCGGCACTTCTTCTTCTTCTTCTTGATAAAGTCCAATTGTTTCTATCTATTGTCATCACAAGCTATTCATTTGATAAGGAGAAGAATGCACACGTGTTTTTGGCATTGTGCAAACAAAACCACCAAGAACCTCTTTGAAAATTAAAAAAGTTATGGTCCACCATCATTTGATAATCAATAAAGCTTTAATAACATTTTGGTCTCTAATCTTTTGTGCTAAATGCAAGATATCCGACTATAGGAGTGATTAAACCACCAATACATATGTCACCAATTTCTTCCATGGCCAGTCTCATAATATTCTCAATAAATAGACAACTAGAACTTATTGAACCACCGATGATTATCTCATGAAGCACCACTAACTCATATTCTGTTACCTTATTAATACCAGAATGAGCAAAAAGCACGCTTGCTAAAGATAAATGCACATACCTCCATAAGGTTTTTTTTATCAATGTCGCCTCTGTCAAATCTGAGCCTTGTGCATTGCTCGGTGTAGTCAACATACTCCAAAAGTCGGGCCAAAGATTTTACAGTCTCTCTCCACTTCCATCGAATGCTCCTCTACAATATTGAGAACTTTTATATCTGATGTGGCCAAATAAAACTTGATAAACCCGTTCGAGCTGAATGGATGCCTTAGCGAGCTAGCATTCCCCTACCCGAAGAGTGTGGGGGCTCGACCTATATTTTGGTTCTAAGCATATGAGAGGCTGAATCGATTGGTGTTATCATCCAACCTAGAGCATGCTAGAGGGCTGAATTGATGGATAAGCAGCTTGACCTAATGAGAAGGTGAGCTCGGCCTGATGCAGGGCATAAATTATGGGTCTTTGTGGCCTAATAGCTGATAGGGTTTGAGTTTAGAATTCAAAAAAGAGTCCTTAAGAAAGGATCTCTCCTTATGGTATGATAATACCCCATTTCCTTCTAGCGAAGGGATTCTTTGTTGATCAATTCGTTACCTCTTATAAATAGGGACTCAAACCTTCCTTCTTACTTACAATCGATTGATACTTTTTTATTAATATTTTTAGTGATAATCACATTCTAATTTGAGCATCGAAGTATCTACACTAGAAGCACCCTGATGCCATATTTTGCAGGTCGGACTATCACTAGCCGAGCTTCCCACCAGATTGGATGACATTCAAAGAGACACATGAAGATGTTAGATGCCATATGATCCAATACTTGGAGTATACAACTTTTTGGACGCATAAAGTGGCACTGTCTTTTGGAATACGAGTGATATCAAGTCATTGAACAAAAGACATGAGAAACGAACTCTTCTTCAAAAAAAATTAGCAACATGAAGGAGAACAAAGAACACGAAGAAACCTCAATAAAGTCTTTGTAGGAGTTGGGGGTAGTTTGCAGGGCACCCTTAAGATTAATGTAGAGGAAAACAACACTCCCATCAACATGGTAGAAAAAACTACGATGGTCGATAAAACAATCTCGTCTTTAGGAGAGGACAACTCATCCAAAGAAGAAAACATCAAGGGCAGGGCAAGATAACCCAACTAAAATAAATAGGAGGATATGAACACTCCTACAGGAGGGGGGAATATCTCTTTCACCATGGAATAGTTAGCTCGAATGCCGACAAGTACAATTGTTGCTCTAAAGAAAGGGAAAAACCCACTTTAGTATATCAATCAGCCTGAGGGAAAGCAGGAGAAGCCTTGAATCAAACAAAAGGGAAAAGGGAAGAAGAGGAACACTCCTCAATGCTTGTGAAGGAGCATACCTAAACTATTGATATTGTGCTTCAAGAAGAGTTATCCCATATGAAAGAGATGATAGCAGGAGAGCCGACTACCAAAAAAGGAGGGTACCCGTTCACTAATAAAATCCTATGTGCAAAGATACACATGTGTTTGAAGGGTTTTAATCTCATATACAATGGGAATACCGGCCTAGACAGGCGCTTCCAATAGTTTGAGAATTTGGCCGTCCTACATGGTTATAATGATGCAACTCATTGTCAGGCATTCTTAGCCACACTTGTAGACACAACACATGATTAGTTCCATCAACTTTCAGAGGCGATTATCACAATTTTTTTTTATTTTTGGGAGATATTTAAAGCACAATTTTCTAGTAACAAGGCATACCATAATAACTTCGTGACCTTGTTCAACATTTAATAGAAAATCAGAAAATTCTTGAAAGACTACGTAGTGAGGTTTCGTCGTAGAGGTGCTCGGGCTGGCTGAGGCTGACAAAGTTAGTTCTCTGGAACATGGA
This sequence comes from Phtheirospermum japonicum, assembly GCA_014905375.1. Taxonomy (NCBI): domain Eukaryota; kingdom Viridiplantae; phylum Streptophyta; class Magnoliopsida; order Lamiales; family Orobanchaceae; genus Phtheirospermum; species Phtheirospermum japonicum. The sequence goes on along the minus strand of BMAC01000620.1, from coordinate 590,240 downwards.
TTAAGCGTGAGAATCCTTGGGAACTCCTTCGAAAAGAAGCCATATGAGACTTATTTAGAAGTGATCGTCCGAGCTACCAAGTATATCTATGCAGAGGAAGTAGAAGAGGACCTCATGGGGAGAAAGAAGTAAGCAACTGATAAGGGATTAGAGAGAAAAATGAGAGTACCAGAAGTATGAGGTTGATGATCAGTGACTGATTCATAATAGAGACGAGAAGAGGTTCCTACGAGAATCTAAGGCCGAATCCCACAAGGACCATACAAAGATTTAATGTGCACAAGTAATATAATTTAAATTATGTAGTTTTATCCAAATGATATAAGAATGATTTGGGTTTTGTCATTACAAATGACGAATTGATCGACAGTGTCTCTGGCATCGTTCTCCGTCGACTCTGGCCATCCGTCAATGGTGGCGCATGGCTCTTAGCGTGTCGATCGACCAAAGATATTGACTCCATTAGTGGGTGCCCGTTGATGTCGCGTCAATGGGCGGCGTCGATCGACGGAGGCTGGAAAACCTCAGCACGTCGATCGATAGCTGCTTTCGACGTCGGCATCGGTGCTGCGATGACTACTTATCGATTGACGGTAGCTCCGCATCCCTCGTCTGGTTTTCATCGCCCTGAAGCTGAATCAGATAATAAAACAAAATTAGAATGACAACTTACAAAATGAGAGAGAAAAGGTGTTAAAAGGATAGAAACAAAATGACCTACAAAAGTGCTAAAAAGAAGAAAAACGAGAGAAAATAAGTCCTAAAACTCATTATAAAACATAAAAAAAGAAAAACTCCCCCACACACAAACAAAAGGAAATCACACACAAATATGTACAAATCAACTCCCCCACACTTAGCTTTTTGCTTGTCCTCAAGCAAAACTGAATCTAGACATAGACAAGAAAAACTTAGCCACCCGATGAACTAACTACTAATGTATTCAAATGATTCGAGGAGTTAATGCATTAAATCAACTGGAAACTTTACTAAAAGGACGACACAATACGTTGATATAAGAAATTTAGAATTTCTTCCTTACGTCTAAAAGTAATGTGTTGCCCTCCATGTACGTCCCCCATCCATGTCTCGGTCAAAGTCTATTCACGTTCAAACCACTAAGTCGGCACCCAACTAACCCAGTCATCTATACACCTCTTTAACAACAAAATCTAAAAAGTGAATATAAAAAAATGCATACAAAGGTTGCAAGACTTATTATAAGAACTTCACTTGTACAAGGATTTCTCTTCTTGTACTTTTTTTTAGTACCAATAGAGGTGAGGTACTAAACGAGCATGATACTTACAGAACAGAAATGAGAGTTCATTGACTCCAATCTTATGTTGCTAAGTGCAACTTATTATATTTTTTGATATGCACATGGAGTTTCTTAACGTCTCAAAAAACAAAAAAGAAAAATTACACAAATTCCTATAGAGGGTATTTAAAAACAGGGCTAGTAGAGAGTAATTGACTTTTGGAACGAAAAACTTCTTAGGGAACTAACAATATTTAGAAGCATTCCAAAGATAGTAAAACCACGTCCCCCGGTTGAAGTTTTCTTGCCTTCTCAATCTTTTCCTCATACCAACTCTTAGCCTTCTTCTTGGGCTTCTCGCATGACTCAAATGGATTTATACCTTGTGAAGAATCAAAGCATTCTACAAAAAAAACAAGTATCATCTTTAACAAGAGAGTTAGACATACTAAATACAACTTGTACATCAGCTACTCTCAAAGTCAATTACCCATCCTGAACATCAATAATTGCCCAAGCAGTAGCTAAAAAAGGATATCCTAAAATGAGGGGGGTTTCTATATTAGGAGGCATGTCAAGAATCGAAAAATAAACTAGAAATATAAATTTATCTACCTTTACAAGTACATCTTTTATAATACCCCTAGGATGTTTTATTGTCATATCAGCTAATCCAAGCTCATCTTAGTGGGTTTAGGATCACCCATTCCTGTACTCTTGAACAATTCATAAAGCATAAAATTGGCACTAACCCTTATGTTTTCTAATGGCCTATCAATGGATAAAATACCAATATAACAAGGAATAGTAAAACTCTCTTGGTCTTGAAAATTTTGTGGTAGCTTATTTTGTATGATGGATAAGCACTCCTCGTTCAACTGCACCATAGATAACTCTTCACGCTTTTTAAATTTTAAAGGAGGTCCTTCAAGAATTTGGCATATTATGGCTTTTGCGAAAAAGCCTCAATAAAAGAAATGTGAACTTTTTAAATAGTTTAAGAAATTTACCAGGCTGGTCCTCCTTCTCATGCACTAGTTAGGTCGGATATGAAATTTTGGGCTTATACTCGGGCACAAATTCTTTCCTCGACTCCTCGTGTGGGAGTTCCTCATTAGTTGTGAGTTTAGGATCCACGAATTCCTTCCTTCTCAACAGCGGATCCTCTAACTACCTACCAATTTTAAGGGTAATAATATTAATATATTCTTTTGGAGTTGCATCGGTGTTACTAGGAAAACTCCCTTCTGGCCTTACGGAGACCAACTTCAGCCAATGTGTCAAACTTCTTACTCAGTGCCTTGAATTTGGCTTCTAGAGTCACCATCGCATCCACATTATAAAGCATGGCTGGCTTGTTTGTCTTGCTTCGAGTCAGCTGCCACCAGTACCCATTCAACCATTTTCTCAAATAATTATTGAGATGCATCAGGGGTTTAATTGTTTAGCATCCCACCTACTACAACTTCAATCATATATCTTGTCATCATCGTTAATCCATTATAAAAAGTTTTGTCTTGCAACCAAAGGGGTAACGCGTGGTGTGGACACTTGCATAAGAGCTCCTTAAAATGCTCCCAAGTGTCGTACAAGGTCTCCTTGTCAACATAAGTGAATGAAGACATCTCGTTTCTTAGTCTCGCGGTCTTCATTAGCGGAAAGTATTTGTTTAGGAACTTTTCTGTCATCATATTCCAAGTTGTGATGGTCCCTCTTGGTATCATGTTCAATCACTACTTGGCTCTACCTGTCAAGGGGAAGGGTAAACGTCATTGAGGAATAGCATCATCGGTGGCCCCGTTAATCTTGAAAGTATCACAAATCTCAAGAAAACTTGAAATATGGCCATTAGGATCCTCATCTTGTAGCCCATTGAATTGAATCATCTTCTACACCATTTGTATAATGTTCAAACGAATCTCGAAATTATTGGCGTTAATGCTTGGCCTCACTATACTGAATTTCATCCCATAGAGAGATAGATTGGTATAATCTTATATGTTCAGTTCTTGTGTGGCCATAGATAATAAGGTCTCTTCATCTTTCACATCCCCCTTAGTGTTCTATGTATGTTTAACCAATTTCTCCAACGCGCGCTTTTGAGCACGAGTAAGCATGCACTAATGGGATGGCACTTGAAACATGAGAAGGACAACCGTGAAAAGCAAACGATTAGAAATAGGATTGGGAAATAAAAAATGACTAAAGTAACAAAAATAAAGCCTTTTCTAATATCACAATCCCCGACAATGACACCAAAAAGTTGATGATTAAAAAGTTACTCTATAAAAATCCCGACAAGTGCATAGGCCACTTATAGTGTATAGATATAAAGCACTGGATATCGTTCTCATGAGAACTGTGATTACTAGATATTAAACTAAAAAATATCTAATGAGAAATTAGTGATTAAACGAAAATTGAAATGCTAGATTTTGTCTTGAAGAATAATTTTATGAGAAAAGTATGTAGAATCCCCTAGAATTACCTTATCATTGTACCTGATATAAATCATACTAATATCTTAATACTACCAAACTCACATACTAATTTACAATTTTAATGACCATAGAAATTCTCTAATTTAATTAAAACCTCGAGTTTCGAGTGAATTAATCATAATCTCAAGTAGGGATTGCAATGTGAAAAGTCGGGTTGGATACTACGAGACCCGGACCTGCCCCGTCAATCTCACAGGCCGGTCTGGGGCGACCCGTTACGGGTCACGGGTCGGGGCTGGCTGACCCGCCTATATAATTTTTTTTATTTTTAATTATAAAATACCAATTATTATTAATACAAAAAATTAAAATATTAGTATAAAATTAAACATAAGACTAATTTAATAAAAATAACAATAAACCAAAAAAAAATTATTATACATTTATTAGCTTATTTATAAGTTTATTTATCATTCATTTTATTTTATTAATGTATATTATTTACAAAAAAAATATCATTATCAATGTATAAATGTTAAATATAATATTAAATTTATAAAAATATAAATAATTATATAAATTATATATATAAAACATATAAAAATATTTTAAAAAAATAAA
>BMAC01000620.1:559600-569600 GCA_014905375.1 Phtheirospermum japonicum | reverse complement strand
GAATTTGATATCCCTTCCACTAAATCCCTCAAACCCCTCCATCCAAATGCAACTGAGTGGTGGATTTCAAATCTCTCCCACTAAATCCCCCATCCAAACGCACCCTTGGAGTATTTAGTAAGAACTAAGCTCTTAACGGCTTATTCGGTCTAATAGACTTCTTTTTAGAAAAAATTACAAATTGAAACTTTTCATATATGCTCCTAGCTTATAGAAAAAAAAACTAATTTTATCCTTTTATATTGTAATAAATATTTTATATTATAAATTAATATATTATTTTACATTTAATGAAAATATTGTCATTAGACATATAAAGATTTTATTTATATATTATTATAATTATTTTTCTAATAATTTTCATATATTTTTATTATTTTATAGAAGTTATTTTAAGAAGTCTTTATTTATTATTATATTTTTATACTGTTCTTATTTTTATGTATAATGTTATATATATTCGACCATATCTATATTGGTAAATTAACTTTCAATTTATACTAATTTAAGTTAATTATTGAACACTAATTTATAATTAACTACTGGCTAGCAGATATCAGTGACCAGCTAGCATATATCAGTTACAACTATCAGATATCAGTTATTAGCTATCAAATTCTTACATCAACTCAACAAATCAGGCCATTAATATTCATCAACAATTAGTGAATAGCTATTGACTTAATTAATAACTAATTGTGTTAGTTGATTTAATTAGCTGATTGAATTCTGTATAAAAATGTTTGATATATAATAACTAAATATTAGTTTTTTATAGACATTAATTAAGTTTTAAGATGATATTCATTACTTAATTTGATAATAATTCACATGCTTTAAAGCGACAATGATTAAGTCCCAATCGGTACCCAGAAGCTGGGTGCTTATGTAGTACAAGTAAATTTAGTTATGATATGTTTGCAACAAAAGAGGTGTACCCTAAAGAAACGCAAGGAAAATTGATGTTCTAACAAAGAAATGTGAGTGATTAATAATTACCGTATGGACAATTGGAATGGGGACCCTATTGAGTCAACCATCAACAGTATTAATCATAAGACCAGATGCCATTTTCAACTAAAAACCAACTGCTAAAATGTAAATAGCAACAACCATTTAAGCCTTAATTATTTTATTCACTCGTGTGATTTCACTTTCTTATACATTGTCGTCGTCGGGTCTCATATTCCTTATCCCATTTCATTGTTTTATAAAATCCATGCATCAAGAGATATCAATGGAATTAATTAACACTGTAGAGAAAAGGAGATTCATACATTTCCAAATAAAATTATTCATTAATGCCTATGTATATATATATTGTCAATCTAATTCTATCAACCACACACATGCAAACGTATCAAACGCATAATGTCGGCTATGCAATTTTATTTTTATTTTTCCCTTTGATAATTGAATTATTAGGGTGCTACCGCACGCATGGGCACGAGGGTCAGGGTCCCTCTCAGTCAACTTACATTTGGGAACCAAATTTGATGATATAATTAATTCATTTCTGCATGCGCAATCCCATCTTGCCTTTATAGAATTACACTTGTTGAATTCGTCAATAATATTTATCTCTTTTCTGTTATTTATTCCATTTGATGCATCATACACTATGATCACTAGCACGTGTTGTGTCATTTAGAAATTTTAATGTACAATTGCTCAATGTCCCATATTGTTATTGTATAAACTTTATACAACCACAATCACAAGTATAATCACAAGGATAATCAGTGTATGTAAAAGCATAAATATTCAAGGATATGCATCTTTATTCCGGCATATATCTAAGGAAAGTCAACACATTACACATGCATGCATTCATGTTAAACGACAGTATAAGTTACAGCGACCTGATGGAAACATGTCGCGTGACTACAGAATGATATGGCGGCGATCTGATGGGAACAGCTTGCATGACTACGGAACGACATGGCGACCTGATAACTTCAGATCGCACGATTGGCGACCTAATAGATTCAGGTCGCATACATTGCGACCTAATGTGATTAAGTCAAGTGAGTACCGACCTGACAGATCTCAGCATCAGAAGTCTACATGGAGTCTACACCACGTCGGATGACGACAGGCCTAACATAATACAGTCCAGTCTGCTACAGCTGTCAATGGTACTGTAGCAATGTTAGCAACAAGATCATAGCTATCCGTTATCATATGTACTGTGTCAAATCTGACCGTAGGATCTAGGACAACCATAGTCAGCTATATTGCTATAAATAGCCGTGTATTTCATTAATGTCAGACATGAAGAATATTACCCAAAAATATATGCAGTACATTCTCATCTCGCAATAACTCGCCTTTCATTATATCAACTCGCCATGAGTTCGCAATTTTTCTTTCATGGTATCAGAGCAGGTTTGAGGGCTTGACTCTTTTTTTCTTTGTAAAATGCTCACAATAGCTCTTCCTCCTCAACCCAAACCTCCTCATCTCTACCCTAAATCGTTTATCCTCAAAGTCAGCTCATTTAACAAAATTAGATGAAAATAATTACTTGATATGGAGACAACAAGCCCTAACGACCATCAAAGGCTATGGTCTTGAAGCATTCATCAAGAAAGGATCTACAGCTAGTTTTTAACTGATGAAGAAATCAGACAAATCCTCTCTTTTCTGCATGGGAAAGGCAAGATCAAATCTTAGCCTCATGGATTCTGTCCTCTCTATGTGAGAGTATTCTTGTTCTAATTGTTGGTTTCAATACATTCGAAGAAATATGGTCTGCTCTAGAGAATAATTTTGCCACGCAGTCTCAAGCCAATATAATGCAGTATAGGATAATGTTGCAATCCTTGAGAAAGAATGCATTGTCTATGAAAGAGTATTTGGGAAAGATGAAATCTTGCTGTGATGTTTTAGCTTCCGCAGGGAACAAGATCTCTGAAAAAGATCAGATCTTGCATATATTAGCTGGATTTGGAAGTGAGTATGACTCAGTGATGGTTAATGTGACGTCCAGGCCGCAACCTTACACGCTAGCTGAGCTGCATGCTCTTTTGCTCAGCTACGAGGCTAGGTTGGAAACCAACAACAACAATACCTCTTATATCAATACGGAAGGTTCTCAGCCATCTGTCAATGCTGCAACACAAGTCAACGCTGCAAGAGTCAACAACAATTATCAACGAAACAGAGGAAGCTCAAGAGGTCGTGGAGGTGGTAGAAATAGTTTCAGAGGTAGTAGAGGAGAAAGAAGAGGTCGCGGAGGAAGGTCGAATGGAGGAGATAGAGTTATCTGCCAGATCTGCTATATTTCTGGACACACATCAGATAGGTGCTTATATAGGAATGACAACTCCTATAGTAGCACTCAATCCAACCAGCAGTCAGTTCGAAATCCTTCGCTGCATATGGCACAATTTGGGAATGCTTGAAGCATTAGTGGTGTGATTTATCTCTAGATTCACAAATAAGGATGGATTTTCATTGAAACCAAACCATATATATATATATGTATATATATATATATATATATATAACTGGAACCAAAGGAACTAAAAATCCCTTGGTAATAAACCGAGGGATTTTATTTTCTTTGGTATATGTAGTTTCATAAAAATATTGATTGTGTCATATATACCATTAATATACATGATATATAAATCATTAAAAATACATTATGTGAGAATTATATATTAAAATTATGTTAATTACATTTGAAGTGTGTAAAATGACATTTTATATAAGTTATATTATTAAAAATTTATATTTTTTTTTGAAAATATTTCCAAGCCGAGGGAGTATAATTCCCTTGGTAAATAATCGAGAGACCTAAATTTACTTCGGTAAAACCGAGGAAATTTATATTCCCTCGTTGTTTTAAATTTTTTATATGATTTTTTTTAAAATGAAGTCTTCATTATACCGAAAACAAATTCGTTCAGTATTATGTTTTCTAGATATTTCCTTCGATAATCATTGTTGCAAACATTGGCGTCGCTCAGTATTATGTTTTCTCGATATTTCCTCATATCATTATTATACACTATTATAGATTTCTTTTTTATTTGTTATTTTCTATTGTTTTTTATGAATTTTAATTTTTCTATTTGTATTTTATGAATTGGGTGATGAACAATTTAACTACATGTTCATGGTAAATAGTGCTGATCAATTTAACTACATGTTCCATAAATTTAATTACACGTTTCTAGATATTTTTATAAAACTTTATGATTTTATTGTACTATCATAGATTTCTATTTTATTCGTATTTTCTATTGTATTTTATGAATTGTAATTTTTTGGGTATTGATCAATTTAACTACATGTTCCTGGATATTCTTACAAAATTTTAAGATTTTATTATACACTATCATAGATTTCTATTTTATTTGTTATTTTCTATTGTATTTTATGAATTGTAATTTTTTGTTTGATATTGTTGGACCTTATACTTTGTTTGTTGAGATTATATATTAAGTTATATTTTCTGAAAAAAAAATATTATATTTACATTAAAATAACTCACAAAAAATATGTAATTATTTTAAATATTAAAATAATATGTTCAAATTACTCACGTAATATACAATGCTATTTACGCTACACGATATTGAGATCAAATCGCAACACATTTATCGATTTGTATTTTAAAACACTTATTTTTACCTATAATAACCTCCTTTCTTTTATTTTATATCATTATCCTTCGTAAAATATTTTCAAAAATACTTTTTAGCTTATACTTATCATTTTTCTTCATTCTTAAATGTCCCCCAAAAATGACTCGACATATGAACGTTGTTTTTTTATTTCTGATTATAATTTTTGATCCATGACCGATTTATGTGTATGATTGAATTGAGATGTGAAAATGAGTTGTGGTGATTGTTGAACCTTTCAAAGAGGCAAATGTTACTCTTCCTCATTATATGTATTTTATTTTTTTTTATTCCATGAGTTATATATGAAATAAACTTCCTATTTTTTTGTTGATTTTTTTTTTCAGTCTTCATTTGTGCATGTGGTTTTTTTTTTTTTTTGACAAGATTTTCTAAATTCTTGAAAATGCACGATTGTTCTGTGTAATTTAGGGTTTATTCCATAAATATCAAATAATTGTTCAGATGAAATCGGATTTTAATTTTTAGAATTCATAATGGTCCGTAAATCAATTTTTAAAAAATTTCATTCTGCATTTGTTCCCGTTATATTCCTACCAGATTATATTGCTTATTTTAATTCTTATCACATACCAATTTCTGATTTCACGTGTTATTTACCTAATTTGAAGGTGCAACATATATTTATCTGATTTGTTGATATTATTTACAAGATGAAAATGCATGATACATTTGAGAATCTTGGAATTATTTAAATGGATCTCAAATTATATTCTAATATGATATTATACATTGGGAGATACTCTATGTTTTAAATTTTGTTCCTTTTCAACTTATTTGAAATATATGGAATTTTATTTATTATTTGCAAAATATAATTTTATTTTGAATAAAACTTGTTATATATTTTTATCAAATCTAACATATCATTTATTTATTTTTTATTAAAAGTTTTCAAATCATATAGTTTTAGAAGAAAGTCAACATTATTCTCTATTTGTTTTTGTTTCTCACAGTAAACTATTTATCATTTTGCAATATTTTTTGGTATATTATTAAAAAGATATTTTATTATACAATACATAAATATTCAATTCCGTCTGTGTTATCGGTTTTTAGTAATGGTCAATTTTATATTACAATGTCAATAGTAAAAGTAGAAAATGATTGAAAAAACTCTATTATAACAAAGACGATAGATATGTAAATATAGTGAATAATGTATTTTAAAAAGAAAACTAGCGTTGTGTAATTAAATAATATATTTTTAATTATTATTATTTATTTTTCTTAAAATTTATTTATAAAGAAACATTACAAATTAAATATATTTTTAATTATTATTATTTATTTTTCTTAAAATTTATTTATTCATAATACGCTCAATATTATAATGTGTATGTGTATACATATTCTATACCTTCACATGTGTATTACGCTAGTATAATATATACACGTACAAATCAACAGCACTGCCTTAATTAATTCCCATGCTAATTAGGCCACTGGTGCAAATTTAGTAGATTGATTAAGCTAGCTAGCTAGCTAATCATTCATTCATACATTAATTGTAAGGGTGTTCAAAAATCTAAAAGTTGGAGCATTTCATATTTAGTATTTTACAAGTAATTAACAGCCAATTATTACCACTAATTAAGATCTCAACAGAAATACACTAAGCTCTTGCCCGGAGCTTCCCACCGGGTTTATCATATGAAACGACTCCGAGTCCATCGACCCAACGACCCGGTCGAAGCTGGCCCTCAGATACATAAGATCGCCGCCGTCAGCATCCTCCGCCTTGGACGCCACCGGCAACACCCCAGCCCCGACCGAAACCGACCGCATGAGCTTCAGCACGGCGGCGTCAGTCCCCGTCATCTGCCGCCTGACGGCGAACCCGACCTTCCTCCCGTTGCAGTACAAGCACCAAACGGGGATGTCGTACAGCGGGCACTATATATATATATATATAATATAATATATATATTATATATATATATATACTCCAAACTATTATATTTTCATAATTTACCATACAAAATTATTATTTATAACAAAATTGTCCATACGAATTATGCGCGATTTTGTGGTTTGCTCCCATATAGCCGAATTATTTTTGGTTTTGTAATCAAAAATCAGGATGATATGACAAATTCCAGTTGCGGCCAAGTAATTAATCCAATTTTAGTTACAAAATCAACAAAAATTCTGATTTAGAGGCAAATTATAAATCGAGCATATAATTCGTATAAATATAATTATTTATATTAAATAATAATTTGTATGAGTAAACTGTGAAATACAATATAATTTAGGAAAAAATATAATTAAACCTCTCCTCCCTGTATATATTATTCTACTTACAATGCTCCATGTGGACCCCTGAAAATAATAAATTGACCACCTCCGTTTCCAATTATTTATTTATAGGCCATTGATAAAACTCTCTACACCTTCCCACTACACGCCCAAACTCTCTTCTTACATCTCTGTCTCTCTCTATAAGACATAAACTAGAATCCTATGAGGACGATGATAGACTTCGGAAGCGGGCGACGGGGTCCGGCCTCCACGTCATCGACACTCCAACCTCAATAGAATGCGGGGGCGCCGCCGGCCGAGAATTCAGATTCCGGCGATCCCTCCGCTCTCTCGTCGACTGCATGGTCCCCGCTTGGCTGCGCCTTCACGCCCACCTCCTCCTCATCATCCCGACGACGCCCTCTCTACAGACTCCGACTCCGTCCACGGCGGCTCCACCGTCACCGGCACCATCTTCGGCCACCGCAGGGGCCGCGTCAGCCTTCTGCACTCCAGACGAACGCCAGGTCATCCCCGCCGCTCCTGCTCTTGGAGTTCTCCGCTCCCCACGTCCCTACCCTCGCCAGGAAGATGCGCAGGCACGCCTGCTCAGGATAGCCCTCGAGTGCGACCGCCGCCGCCACAAGGAGCCGCGGCCGGCGGGTGGCTGCCGCTGGTATATATATATAGTAGTTTTAGGACCATCACTACAAAAAAAAACCGAAAACACCGACGGATATTACCGACGTACTTTTGGCATCGCTAATACCGACGGATTCCCGACGGATTTTGAAAATGACCAACGAAATATTAATTCCGTATAATATTTAATTTTTTTTTTATTTTTCGACGGAAGTTTCCGACGCTAACTCCACTTTTATTATTTTTTGATTATCGATGGAAATTATTCCGTTAGTAAATTAAATATTTTATAATTAGAAATATATATATATATATATATATATATAATATTTATAAGGTAGTGTGTATATATATAATATTTATAACATATATGTATATAATACATTTAGATATATTTATAATTTTAATATAATATAATATATTATATATGTAGACATAATATAATTATATGATTTATTATATATATATAATGTAGAACTATTGTACTAACATTAAATTGTGTCGTATTTTATGATAATTTGGAGATGATTGGTCAAAATCAAAATAAACGCAGGAGGAATTGGAAGATGATTAATCGGTGGGAGTGCTAATGATGTGTTATTAGTAAGCAATATATTATGAGCATATTGGGTGGTCACATCTCTTTCGACACGTTCAGTAAGACTGAATTCCAGCAGGAAATAAGAGATAAGGTTAGTTTATAGAATTTGATTAGTATATGTCATGATATTGGAGAGATTTAATAATGGGGAAACATGATGGAAGTGGAATTGGTGTTGTAGTGTACGAGCATTTATGTGTTGTATGAGCTAAGTCAATAAGAAATAATAATAATTGGGTTGCTCGTTTTGAAACTGTATCTTCACGATTTTCATAACAGAAAATGTCATTATATTGTTCCAGTTGAGACGGAAAAATTTTGTACAATACAAATAAATCTAAATGGTCATTACATCCTTAAAATAGGATGAGCGTCTCGTATGCCAAGTATTAATTAATATAATAGTATATACTAATTAGTATTAATATTATTTAGTAATTATAATTAATTTAAGATTGGTTAAAAAGAATTTAAATGGGATAACTTCCCTAATATATAACCTATCCATCTCTCTCCGACTGATGACATGAGCGGTTTTTGTATTTTGTCTAATACACAGATAACAAAACAGATGAAATGGGATTTTATCAATATATTGATATATCAGATATCTATAATAGATGGCATAGAAATCTTAACGTATAACATAAAATGATATGTCAGCTCTCAAACTGCAAAACATATAAACATATACGTGTGATATCCGATATATATATACACACACTACATAGAACACGATTAATATACTATATAGAAGTCGCTAGGCTCTTGAGTTATGAACAATAGACAAAGTCCCCGTAACTATGTACAGATACCGTCCATAACGGTTAACATCCAAGAGATCAATAACTCGGTTCGTTGCTTTATTTACGGTATAATATCTCATTTTTAGGACGTATCGATCACATGGATCTCAACATTAGTATCAGACCCATGTTGGTTGTTTTTCATGTGTATTATATGTTGTATATTGTTTAAGTTAAAAGTAACCTAAGCAAATTTAATATGTAAAATAAGGAGATCAGCAGGAAAATATATAAGAAACGAATAGGAAAAAGTGCATAACTTTTATTCTTAAGATTTGGGTCGGATCACCCTTGATCAGATCTTTTTACAAATGTTGATTTCTTGATCACAATCTTTCTCTCTCTAAAACTCTCCATGTGCTTATCCATCTAAAACTTGAAATCCCTTCTCTCCCCCTCTCTTGGAGAGGTTATTTAGGCTTCCCATTAAAATCTAATTGAACATGTGTCACTACCTCATTGGTTGTTAATTTGAGAATAAGTTAAACCAAAAAACCCTAACCTTAATTGCGTTTCCACCGCCTTATTGCCAGTCTCATTTGTTTTCTCCTCTAAGCCAATCCTGAAATGATTTTATGGCGGACCCATCCAGTTCGGCAAGAGTATGATTGGCGGAGGCTTAACTCAGCATGCCATGCAGGTGTCGAAGGCACACGGTCTAGTCGACTAGAATAGTTTTGAACGGCAAGCATCCAGGTCGGCATATGCATCACTCAGCATGTAACGCATGGGTCGACGTCATATGTTTCGGTCGGCCGAGACCATTCTGGTTGGCATATGTCCAGGTCGGTATAGGCATTATTGAGCATGTAATGCGTGTGTTACGTCACGTGTTCTGGTCGGTCGAGACCATTTTGGCCGGCATATATCCAGGTCGGCGGGAACTATCCAAGCATGCCATGCATGTCGTCTTAGTGCTGGTGACGTGTGGTGGTGTGTTGTCGAAGCACACTAAATAAATAACCTTTTTTTATTATAACTATTTTGTAGAAATGACAAATAAGGGTCGATCTCATAGAGATCGATGAAATTATTCGTGCTTAATCAAA
>BMAC01000620.1:538395-551537 GCA_014905375.1 Phtheirospermum japonicum | reverse complement strand
AGTAGCCTTCAGGATACTGGAATCCTGACCATTATCCGTCAGGAGGCCGTCAGTATTCCCTATACTGACGGAATCCTGACGTATTTGGCCGTCAGCATTGCCGGATTTTTTTGTAGTGGATGAGACTCTTAATCCAAAAGTAAGTGGGAAAACCGAACACACACGGGTTCGATTGATTTTGTAATCTTGTTCAACTATACCTCTTAGGCCTTAGTTTTCTATGTTGATGGGATATTGATAATCATAAACCATAAGCTTTTATATAGTTATCAATTAGGGTTTGTTATAATCCCTTAGATCGATTCTATAAGTTATCTTCTAATTAATTATTTGTCGATTTTAGTAGTTATATGACTTTTACTAACATTAGATCACTCAATTAAGTTTAACAACAATAATAATATAATGATAACTATAATTGTAATTAAAATATGTTACCCATTTTAATTAGGAATTTAATAATTTTCAACAATCTCCAACTTGGGCTACATAGTTTCTTAACAATTGTATTTCTTTATGTGTACAATATATGTAATTTATTCAACAACTATTGTTTGATAATCTAGTCCATCTCATATATTATCAATGAGACTATTACGTTTTTCATCGCACTAAATATTGTGAATCAACCATAATAATCACCATACTAACTCAATTATACAGATCAAATATGGTGAATAGAATGGAAATACATGAAATGTTATCTTTATCATGCATATTTTCAACTAGTCCAAACTTTAGTGAGATCTAACCATAAGTAATGTAAAACATTACAAACAAATATAATTAGTTCAAAAATATTATCAACTTTATTCTGCAAAAAACTGAAGGCGATCCAAGTTTAAGAAAAGTATACAGAACACCAACTCCCACCGAACTAAGGTAAAATTCATAATAACACCTAGACGAGTAATATGCTCGAAAAATACCATGTGTGTTAATATCTTAGTTGGTGAATTTGCTAGCATAATTCGTCCTTATGTGTTCCAAGAAAATTTTTGAACTATTTCCTTATCAACAAAAAATTGTTATCTCGTCAAAATATGGCAAATTCAATTTCGCAACCATATCCATAAAAAGATGCCTCAAGACTTAGCCGACATATTGTAAGGAACTATAAGTGTGTACATGGCATTTTTCCTAAATAGCTCTTTAAATTAGCGGTTAGATATAGACAAATGGATCATTATTGGCATCCAAGAAAATCGGATTCAAAATGATCTCCAAAGTTTTGGTTTCCGATAATTGACCATAAGTTTCTTTTATTCTCTAAGAAAGCTTTATAAACCCTTTTGGATTTTCCAAAATGAACCATGTTAAGGTTAATTATAAGAGATTATGAAAGTGATTCTAAATGCTTACATACTTAAGCATACAAAAGACTTTCAAACATAAGCAGTCTTTTACAGATATCAACATTATACACATTCTTAGGGCACTAAAGAGTTAAACTTCATTGTCTTTATTAATGGAATGCTCCCACTAAACTTACTGTATATACAACTATCAATTTTATCTATCCCAACACCAAATGAGATGATAACTTAATGCTAACTATAGTACCATAAACAGTGAGCCAACTAAAAAAAAGAGTCATAATACCATAATGATTCTAAATAGTATTCTATTAAACCAAAAAATAAATTCTCTTTATAATATCAATGTCTTTATTTTGATATAAATTCTCGACTATACGTACCAAACGTCTCTAAATATTCCCTTTTGAATCTTTTTGATCTTAAATTTATTTATGACCAATTAGACCCATTTATAGACAATTTGATGAGATTCCAAAAAATATCATGATAATTCATAAACTTCATCTAATATACCTAATAGCTTTTTGAAATTATTGAGTTTGCCTTTAGAAAGTGAATCTTAAATATTACTTTGGTAATCCAAAAACTACATACTGAACAATGTTACAAAAGAATCATTGTCAATTACAATTATAGAAGGATATAAATCCTTCCCAAAAGATAACGTCACTCAACTTTTCACACACTCAAGCTCAACTCTCTAAAATAAACTTTATATCTTGTTCCAAAAGACCTTCTAGAGTTCTTAACAAAAGTAGTAACTCACAATCCTAAATCGAAAATCTATAGGTAGACCCAAAATTCTTACATCAGTTGGATAACCCAAAAAATCAAATATCTAATAATAGAATTTTGTATATCTAAAATCCATTTTGGTTTGTTACTAGCAATAAATACTGCACTATCATCTGCTTCTCCTAAATTTATGGTAAAAAAAATTGACAAATATATTTCTCACCATATCCTTGATTAATATTTTATATGTTTTGTACATAAACCAACAAACAAATAAGAGGCGTGTTCGTCACTGATAGTGAAACTATAATATTTAAATACAAAAAGAGAGGAAATTTCACTATGAATGTACTGTAATCTCTTCTAAATTCAAATAACTTTTATAATTGACAGCTTGAATCCGTATAGCTTCAATTACAATTGTTTTATCATAGTCCTATATAGATGCATCTCTCATCATCACTTTACTATTGACTCCACAATCAGTAACATTGCATTGTAATACATTTGTGTTAGAGATTACTCACAAATACTTTACAAAACTAAAGTAATTAAAATATAATCTAAAGTGAGAAGTATTTTAGGATATTCCCTTTCAGGTTACACCTTCGTGCAAAAGGAACAAGTGAATTACTTAATTTATTGCTTTTGCATTCCAAATGTGGTGTCCTAGTTCAACTTTATTTCTTTATTATGAAGGATAAATACATATTGAGTACTATATGTATTTTCTCGTTCAAACATCTATTTTCTTGCATTATAAGACATGAACTCATTGAGTCCATTGTTATTCATATTTATAAAACTAATTTAAATATATTATTGTTCAAGAAAATAAATAATACCATCGAAAGAACATACATTTCCTAATGTACTCCTAAACTCCATATTTTCTTAGTGAAACAATCAAAACTAATAGTTTCAACAATTATTTAGAAGGAACCCTTTGAATTATTGACCTCACACTTAATGCCTTTGTTATCCAAAAATTAGTGCCACAAGCAAATAAATTCGACATTGGCAAATAACTTAAAAGAAACAGAAAATCAATTTAGAGAACAAAACAAAAAAGCTACAATTAATATTTATATCAAAATATAAATAAACTATGACTAAGTGAACCAAATAAGAACACATGACGAGACACCTAGTACAATATTAATCCCGTCTTTGGATAGTAAATTAATTGCAGTGGTATTTTGTGTTGATCAAGTACCAATAATAAATTCTGTCAAATTAAAGTCTATCTTTGGACCGACTAATATTCACATGAAAACCCAAATTAATTATCACGTACTTAGCATCACATGTGCGTTATTCAATCAAATAGTGTCTTCATTTGGGCTGAGCACAATATACATAAACAATGTCACACAATATCTATGTACTTTCAATAAAGTCAATCTCCACACACAAATGTCAATTTTGTAATATGGTGCTTTGATTTACTTAAAGTGGAAATTAATAGACCAAATCAGTAAGAACAAATAGTTATTACTCAATTGAACACCGTTTAAAGTCGTACCCTATGAAATACATATGGATTAAATTCGAATTATTTTGATTTAAAGCTCAAATAAGTAAAATATGTTTGAATTTAATTTCAAACAAGCTTAACCCAAAAATCAACTCAATTTGAATTTAAAACTCAATAATAAATTAGGCCAAAAAACCCTTCTTTCAAGTACAAAAAAAATCTACTAAAAAAATAAACTAATAAATTAAACTCAATATAACCTCAATTGAATTTGAAACTAAAACTACAATAGGGCCAAAGTTTAAAGAGTTCTAAGCCTATATGGGTTGTTTCTTTATGAAATAAAATTTAAATATATTCAATATTAATCCAATCTTTATGAGTTGAGTTAATTCCACCATTTTTAACCCCAATACCATAATTCCAAATTCATAATCCAAAATTTCTTATAGAAAGTTGAGTCAAACATAAACACAAATTCAAACCTTATAAAAAAGAAATTAAGACCAACAAAAGTTAATACCAAGATCTTACCATAATTTGGATGAAATGAAATTGAGTGCAACATTATAATCTGAGCCAAAGAAAACAACTGTTTATGAACATGTGTCTGAATTTACACTATTTGAATTTAAATTCCGTTAAACATAATTAGACTTTAGATTTTGAGACTCATGTAACCAAATCTCAAATTTAATAGAAATATGAATTAAAATTCACTACATATAGACAAAGTTTAATACCTAAATACTAAGTTAAAAATCAATTTGTAAAATGTGAGATAAGATTAGATGAGAATCTAAATATCAAAAATTTAGTTCACATATACCCACATTAAATTTAAATTGAGAAATCGTGCAAATTAGTAGTGTAACGTTATCGACCAGATTATATCAACCGGAAGAGCCGATAACGATTCACATTTCTAAGTTCACATTATCATCTATTTAATTTTCAACATCATTCTTGATAACAGAGGTTACGAAGGTAACAAAATACTTCGATTAATGTAAGATTACTAAACTATCCAAACGAAAATAATTAATAATTAACTTAATTTAATTATTCTCCAATAAAATGCATCTCCAGTTAAAATTTAATTAAAATCTATAAACCAAATTTGATCTTAGTTATAACTTTATTTAGATTAAAGCCTATAAAACTAAACCAGGCTTAATTTTCAACTCTAAACTACCAAATCTAGATTTAAACCTCATAACAAATATAAGAACATATAATATAAAAATGTTGCAAGAACCAATAAATAACAAAAAGTTACAGTTGTCTCAAACCAAATCTCAATAACAAAAAGTCACAAATAAATGCACACGCTCAAGTTCGAGCCAAACAAAAAGTTGAAGCAGCAAAAAAAGGACATGAATCAGGCTAAGCCCATAACATAAGAAGAAATTTAATCTGAAACAGATAAAACAGGCCCAATAACTTGAATGGCCCAATTCCAATCAAAACCTGCCAGCTGGCCCGAATCATAAACCTTCTGTCCGGGTAACCTCCTAATCATATGGATAGCTTGTCGATGTTGGAGTACAGACGTCCGGGCGCGTGACCAGAAACACCAGATTGGCCTACTGGTTTTGATATTCAGTCAACACATTCTTTCGGAGAATAATATTGCGACATTATCAGCAAATATACCTCCAATCAACTGTATGAGTGCACGAAAGTCAAGAGGAGAAAATGCATGAAACACGTGCTGGAAACCAAATTTGAAGCCCATCGCGTAATTGAAAACATAAAAAATATGAGCTCAAAATATTACTCAAAAGATCAAGTGATGATAACTGCTCTGATTTGTTGGAATTTTATATATGAATAAACATATAAAATTCATATAACATGATACGACATCAAATATTCAAGTTGGCATGCACGTCGAGATAAGTTTAAGAGGCGACCTCTTAAATAGGATTGTCGAGCTTTTAGAGGTTAAAATAGTATTTGTGTTTATAAATTAGTCGGCAGGGAGAGCTGAGTTTTATGGTTATGGTATGGGCCCCGACAGGTTAATATTAACTAAGAGTACGGAATTATTTTGACCCATGGTTATTATGCTAACTTAGCAAAATACAAGAGTTCTAACAATTATGTTAACTTAGCATACAAGAGAAATTATAATTCTAAGTCGGTAGGTTAATTACGGTATTGTGTTACGAATAAATTGGGAACACGTCTCTTATCTATATAAAGAGTACACATGCCTCACTTATATTGTAAATTGATTTTAATCCTACTTTTGAGCTCTCATTTTTATCATCGTAAAAGGGTATTGACTTATGTATCGGAGTGTCTACGCTAGGTTTGTCCGACTTAGATTTTATTTTGTAGGTCGCTCAAGTCGGGAAGAGCAGTTCGGAGTTCAACGACCTCTTCCTTAGTGAGCCGGTTGACTCCATTCTACTTCAATACCATGTCATACTAAGGATAGGATATTTCTGATACTTGTTGAACATTCTATAGTACAAGCACAAATATCACATACGTATAAAATATCCCAAATTTATTATTAAGCATTCTATACTATTCTCTTTCATATCATACTTCAATCGACTAACGATTGTAATTTTATATTTTTTATACTTGTTTGTCTGGGTATTTATTTACTCAAACTTTAACATGTGAATATTTTATACCGAATACGAAGAAACAAAACACCAAGTAATAATATCTCTCAAGACTTTAAAGGAGTACATATATAATTGTCTAGTTGTAGTATGTAATTCTTATTTTCTTGGTAGAGTCTATACTTATTAGATAGTTATGGATCTTAAAGATTATTGGAAAATTTGAGAACAATAATATAAAAGCTAAATTATTTAGTTTTCATAAATTGTAACTAGTCACAGTATTGTTATATTCTTGCTAAATGCAAAAGACGATTACTGAAGCCAATTTGGGGAAATATGCAAAAGAGATACAGGCACTCTCGAAGAAAAAGATGCATCTACCACCAGCGTCATGAATGTATTGGTGCGACGGATTAATTTTTTCATTAGTATTCTAATTTTTAGCTATAAATGTGTCATGCAAAAAATAAAAAAAGAAGAAGAAGAAAGAAAGAAAGAAAAATGTCACTTTACATATTTATCAAACATTTAAGTAAGTTAAAGATAATATAGTCATGTTTCTCTTTAATATTGTCACTTTAAAATCTAAAAGTGTTAATTTACATTAAAAAAAATTATCACTTTTTGACAAGTATCAATTAGGACTTTAAAAATATTAATATATAATTTAAATAAAATAATAACTTTTTTTTTTAAAAAAAATTGCCACTCTTAACATTAAATATACACTAGTGGAAAAAAGTCGATTAGAGGCGGTTCAAAACAGCCTTTAGAGGCGGTTCTGAACCGCCTCTAATACGACCGACGCTTAAAGTAAAAAAAATCGGGCGGCGGTTTGAACCGACGCTTAAAAGAGACGCCGGGTGGCGGTTCTTAGTTCGAAGCGCCATCAAAAATATTAGAATTCGGTCGAAACCGACACCAAAAATAGAAACGGGTGGCGGTTCTTAGCTGCGAACCGCCTCTTAAAACCAAAATCGGGTGACAGTTCTTAATAAGAAGCGTCACCAATAATTACTGAGAAATAGCATCGGGTTCGTCAGGAACTGATGTCGTTAATATTAACATCGGTTTGAATATAACCRATCTAGATTCTAAAATAATAATTAAAAAAAAATTAATTYCCCATTCTATTTTACCCCTCATCCCAAACTATAAATACCAAACAATTGCAATTTAATTCATATTTCATGAAAATTAAAATTAATCAARATCAAATATTAACAAAAGTATTCAATATACTTAAAAAAAATATTTTACATTAAATTAGAATCTAGATGGGTTATACTAGAAAGCATCAAGCGCTCGTACGCTAACATACTGGCTCCATATGCAATTAAGCAATCTCGTTCCATTTCTCCCAAACGCAAACCTGTTTAAATATTGGCAGTCAGACAATAGCATTCCTGCGAATAAATTTAGTAAAGAAATATATCCAATTTCCAAACCTCCATTTCTACTCTTCCCTTAAGTAGGCTGTCTAGTAATCATAACTCGGGGTCCACTACCTCGAGCATGCATTTTATCTAAGACCTAGAATTCAAAAGAAAAGTTGCAGGAACTAAATATGCAACATTTATAAAAAGGAGGATACCCAAAAAAAAGTTGCAGTAGCATTAATTAGCTTATAGAAAAATAAGAATCATCACTAACCATGTGTTTCAACCTCTGGTAATAAATTGGACCCATGGAAATATATGCTTGCAGTGGCTCCCCGGTAATGCCTGGATACATATATAGATAACAAACTGAATATATCAAGTAGCTTAAACTATCAAGCAAAAACTATCAGCTCTAAAACTGAACCCAACCCAACCTTGAGTTTGAAATAAAATTACGTTATTACTTAAACAAGATGCTTATCTTATGACCCTAATTTTTAATGGCTCGCAAAAGATTTCAAATTTGATCTTACTAATAATTTCTCCTTTCCACTAATTCTAAATAATGTGTATTACTTTTTCTGTACCTCTGGATAAAAACATTAGGTTTGAAACATAAATCTTGTAGAAAGCTAACTAACGGTAAGATTCAAAATTTCAAGTTAACATTTCACTGACTAATAAAGCAAAAAGGAAGTACACTCACAGTCATGTCTTAGGATCAAGTCCTAGCGAGAGATGCATGTTCAAGATATCAAGATCAATTCCAGGGACACACATAAATAAATTAAGCGTCCAGTACCTCTTGAGAAGTTCCAGAACAAATTCAAAAAATAATGTATTGTAGACAAGATAAAGTTTGTTGGCTTGTTATTTCATTTAACTATCAGAGATGAACAGCAAACCCTGAGTGAAATACCTGAGTAGATCAAGTCTTTGCCGTTGTAGCTAAAACCATGTTTCACAAGGGTTTCACTGAAAAATTAAAAAGGGTGATTAAATCTTTAAATATACCAATATTCGAGATGAATGTGCAGGACAGAGATACAGGGACAGGAGATAATAGAAGAAGTAGCTTGTACCTTATCGTTTTAAATTTATCTGCATGACCACTTGGTTCTCCAAATGCACTGCCATAATGAAACCTACCACATGAAACTCCAGCTTTGCTACCAAGAAATTCTATCATCTTTCCCAGTCATACGGCTGAAATATATGAAAAAAGAATGTGAATTATATGTATCAAAAGACTAGTTTCTATCATACAGCAGTCTATAATGATATTCACAATTTAGACCCATAAGATCTTCCACTAAATAGTGGTATGTTTTCATTGTCCATAAGAAGCAAAATACTCTTCAAAGTTCAATGTTTGTGTAACCCCGAGCTAAAACTCACCATGACACCAACTCAGCTTAAAGCAGAACTTGATTCAATTCAAATTAATTCTGACCCATCCAGCAAACCCACCATACAATGTAGAGTTATAAGGACATATTAATCATCAATATTTGGATTAAGGGAACAAATCGGATTACAGTTGGAACCCAGATATAACTATAGATTATCGAAAAATTGATCCCCAATTAATATACTAATTACCAAAGGGAAAAAACAAACTGAAACCCTAATTAAGAAAAAACTTGAAAAGAATTCTGCATAAAACCCTAGGTATCCTTCCCAAAAACATTAAATTGACAAATTAATCGTAATCTATACATGATATCTAAGGACAAAATTCAATAGTTAATAGTTATATGAAAAAGAAAATCACCTTAAAAGGAAACTATCACTGGCTGCAGACACCTGAAAATCTTCGAGCTACGGACAGTTACCATTTCTGGATGATCCATCTTAACATACACCAATGATGGACCGATCAACCTATCGGAAAAGCAGTAGAAAAATATCACGCACGTTTCAAAATAAGAAAAGGATGTTGAAGTTTGAAAGATTGCAGGGATGAGTGAGTTCTGATCTTTGTCCGAGGACGAACCTACCTCGATCCGGGCTAGTGAATGATCTTGTCTTCACCACAAAAAAAGGGTCAACTGAGTTCAAGCTTACAAAATTTCTTATCTTCCTTCCCGGACGGCGGCACCGACGGTTGGCGAAACAACGTCGCTTGTAATGAGTAGTGCTGAACAGAGGTTTCACAAATCAGGAAACGAAAGAAAAAAAAAGTCGACAAAGAAGATGATGAGGTGTTTTGGGGCCAAATATCTCATGATTTTTAAATATCAACAAATTCATTCTATTTTTCAGTAATAAAAAATATATATAAATATATCACACAGCACAAGACTGGTTAGAAAAACAACAACAGCATGATCTCAATCAGCATTACAAGAAAACGAGAAAAAAAATCACATAGCTGGAAAAAAACGCGCATTCCGTTTCAGCTATCGATGCATTTGAAACCGCTGCAAACCCACAACCAGACACTAAACAGGATCACACAGATGACCAAATCGAGCGACAAAATAAACCACACTTGCTTTTTCCACACTTTCTTCGCCTTCTGGTGGCCCAATATTTCACCGGAATATAATAAACCCCCATTTTTATTATGCAAAATCAAACCGTTCCCCATATCTTCATCGTTCTCCCTCTTCTCCCAGCCAAGAAACCTATTCTTCATCTTATTCAGCCCCTTTTCGCCACCGGGCTTGGGCCGCTCCCGGATTGAAACCCACCACTCTGGCTCAGTCTCTGACCCATCGGAGAGCCTAGTCCCTCCACGTGATCCAGATCGGACCCCAGCAGCTGACGAAAAACCGGGTTCAGTTCGCCCTGAAAGCAATGGGAGCTCAAATTCTGCAGACCGGGCTTCTTGTGGCCCTTCGAAACCCCGGCAAACGCGTTTTTAACGCTCTCCAGAAATGCGAAACCCTCAGATTTCTTCAATCTGTCGTCGAAAATCGCGAAATAGACGAAGCTCTCGTCGATCAGGAACGCGTAGGTCCGCCATCTGACGGTGTGGGTGAACCGGGCGTGAAACGGCGGCGTATTGTCGAGGCATTTGGCGGCGACTGCGCCGAGCGAGGCGTCCTTGGAGTTGGACTCGGCTAACACGGTTGTGCCCTTGGCAATGCAGGCGTAGTGGATCAGACCCGGATCCGAAACCATCATTTTGACCCGAAACGATCAGGGGAAATCATGAAGGGGAAAAAAAAACCCTATCTTTTAGCCATGGGATTTTGAAATTCAAATAGCTTTTCGATTCGAAAAGCGAATGTGATTGCTTGTGAGTCTATGTTGATCTCTGTTGCTTTGAGGTGAAGAAAAAATGGTTGAGAGATACGAAGATTGGGAGAAAATCTAGGGTTTGGAGAATGTAGCTTCATCTATCGGAAAAGAGTATATCCTTTTCTTATGATGACGTGCGAATATCTCATGATTTCCTGATGTAAGCTTTCGGAGAATCAAGGAGTTGGATGTGTGGACGAAGAAGATGATGAGGTGTTTTGGGCGAACGAGAAGGAGGAATAGGGAAGGATTCTAATTTGGGCAGCTGGTATTTTTTATTTATTGGGAGTATAAGTGGCGGTTATAATTTTCAAACGCCTCCAAAACTGGCCAACATAAAGGTGACGCTTCTTTAGCGAACCGTCACCGGGTGTAGTATTGGTGGCGCTGTATAAGTGGCGCTTCATTAAAGAACCGCCACCCGGTTATTTTTTTTTGTGGACGCTTCCTAAAGTAACCGTCTCTTTTACTATTATTGGTGGCGGTTGGTATTTAATAACCGCCACCCGGACGAAATTTTTAATTTTTTTATTTTTATAAGTGACGGTTCTTTGTTAATAAGCGTCACCTTTACACTTTTAGAAGTGGTTCCTCTTTGAACCGTCACTTATGCAGCGACTCTAATCGACTTTTTTGCACTAGTGATATCATAATTTGTATCTTAAAATCATTGTATATTATATATACATATACATATATATATATATATATATATATATATATATATATATATATATATATATATATATATATATATATATATATATATATGACCTTAAAATTTTAAAGAAAAAAAGTAAAACCCTATACATGTCACAAAAGGTTTTGTCAAAAATATTTTGATACCTCACATTGTTCAAACAAAAATAAACACTTGTATTAAGTCATGTTGATGGTCATACTCGTTAGACCATCTGACCCGATACTATAATTTATTAATTTTTATACTATAATATATTGATATTTGTACTCAAAATATTAGTTTTTTTATATATCTCTATCCCGTAATATGATATATTAATTTTTATATTACGATGTATGAATTAATTTTGTATTATGGCAAACACTTGTGCCAGATTAACGAGTTATGACTTGTTAGACTATCTGACCCGAAATTATAATGTATTGATTTTTTATTGTAATTATTATTTTTTATACCCGAGAGTATTAATTATGTAATATGATGTATTGGTATATGATGTATCGATTTTTTTATAACAAGAGTGTTGCCCTAATATTATAATATATCATGACACATTAGACTATTTGACCCGATATTATCTATATATATATAATAACAATGTTTTCTATATGAGGCAATTATTTTGTCTCTAGCCAAAACTGTTTTCTTTCCCCAAATAGAAACTTTTTTGGCGCAAAAGCCACTTTTATCGACTTTTCAACTGTTTTTTTTTTTAATTTTAAATATCCCAGCCATCATTGTTGACTTTTCTGCATAATTTGAATTAACGTGTTATTTATGTGTGGCCGCACGAATTTCAGATTTGCTCCTATAAATTAGGAAACAGAATTTTCACTTTTTTTGACTTTTCAACTGTTTTTTTTTTTTAATTTAAATATCTCAACCATCATTGTTGACTTTTCAGCACAATTTGAATTCACGTCTTATTTCTGTGTGGCCGTACAATTTCGGATTTGCACCTATAAATTAGGAAACAGAATTTTCACTTTTCTATTTGTTATAGTATTTTTTTAATGACTTTAATTTATACCCGTAAAAATTATCGATTGTCATATGTTAATATTTCCAGTTTGTTATAAATATTGTTTGATGCTTTTAATTATGATTCGGCTGATTTATAAATTCACGATTGTCTATACTGAATGAAAAAAAAAAACAATCGYGGAAAAAAATTAAATAAATAATTTACAGGCCCCAAATAAATAAGAAAATGAAAAGACAAAGCAAGAGAGCAAATTAAATAAATTAATTACAGGCCACAACTAAGGAAGGAGTAAAAATAAAGTAGGGAAAT
Source organism: Phtheirospermum japonicum (assembly GCA_014905375.1). Taxonomy (NCBI): domain Eukaryota; kingdom Viridiplantae; phylum Streptophyta; class Magnoliopsida; order Lamiales; family Orobanchaceae; genus Phtheirospermum; species Phtheirospermum japonicum. The sequence continues at coordinate 538,793 of BMAC01000620.1, read as the reverse complement.
AAATAAATATATATGCCCAATTATATAATGATTTGCGTGCCTGCTGTGTAAAATCAGTAGTAATTTCAACCCGATTCTCTTGCAGAATTAGAATCCTGTAAAATGTAAATACAATAAATCAGAATCAGATTGAATTAAGGTTATTAAAATATCAGAATATATCAGATTAAGTTAGATTTTTTAGCTTATTTCAAGGTACACGGTTTTGTTAAATATATTGATATTGATTAAAAGATATACCATATTTTTTATTAGGTAATTAGGTGATTAGGTAACAAAGAATTCYGTCYTTTTATTTAATTTATTTATTCTTTAGATATGTTTGGGGGCAACAAATCATCAATGTTTCACGTTTAAAAAAATCACATAAAAGATCTACTAAAATATATAAAAAAAAA
>BMAC01000620.1:501364-520436 GCA_014905375.1 Phtheirospermum japonicum | reverse complement strand
CACAGGCGGCGTGAATTTGTCTGAGAATACATGCCCGTGCATGGCCTCAGGATTGCTATCAAGCGCGAGCGCAATTGAAAATACGACTCATTTAACGGATTTGAGGCGAAATTGCTCGCACGATTGTATATATCTCTATCGTAGATATTTATTTATTTATTTATTCACATATTAAATAATAAATAAAATAATATTAACACAACTTGAATTTCTATATTTAACTTTCTGCCCCGTGCACGGGTGAAAAAAAAACTAGTAATTTATTAATACTACAATGTATTTTTTTTTTTTTATTCAAAGTATTGATATTTGTGTTGCCCAAAAATAAAGATAACAGAAAACGGAAATAAGTCCAATTTGCTTTGCTCCGTATAGAATCAATCATTCCGACAATTTCTCAAACGTGTGCCGTTTTCCCATTTCATCTTTGACCAATTTGATAATTTCTCGTTTTAATTCCGAGCTCCATCTTATTCACATTCAAAATCAGATACCGTCTTCAACAAATACTATAATATGAACATTTTAAAATAATCCCAGGTTACTAAAGTAAACTTGTCTTTTCTTTCATCATCATCATATTATTATTATGATGAGCAGTACAGAACAAATCAACGAAACGAATTTCCAGAAAACACCGATGTTTACTCCAAATCAAATGGAAACGCATTATAATTACATCCACTGTGACAAAAACCTGACCATTTTTTAACAGGCGGAGGAGAAATAAATACTTATTCTAAAAACAAAAACCCCAATTAAAAATTGTAAAGAAAGAATATTAAATCTTAATTAAATGTCTGCGTTCCTTCATATATTGTGGAAAGCTTATTTCTGAAAGATCGAACGGCTAATTTAGCTCGTCGCGAAGAGTATCTGCTTAATTTCCTCACAGAACCAGATCTCGAAACCCCCAATCCCGCCGATGGCTTCGCGCCATTAATGTTGTTGCTGATTCGATTATCAACCGTCTGATTAGATTGCCGATCCTGATTATCCTCATCCGACGCCGAAACAGGGGAGATCCGAGTTTTCCTCTTCCGTCGACGATTGGAAGCGTTGATCTGATCGAGCGCGACGCTGGCCTTGACGGCCAGAGCGGCCAAGTCGACGGCGGCGAGCCGATACTGAAGCTTCGCCTTGGGGAGGATGAAGTAGATCTGGGCCGGCTCGAGCTCGTCGTCGGGGTTGAGAGACGGAATGTAATCGTCGAAATACAACCGGTCGGAGCTGCAGAGGAAGAACGAATCGGGGGGAGACGACGTCGTTTGGGATTGGAGGATTTCGGAGGCGGTCACCGGAAGGGGATACTGGCGCAATTCTCCGGCGGCGGAGACCACATTGGCGGAGGGCTTCTGGTGGCGACTGATGCTGCGATCGTCGGATTGAGAAGACAAACAACCACCCATGTATGTTTTCGTTGTTTCTGAAATCTGGTTGAATTTGAATATAATGGTGTGCGGAGAGCTAATTGTGGAGCGATTTGTGAAGAGAGATAAAAACAGAGCGAACGCGTTTAAAAGGAGAAATTGAAGGGAGGGAGAGAATTAATAAGTGGTGGCGTCAGTGCGGGCGTGTTGGTGAAAACGACGTCGTCAAAGTAAAACGCGATTGGTAGTTAATCAAAACCGATAAACATATAATGTCATACTGTGTGCTGACTCAGCTACCCAGAAATTACGCCCACTCCATCTACTGCTCCAGCATGCTTCTGTTAATTACCAGATTCTATATTACGATTAGCTCCCAATTAATAATTTAATATTCCCTGTCGCCGAGTGGAGTATTTTTTATTTTTATTTTTGTCAATAAGAGTTTTTTCAACTTCTACACCGAATTTGCTTTGCAAATTATTGGGTCAAATTTAAAATTTTACTTTATAATATATATTTATTTTTTTAATACGAATTTAAATTATATTCATTAAATCAAAATTGATAATACATCAAAAAAACATAAATGCAAATTTTTTAAACCATAAAAGATAAACTATGTCAACACTCATAGCTTCTAAGTTAATAACATTACCGATCAACTTAAAGCCTATAATTTAAAAAAATTATAGTAACTAGAATACCTAAAATCTCAATTTTGGCTACATAAATTGGGTTGGTGTCGATCGACGCAAACAACGAATTGTATTAGTGAGAATGAAGAAAACGAGACAAATGATACTGGTCTAGCAACGACTCGATAAATGAATGACGCCCAGATTTTGGCCTCGTCTCCTGATCTCTTCTCGTCCTTCCTAAGGTAAGTGAGAATTGCATGAGCTTTGATTTTTAAGGTAAGGGGATATGTAAGCAATTTACTTCAACTATTTGTAGTTAAAATATCTAATTTAACTTTGAATATTTAAAGATAGTACAACTCCATTTTCTTGTTAATCATTCTCCTTTTTTCTAGATTTATTTAATTATTATTTATCACATAAGTTCATTCATTTTACAAATTTTTTTATAATAAATCAAACAAAAAAAACGAAACAACTTGATAAATGGATGAACACCGACTTTCGATCCTGTCTCGTTTCTTCCCGTCCTTCCTAAGGTAGGTAAGCGAATACTATGTGGACTATGATTCATATGGTAAGGAGATACGTAGACAATTTACTTCAATTATTTGCAGTTAAAATTTTAATTTTGAATATTTGAATAGTCCAGTCCAATTTCTTTTCAATCCATTTAAATTTATTTAAAGTATTATTTCTCAAAATCTCATTTTTTCACAAAATTTTGATAACAAATCTAGCGAATAAACAGAAACATATGAGATTTAATAAAAATGGTGAGAACCAGCCAAACTGTCATAACCGAATCGTGTATAACCGTAACCAGCGGTTCAAAAACTCCCAGCAGGTTTGCCTTGCCACCGACCGTTTGCACGGTCTGACTACGATTTTGTCCATCCGGGACAAACCGAATGGTGGTTCGAACCGTAAATTGTCGATTTCGAACCGTTGAACGTGACTAATGGGAGGAGACTGCAGCTGAAGTAAATTAATAACTAATATACATGGAATTCTATTTTTATTTTATATATATGTGTGTGTGTGTGTTTTCGACAAGTGGTCAAAATTAATATAATTAGTATAGTAGTCTATTAACAAGTACAGTAGGAAATGGAAGTAGAGGTCAAACAAGAAAGCACTACTGATAGTTAAATTGAAGACAATATGAATGCATAATTTATCAGAGTTGAATAAGAAATTTGACTGCCATTCATATTCAGCAAGTCAAATTAATGCGCGCGTATCCTCGCAGTGGAAGCTACATCCTTTTCTTATAGGATTATATATTGCATAGGAAATAATCAATCCAATATAGTATTTTAAACTCTTTTATTTCAAAGATACAAAACTTAATAAGATGTATACGTATACGTATACATGGGCCATATACACTACTACTGCTCGAAACTATTTTTCTTTTTCTTTTCTATACATATCAAGCACGAAACTAGTTTTTCATTAGGCTAATAGTGTGACCTATTCTGTATAAAGTTCCCTCTTCTAATTTATCTCCATCATTCAGTTTTTGTATGTCAAAAATACCGTTCACATGCTTTTAAGATAAGACAGTTTCAGTTTTCTTCAATGTATTGATTATGGCCTTCAATATATATAGACAACCTATATTTTGGTCTTAACCTTTTTTCAAAGTGATGGTCGTATAATTCCATATAGTATTTATGTATATTGTATACTGTCAGCCGGCCCAGAACTTTTAAGGGCCCACGACAAAAGAAAAAAGGTCCTCTTATATAGGAAATGACAATATTCTATAATTTCAAAAATAATCTAAGAACAACTTTCAATTCACAATGTGTTGGTTGGCTCTACAGATGCTAGGTATATCTCAAACCCACGTGAAGGACGTTGTCAAACTAATTACGTATTTATCATGAGGAACACACTGATATCCTGGAGATCAATAAAAAAAACTCTTGTGGCTGTCGATGCGAACCATTCAGAGATCATTGCTCTATATGAGACAGTTCGTGGGTGTATATAGCTAACGTCTATCATCACACATATTTGAGGGACTAGTGGTTTGAGGTCTACCACCGAAGAAACTAATTGTATTTGTGAAGATAAATGCGGCGTGCATTGAATAGATAAAATTGACCTTACTCAAGATTCAAATTACTCAAGTGACTTCCGAAAAAGATGTGATTGATATGTTTGCCAAATCACTACCTCAAGCCATTTTTGAAAAACATGTGAAGAGTATAGGTATGAGAAGACTTTCTAAGTTCTCTTGATAGATGTATGTATCACGGGGTGGTGTTATCATTAGGTGCGTTGTGCTCTTTTTTCCTTGGATCAAAATTTATTTTTCCAATTGGGTTTTATGACTTGGCAATGTTTTTAATGAGGCAACTACTCATGCATAATTTCACTTGACAGGTATTAAAGAAAAATACATATTTAGTGTGTCTTTATCAACAAATTATTGATTAGGGTAATTTAGGTAGCCTTATACAATTATTGAACTATGGAATTGGTACTCTATATAGATTGGTTTTCGATGAATGAGAACACTAATCTTTTTGCGTCTCCCTTTTTTCAATATCTTTTCTACTTTTAGTTTTACAAAAATAATACTCCCTCCATCCCACAAATATAGTCCACTATTCCATTTTCGTCCGTCCTACAAAGATAGTCCAGTTAACATATTTAACATATCATTAATTTTTCATTTTCACATATACCCTTAATTAATATTTTTGAAATACTAGTTTTCTACCTCGTAAATTAAAAATTGATGATTACAATGCAAAATCTTACTATTCCAATAACAAATATACTAATTTCAACACTAGTTTTTATGAGTATTAATTGATATTAATAAATTTAAGAAGGGTATAATTGAAAAACACTAACTAAATTAATGACTTGACTATATAAACTATCAATTTCTTAATATGTGTGAAACCAACCGTAAGACCATCAAATTAGGACGGAGGGAGTAATAATTAAAGTAGATGGTGGTAGAGGTCCCCATAAGCTTATAAAAAATTTAGATGTGATTAATAGATTAAAAATTTTTAATGTGGAAAATGGTAATTTTAACAAATATAAAAATTAAAAAACGAAACAGAAATTATTCCATACATGGCCTAATAATCAATCAAGTTTCAAGAGGTGACTGTGTTGTTAGTTGAGCAGAAAATCTTTTCTGGAATTTGAACAAACAATAAAGTCAATAGAATTTATTGAAGGCAAATATGTAACAAATCTTCAGAATCCGACTTTTCTTGTTTCTTTAGAAGATCAAAATTTGAAACAAACACAGGATACCAAATAGATTTTATTAAGGTAAACATTTGTGTTAGGCCAGATTAACGAGTCATGACCCGGTAGGTTATTTGATCCATTACTATAATGTATTAGTTTTTGTACTGTGATGTGTTGGTTTTTGTATTGTAAAGTATTAGTTTTTCATAAATCTCTGATCCGTGATATCATGTATTTATTTTTATACTGTAATTTTTCTGTATTATAATATATTGATTTTTTATTATAATTTATTGATATGAAATTTTGGACTAACGAATGATTCATTAGTACGGCCTAACAAAAGTGTTTCCCTTTTATTAATACTATAACATACTAAATAAATCAGCCGATTTCCTAAATAAAGTTGTTATTGGTAATAAATCCTCAATTTGAGAGTTTTATAGCAGACAGTAGAAATAAATAAATAAAAATTAATTCAGTCAATTTCCTAAACATAGTTGTTATTGGTAATAAATTCTCAATTCGATAGTTTTATAACAGAAGATTATAAATATATATATATATATATATATATATATATATATATATAAAGGCTAGCGTTTTTAAAAATATTTCTCAAAATTTTCCCTCCAAAACGACATGTTAAAAATAGCAGTGAATTTTAATTAATTAAAAAAATATATAAAAGTTATGTATTTATGTCTATATTTAAGTTATTAATAACATACTTATTAAATCTTAAATATATATATTTTTGGGTCATATTTAAATCTTAGATATGACTTATATATAGTATATGAATTGACATATATAATTATTCAACTAAAATCTGCCATTAAGATAATCATTACCAAATGTATGTTTATTTAATTAATTATAGAGTTGATACTGTAAATTAAAGTTACTATCTATTTATTATTATTTATCACATTAATTTATTATGACTTGCATATAAGTATTTTTAATACATTTATATTCTTATATACAATAAGTAGAATTTTAAATCAAATTATGACAAAATGAAATTACAATTAATAAATCTTACAAATATCTATAACTATATACTAAACGAGAAGTATAAAAAAATTATTTTCAATATTATGATCATTATTGAATGCATGGTTACCATTTTATATATATAGCAAATTTTTTCCAATAATATTTATATACTACTGGCAAACATTTTCTCTACATTGCTAAGAAATAGATTTAGAACTATGTTCTAATTTATATTTATGCATGAATAATGTACTTAACGTTAAACGCATGACCAGATTTTTTTATAAAAGGTTTGACATATCCAAATTGATTTATATTAGTTTCTAATTGATTTAGATTAGGTCCTAAAATTAGATTTTAAATCATATATTGCATATGAAAATATAATTAGATAATTTAATATAAAATAACCTTCATAAATAATTAATTATATTGAATGTGGTAAGTCCAATTAGATTAATCATATTTGTTATCTAAATGATAAAAGTTGAGCAATTTAAAATAGATAAATACTCCACTAAAAATATAATAATCTCTATTAATTATAATTGAATTAAATTAAAAGATTTCCTACATAATCCCTGGTAAACTATAATTTAAAGCTCCGCGCTCAAGAAATAAAGTAAATAAATATTACCGTAAAAAATTTGTTTCTAATGTTCAACTATTTTTTTATGACAAAATAAAAGTGACCAAAAGTTATGTATTGCCGCAAATAACCATTAAAATTCAATATTTATATATATAACAATGGAAAATTTAGTACTTTGTATACACGCTTTTCTTATAGGTGTGTCATTCTATTAATAGAGATATTATCTAATGAGCAAATAAATTGGTCTTTTAATTAATATTTATTTATATGATGAAAAATAATAAATAGGGTATGATTTTATTTTTTATAAAATTGATCTTATTGTTTATATTTCTACATAATTAATTGATTGTTCATTTGATACGGACTTGACATATGGATATTGTCTCCTTACAATTAGTAGTGTTAGCGGATCACCTACATGAACTTACCTCAACAATCTCGAAAAGGAAAATCTTCAGTTAAAACCATAAAATAACTTACTGGTATGGAAAGGTAATTTTATGTGATCATTTTTAAGAATAATTGTTATGGAATTTAAGTAATATTTAACAAAATATAATCTTTAAGTTAAACCATAAAATAAATTTAACATTACGTAGAAGTAATTTTATGTGATTATCCTTGAAAATAATTATTATGGGTTTTAAATCATTTTTATTAGTTTTGACATTGAATGTATTTTAGGTGTGTGTTTTTTTCTCCCTATTACTTTGATATGCGAATAGCTTGAATGAGTTTAACAACAATTCATTTTAATATTTGTTGAATATTGATGTTATTTATTATTTTAGCATAATTGATTTTTTTCTCCTTAGTGTTTTAATTCTAATATCTCATGTGCCACATATGGATATTACTTAGTACATTAAGTTTTAATTATTAAAAACATAGGCTAATGCTAGAAAAAGACTTCGTTTATAATTTAAGATGATTACACCATTCAAATATGATGTATGAGAGGGTGAATGATTAAGAAGAAATAATTGAAAATTATTTTTATATTTAATGTGATTCTTAATAATAATATTTTGATAAATAAAAAAGAATCAAAAAAATATGTAATTACCGATCAATTAGTATTTTTAGTTATTCTAATAAGGAAATCAACTACGTGGTATCTTTAAAAAATAACGAGACTTCATTAATTACGTATGCAATTAAATAATTCAATTAATCTATATAGTATAACAAAATATTGATCTTATCATACATACTATTAATATTACACGATACATGTGAATAAAAATATGTTTGATGATAATTATATATTAAAACAAACTGAATTACATTTTAAATATGTAAAATGACATTATAAGGTTTATTTTAATGTTATTATATTTTTTATTATTTTTTATTTTCAAAATACGATGGGGCGGAATTCCCCTCGATAAAATATCGAGGCCACTGAGTTCCCTCAATATCACTGAGGGGAATTATTTTTCTTCAGTACTTCTCCGAGGGAATCATCTCCTCTTGGTATTTTGAAATTTAAAAAAAATAAAAAAAAATAATAATTATCAATCAATTGGTAATTTTTATGATTCTAAAATAAGGAAAACAACCACGTGATATCTTTAAAAGAAAAATAATGAGCCTTCATTAATTACGTATGTAATTGAATAACTCGATCGAAATGTATAGTATAACAAAAGATCGATCGTATCATACTATTAATATTACACGATACATGCCAACAAATATAAGTTCGATGATAATTATATATTAAAATCATGTGAATTAAATTTTAAATGTATAGTATGCAATTATAGTGTTTATTTTGATTTTATAAAAAAAAATTATTTTTTAATTTTCAAAAATACCGAGGGGACAAAATTCTCATCGGTAATGCCGAGTGCGTTTTTTTACCCTCAATAATATTTATTTTTTCTTTTTTATTTTTCATAATTTGTTGAGGCGTCAAATACCCTCGGTTAATGAGGGCGTAATATCGAGGGCATTTGATTCCCCTATGTACTTTCAAGGGTTTTATATTTCCCTCCGTATTATCGAGGGGGGTTTTTGCTCGGTATATTTTTTCTCGAAAATCCTTCGACATTACCTTCTATAATAGTGACGGTAAATGTTGGCGCCGGTTTACTGAAGGTTTTATCGAGAGTGTCGTTAATCAAGGTTTAAGTCATCGGTAAAAATCTCTCGATATTACTGAGGACAAAAATGCTTGGTAATCCATTATTACTATTATTATAAATTTTACTTCACATTTATTATATTTTTAATTTATAATAGTATAAACAATACAAATTGAGATTACTAAAAGCCAATACAATTGAGACATCAAATTTATGATTTATAATCTTGTATGCAAAATTACAAATAAACATACTATTTTACGAGTCACCAATTGAAAGTTTGTGGGAACGACAACTCTACGAATATAATAACAAACATATTATATACCAAAAAATATCAAATAATACATACTTAGTAATTTAAATGACTAGAATCAATAATAACACTAATATTCAATTTATATATTTATGCACCATGAGATCCGTGCATCGCACGGGTACAAATTACTAGTGTATATATAAGGGTGGGTTCAAATGAGAACCGTGTGAACATGCGAATTAGTGCTTTTATTATATACGAGCAATGCTTTTATTATACAATCACATTACTTTATTGATAGTTTAGTTATATACAACAGTTATACAATCACAGTACTTTATTGATAGTTCAGTTATATACAACAGCAGTTCTTTTACTATACAATTTTAATATTTTTAATCAAATAAGTAAATATATTCATCCATTTAATTAGATATAATGGACATAGGTTAATATAAGAACATGATTTTCATTTTAACCTAATTCATATATATATATATATATATATATATATATATATAAACGCACGCTTTGATATATTCTAAATAACTCCAAAGTTTTGAACCCTGAATGCAGTGACAAATGAGTTGAGTTGATTCCTTCCAATTGTATAATTATGAGATGGATTAGCAAGTTGAAACTAATTAACGAGTTAAGTAATGATGGTCAAATCACGGGATGCATGTTAAAGCGATTGAAAATACATGCATGTGATAGAAATTTCAATATCTTATCATCACTAATCTATTTATCTAATGCAGTTGTGGAAATACAAGTATGGATTGTCGGGTGAATGATTGATTGTAATACTCAGTCACTTTCCAACATCTTTGTAAAGGTTTAACTAAATACAAAGAAAATGTATCAATTCATAATATACTAATAAATTTTATGGATATAATTAATATTGTATGATATGATAATAGATTTATAACACGCTAATTATAAAAGAAATTAAGACACCACAGAAATTCATTACTTGACCGAAAAAGCATTTAAGCTATGGCGGCTAAAGCCTATTCCCTTGTCCACTACCTATTAAATGAATGCGGGCCTTACAAACCAAAAGGATAACGATCGGCCCAACTGCATCAACTGGGCTGGGACAAGCCCAGCCTCCAAAATATAGTAGGATTATTATAATAATTCCAAAATATAGTTTTTGGCAATGATGCATAATTGTACTCATCCAGAGAGTAGTTTAATAGCAAAGGAAGGCGGTGTTTTAGGAGAGCGGAATAGAAAGTTGAAACGTGTCAATTCCAAAAAAGATGTGGCACCCATCTAAATAAAGGTCAGCACAAGTTTATTATATTTTATTATAAATAAATATACCTATTTTTCCTTTTCTTTTGAGAAGACATATAATAATAAATAAAAGCGCAGACTTTTCCAGATTCCTTACGCCTCTGCCCTCCACTTGCATACAAATATTAATATTCTAATAACTGCTCCTTTAAATTAAATTATTAAGAATAATTAGAAAAAGTAATAATAATAATAATAATTGTGCAATGAATTATCATGAAAGGAAAATATAGAAAGGAGATAACGCCCAAGAGATGATGATGGTGTTGACTGTTAACATCTATCTGAAAATAATACGAACAATGGACAACAATAAATAAATAAATATAATTAAACCCAAGAAAAAAAATTATAAATAAGCAAAAGAAGGTACCAAATAAATCCCTGTCCATGGTGGGGGTGTTACGTGTCCCCTAAGCTTTTGTTTGACATGAAACTCCCATGAATTTACACCACCCAAAATTAAAACAATCAATCACACACACATATATATATAAATAAATATACTTTAATTAAACTCTCAAAAATCAACGTCCTCATCAGCATCAGTTATTAGTTAGCAACTGCACTACTACAGTTCCAATTACTCCATCTCTTAATTATTATACATATCCATAAATATTCAACTAAACATATTACACAGATTTTGCTGTTACAATTTCACAAGCTGTATTTAGTAAAAGCAAAACATTCAAAATAGAACTTCAAATGCATATTTGGTATTACCCCAACAACCTTGAAGAATTTCAACTCAAGGCCCTTGTCTTCATATCCATTATCTAACATTCTTAACAAAGCTGCGTGTAATATTTACACAACTTAAAATCCAAACTATACACAAACCCGTATACATTTTCACCTAAATTGCCTATTTTTAGCTTCTTTTTTTTTCACAATAAAACCGTCGGATAAAATATATATTAATCCGTCAAAACGGAGCACGGTGCGGAATGCCTTTCCTCCTACTCGAGTTTGAGTGATTGAACAACGGAGGAGTTGCCGGAGACAGGTTGTGGCCCGCCTCGTCACCCGAGCTACTACTCGATCCGGACGTGTTGTAGGACGAAAATGTGGGCCCGTCCATCATGAACCGGCTGAACACGCTCATCCCCCTGTGAATCTTTCTCGGCGATTCCGACTCTTCAAACATGTCCCTCCCATGTTTAGCCTTCAGCGAGAACGTGGCCTCGCTATTATCGCCTCTCTCCATACCATTCAGCTGTTCAAATAACAATCGATACGATACGGCCGTTAAAACGACTATTTTACCATTATTCAAATATCAATTCAGTTTTACATTGAATTTGTTGAAATGAAAAGAAAAGAAAAAACAGAACAAAGCAAGTCAAACAAGTACTAATAATTATTGGGAAAAAATCAAATTGAACATAATGGAGGTTGAAAAATTCCAAAAAAAAAGTCACATAAATAACAACCAAGACTAGATATTGTCAAATCATCATAACTTAATAGAAATCAATCAATTAAGCAAATAGGACTCATAAATGACTACATGATTACAATTCAAACAACATTTAATACACCAGAAACAAACCTTGCAGCCGAGTGAACAGAATCGGAACGAGTCGGGCAGGCCCCGGGCACATATCTCACAAGTGTAGGTCACTCCCTTGCCCGGTCGAGGCTGTGGCCTTTCGTTCAAGAACACAATCTTGGCGCTATTGATCACATATGTTTGAATGCACGATATGTCGATAAACTTTTGAATCTCATTCACTCTCACCACATTATGATACGAAGATCGCCTTATCTACAATCAATCGAATCAAACACTCATTAATTAATGAATCAAAATCCAAAACAATTCAACATATAACTTTTTCAATTTTTATTTCAATTTTGGGAAAGAAAGAACAAAAATACAACCCCAGAAGTTAGTGGTACCTGAAGAACACGATGGTTCTTGTGTTGGACTAAACAGTAAGAGCAAAAGGCATTTCCCATGCAGTCCAAGCAGAACAAATTGCATTCACTTTTATGGGAATCCAAATGAGTAGCGCAGGGTGTGAAATAATCGGCTTTCAACATCGGTTTCAACCAAGGAGGTCCCATTTTCTCCTCGTTTCTCATGCTCACAATCTGGCTCACCTGCAATTTTTTTTAATTAAAAAAAAAAAACCAACCCAGCAATTTTAAGTAACTAAAACACAAATACTCATACTCACCCCCAAACAAATTTAGCTAAAACAAATAAAACTTTATCAAAAGGGGTTATTTTTTTTTATTTTTTTTATTTATTTATTGGGTTTTGTTGTTGTGCTCTGTTCTTGAGTATTAGCGAGAGATTGAGAAATAATACCATTGATGTCGAACAACGCAAAACAGGCAATGTTTTTTCTGGGTTCAGAGTTGAAACGGGAAGAACAAGAATCTGGGTGAAAAGAGAAAAGCCACATAAGTATATATTCTGTGCAGATAAATAAATCAAAACAGAGTAAATAAAAAATCAAGAAAATGCGCCGCCAGGGAAAAAAGTACCAGAGGGAAAGGGAGAAATGAAATGAAACCCTACTAAGAAACATAATAAAGAAGATAAATAATAACCTGCAAAAATATATTATATGTGTACTGTGTGTGTAAATGCGTACCGATGATGACGACTGGAGAAGACGGCGAGTCTTAGACGGTGTTGGTGTTGGTGTTGGTGTTGGGTGAGAGAGTGTAGAATTTTATAAGGCGGTCACTTTTTATTAATAATAATAATAAATACTATATTTTGCATTAATAATACAAAAAGAATATTTTTATTGCATTTTGATAAATGGTATATATATGTAGGGAAGGAAACGTGCCAAAGGGGATTAAATTCCATGGCCAAGATTTCATCCACGAAGTCGGCTGGGCACACTAATCAACGGCCCCGATTTTATTTTCCTTTTTCTTTGAAGGGACTTTTAATCTTTTATTTTAGAATTCATTAATTTCGTGAAATAAATAAAATGGAAATACTAGTGTTTATCTTTCTTTTAAAATAATAGCCCTCCATGTAAATAAATATATTAGATAGAAATTTTGTGAAAAAAAATATTCATTTAAGTTTTAAAAAAAAAGGAAATATAAATTATATACACGTGGTCTTGCTTTCACGCTCGTGCGTTGTCATTGTGTGTGAGCCGTCAATTAGGAATATGTTGGATGAATATATATAATAATAATATATGTATGTATAATCTGGATTGTTCACCTATCCTCAAAACTTTTTGTACGTGGAACCAATACAATCAGTCATGAACAACCCAACCCTAATTGAGTCATTGACTATAAATACTAGTAAATGCAAAAGATTGATTAATGGAGATGAATAGTGAATGTACAACACTATCGCATTACATACATCAGTAAAACACTGTTACGGTCACATAATAAGACCTTGTTTCACTTTCCTTTTTGGTACTTTTGTCGTTTTATAAACCACAAACAACGTGTTTGTGTGTGTGTTTTCCATGTTTTATAAATTGGACTAAAAAGCAACTATCTTTCTTACGGACGGTTCAATCAATCGAATGAGTTCAATGCCTCTTCAATCTGTTTGATTAAAATAATTGTTGTATAGGTATATTGTACAAAAGTGATTGCTCAATATATTTACAATTACACTCCAAATACAAAAGATTCTCAAGAAGACAAACTTGAATAACATCGGCCGAAAATCCATAATTTTAATTTTACAAAAATCTAAGTTTAAAATACTGAGTTTCTACAAAAGTTAATTAATTTAAAAAATAATGAAAATTACAAAAAAGAGAAAACTAGTTTTTGCCGATTCAATAAGTTTTGGGATTGTTATTTAAGTTAAGAGTAGCCTGAGTAATTTCAACAAGAATATAATAAAGAGATCAACAATAAAACAAATTCAGAATGAGTAGGAAAAAGTGTGTAACCTTTATTCCTTTTTACAGGTGTTTGATTTCTTGATTTAAGCTCTCTTTCTCTAAAACTATCTATCTTTTTCTCTCTCTAAAAAGTGGGATCCCTTCTCTCCCTCATGGAGAGACTATTTATAGTCTTCTATTGAAACCCTAATTGGACACATGTCTCTTTCCTACTGGTTCATCAATTTCATGATCACATTTCAACCGCCTTAGTGCCGACCTCATGATCACATCTTCGCCGCCTTAGTGTCGACCTCATCTGTTTTCTCTACCGAGCAAGTTCCGAGATCTCAACTTCGTACTTCAACTCGACATGTCCAACACGACAAGAGATCGGAAGTGATAACTGAGCACGCCCTACAAGCGTCGGGGGAGCAAGTCCTGCTCGGCCGGGGACAGTTCAGCTCGGCAGGAGCTGATCGGCAATGACCGGCCGGCGGTGCCACCGTCGCGTCGGAGAAAACAGTCCTGGTCAGCGGTGGTGCTTCAGCTCGGCGGGAGCTGCTCGGCGATGACCGGCCGGCAGTGCCATCATCGCGTCGGAGAAAACCATCCTAGTCGGCGACGGTGCTTCAGCTCGGCAGGAGCTGCTCGACGATGATCGGCCGACAGTGCCACCGTCGCGCCGAAAAAAACCATCCTGGTCAATGGCGGTGTTTCAGCTCAGCGATGATTGGCCGGCGGTGCCACCGTCGCACTGGAGAAAACCGTCCTAGTCGACGGCGGTGCTTCATCTCAGCAGGAGCTGCTAAGCAATGATCGGTCGGTGGTGCCACCGTCGCGCCGGAGAAAACCGTCCTGGTCGGCGGCGGTGCTTCAGCTCGGCAGCTCTATAGGGGCTGTTCGGTTATTCAAACGTGGGCCCTTGACACAACAGTCGAGGCCATCAGCCGCATAGCAACCGAGGTTGCCTGGGTCACGGCAACCGAGTTTATCAGTGGCACGAAAGCCGAGCTCATCCGGTTGTGGTGCTCTTTCACATTCCTGGTCAACTAAGTAGATTTCCCAGGTCGACTATTCTCAGATTAATCCGACCCGGTTCGACGCTTGGGTAAGGTCGGTGCAGCTTGTCAATCCGATCGAGAATCGACTTATCTGGATTAGTTCGGCTCGGTTTTTCCCTCATGATCTTCGGTACGATATCAACCACCAACAAGCCCTTGAGTGAGAGTCGGCTACGAGTAGGCGGGTTCGGATTCATCGAGTCCTGAACGCTCAAAGATCGGGCTGGTCAAATATTTGGGAGTTCGGTCATTTCAGCTCCGTTTGACGAGGAGTTTTATCATCACGTCCTACGAGGTGACAGCTTTTGTAGGCTTTTCGTCTTCTTGTGTCTTTTGGACACTTGTAACTCTTGATTCCCCCTCTTTCTCCTATAATTAAGACCCTTAGTCTCCACTTAGTCTTCACCTTTCATATTCACCTTCATTCACTCTTTGCTCCAAAAACTTTCAGTAAAGGCACATACATCTTTAGTAATTTCAGCCCCTTAGTTCGGAGATACAGATCAAAACACAAATAAATATAAGTTTGATGATAACTTTAATAATGAAAGTGTCAGTTCTAGTGTCTAGTTTAAAAGGAAGTCCATGTGGATGAAATATGTGTAAACTGGTTATATTGTAAAATGCTCTTATTTTAACTAATTGATTTGTACTTGGATCTTTTAAAAGTGTCGTTATTTCTAAATGCATTTTATTTTAACTTGTTGATATATACTTTTATTTTATAAAATGATCTCGTTATATGTATTTTTATCAGATGTTGAGGGGTCGTGGATGCGGCTCTGGTCTCGGTCGGTCAAGTCAGGTTTCATCTTCTACGCCACTACATCATTTATCTGATTTTGAGGATGACTATGTGGGGCTCGGTACAAGTCATATAGAGACTCCACCAGATATGGTTGTACCACTCCATCTAATGTGGGTACATCTCGACAGATGTCAGGCCCACCAGAGAGGCGACACCTAGTTTATCTCGTCGGAAAGAAGCATTAAGTAAATTAATAATATAGAACTCTAATCATCGTTATTATTAAATATTATTTTTAACTATAAACACAATTTCAAGATTCATAATAGGGGGTTAGATGACCAATATCTTCCGAGACATCATGGAGAAGAAGCTTTATCCTATCGGGTGGCAGTATAAGACGGTCCCTGAGCATATGCGTCATTTGTGGTGGGACATATTTTGGGTAGTTAATTTGTTATTGTCTAAACTCGTTAATCATTAATTTTAACTTGAGAGTCATATATTAATTTAATTATAATTATTTCTTTAGGGTCGTTGTTATTAGGACACGGAGTTGTAAAATGACAAACATGTGATGGCCGCATTTTTCCACGAGATGGCGGACAAGTACGGGAAGAGGGTAAATGAGTATAAGCAAGCCCGTGATAAGACTGGCAAGCAGCAACCGTTCATTGATAAGGGCATCTGGAGGTAAATAGTTTTTATGTCTTTTTATTAAATTATAACTTTTTAGTATTATAAATGATTAGTTATTAATATATATATATATATATATATATATATATATATATATATATATATATATATATATATATATATATATATATATATATATCATGAATCTCAACTAGGACATGGGATTTAGAGTGGGATAAGCACGGGAACAAGAAGTAGTCCAACTAGTGCAGGGCCAATAGGCGGAGCGAGCATGCTGGTACGGGTACTAGGATGTCGAAGAACATCGGGGGATCTAGATATTCAATTGAATATTCTATTGATATTGTAAGTAACTAATTTTAATCATAATATAATTTTCTTCTTATACATAAATAGGAGACGGGTCAGCTGGCCACTGCGTATCAATATTTTTTACGTAAGCACAACAAGGACGATGAGACGTGGTTGATACGAGATCTAGTAATACTGATGTAAGTATCTCTTATGCTATATAGTTATAACTTAACTTGTTTTTTGGTTTTCATGTTAAATTTACTAATGGTTTGTCTTTCGGGAGGAGTATCACTACAAAAAAACAGCAAATTTCCGAGGGATTTTCCGAGGGAAAGAAATTCCCTCGGAAATTTCCGAGGGAACACCGAGGGAAATAAAAAACCCTCGGTTTTTTTCGAGGGAATTCCATTCCCTCGGAAAATCCCTCGGAAATCAGGGCGCCAAATGTTCCCGCCATGTTTACCGAACGAAAAATCGAGGGATGACCGACGGGTGGTTTTCCGAGGGAAGTAGTCCCTCGGAAAACCGAGGGATATTAGATTCCCTCGGTTTTATTTATTATTTTTAAAAAAAAATAATTAAATTTTCGAGGGAATATAATTTCCCTCGGAATTATTCCGAGGGATAACGGATTCCCTCGGAATTATTCCGAGGGAAATTGTATTCCCTCGGAATTTAATTAATTTTTTTTAAAAATTAAAATCTAAAAAAATAGAAAAAAATAATACAAAATAGGATTTATTTTCGGGACGCTTAGGCGCATCCCTCTCTGTCGCGGTCGTGATTTCTTGAGTTTTGTTTCTATTTTTTACTATTTTTTGGATTTTTTTCTATTTTGTTATTTAACAAATAGGCATGGTGATTTTATATGCTTCTCCTCACKATCCGTACAAGTTTGGACTCTTCTCTCTCCTCAAAACTGCTTCTCCACCAATCAACTCAACGTAAGTTTGTATGCTTTCATTTTCGATTCAATATTATTGCAACTATATAGGGTTAAATTATTATTATTAGTAATGTGAAAATCACAAATTGCTAAAAAAAATAAAAAACAGAATAACATATTTTGTATATAAATAAATAAATCTTATTTTAACCTCTTAAATTATTAAATATCGATTTTGCTTATAATGGAATTATAAAACCGAAAAATCCAAAAAAATAGTAAAAAATAGAAACAAAACTCGAGAAATTACGACCGGGGRGGGGAGGGGTGCGCCTCGGCGACCCGGAAATAAACCCTATTTTTTTTCTAGTTTTTTCTATTTTTTTCTATTTATTTGAATTTTTTTTGATTTTTCGAAATGTCAAAAAATAAAAAAAAATTCAAATAAATAGAAAAAAATAGAAAAATCGTAAAAACGAAACCGATCCTATCATCTTAGGCACGTGGGGTTGTTTTGACCCCAAATTCGATCTTAAAATACCAACGAGCATGTGCGTGCCCTCACGTGTCGTGGGGTTCGACCAACAACAAGATACGATTGATCGATGAACTCCTTCGGTTGGAAACGTGAAGCGACGTAGCGTCGTGATTTTTGATATTTGGAGGAGGTGTGCGTCTCGTCGTTGTGGGAACCACGGGGGTCGGACGTCGATCGTTTAGTGCGCGTTTTCTATTTTTTTTCGATTTTATATGAATAATGGAAAAAATAGAAAAAATGTAAAAATAGTAAAAAATAGAAACAAAACTCGAGAAATTACGACCGGGGCGGGGAGGGGTGCGCCTCGGCGACCCGGAAATAAACCCTATTTTTTTCTAGTTTTTTCTATTTTTTTCTATTTATTTGAATTTTTTTTATTTTTTGACATTTTCGAGGGAATTCAAAATCCCTCGGAAATGTCAAAAAATAAAAAAATTTCAAATAAATAGAAAAAAATAGAAAAATCGTAAAAAACGAAACCGATCCTATCATCTTAGGCACGTGGGGTTGTTTTGACCCCAAATTCGATCTTAAAATACCAACGAGCATGTGC
>BMAC01000620.1:468294-486356 GCA_014905375.1 Phtheirospermum japonicum | reverse complement strand
AGACACTCGGTGGCTTCACTGAGAGAGTCTAGTGAAAGAGAGCAAACCTCGAGTCTGACGACTATGAAGATGATGGTTCGGCTCGTTCGGAGCTGGAGTCTCGAGTCGAAGGATTGGAAGTTAGTGTCGGAGCGGCACGCGACTTCATATGAGCTCATATTGGCATCTGAAGTGCCCATCGGCGTGTGTTGTTGTGTGTAGCTCTAGGGTGGGGGGGGGGGGGGAGGGGGGGCCAAAGGTTGGTCAAATATGGGATGGGGTGATCAAAAGAGGGCAAATTCAAATTGGATTTTGGTTTTGAGAGACTCTAGTGTTCTTGACAATCATCGGTCTCCAACAAAGGAGGGATTCCCTTTCGCCCGCATTCTGAAGGGAAATGTCGTCTTTGGCAAATTTAATTTATCATCGCAAGTTGCACTCTGTAATTTAATTTATCATCGCATATAACTGACATGTATCATCACATATAATTGGTACATATCATCACATATAACTGATACATATCATCAAAAATAATTGATATTATAATTCTAAAATCCTAACATTAAAAAAAAACCTAAAACAAAAAAGCTAAACCCTAAGATAAAAAATTAAACTCTAAATCCTAAATTTCTATCATATATCATCACATATAACTGACACATATCATTACATATAACTAACACATATCATCACATATAACTAACACATATCATCACATATAACTGGTAGAATGATAGATTATTGCCGGGACCCTAAAATGGAAAATTAAATAAAAAATAAATAATTAAACCTTAAAATAAAAAATTGAACCCTAAAACTGGAAAATTAAACCCTAAAATGGAAAATTAAACTCTAAAATTTATATTATTATCACATATCATCACGTATAATTACCATATATCATCACGTATTACTGTCAGGTATCATCACGTATAACTGAATGATAATAAATGTTTTATATGTGCACCTAGCAAAGATGCACCTAATGAATTACCGAATAAAAGAAAAAAAAAATCAATAAATCAAACTATGATAAAAGGAAAATATTGAAATAGGTAAAATATGATAAAAGGGAAAAATCTGTTAATGAAAGGTTCAACTGATACGAATAAAGAGTGTTCGAGTTTGCTTGTCCCAAAAAGTATCTTATATCATTGTACTAATGTTAATTATCAATTTACTGTAACATTCTTCATCAATCATGATTGACCATTTCATGCATATTAAAAAATATAATTAATTTTATAATTGTAAATATCAAATAATTATAATAATTTTATAAGTATTAAAAATATAAAATAATGAAAAAATATGTAAAGGTAGTAATAACTTTTAATTCCTATTAAAAAATAAATAATGTTAATTCTCTGTTAAATATATAAACGTCTGACAAATAGAATGAGAAGAAAAGAAATTATAAAATGAAACCAATAGAAATAGACAAATAAAGTAATTTCTTTCTAATTTTTAATTTGCTCTTAATAATTAGTAATTACGTATACGGGGAGCAAGAGACCTTTATGGCAGCACTCGTAATCTCAAAAAAAAAAATTATAAATAAATGTCGGCAATGTATTTTTATATGGTAATTTTAAAAGATAATCAACCTTAATCATTGTTTGTTATTGCTGTAATTGCATTTAATTCCAGTTTCATAGCAGTCGATTCATAAGACTCTAATCCTTCAATTGACACATTGAAAACACGAATCCACGCGTCAGCGCTTAACATTTGAGAGATTTATCTGAATTAGCAATCGAATACACTTCACGTGACTTTGGCAAAATCGTTATGCGACCTGACGAGCTTGCTAACACAGGTGATCAGCTCACTATGACACCTGGCGAGCTTTCCAGCACAGGTGACCAGCTCGTTGGGCGACCTGCTGTAATTGATACAGGAAATTGTGCGAACTGGCAAGCTTTTCATGGACTCATACGCAAGTGATCAACTCATCATGAAATCTGGATTATATGCTGTGCAAAAAGACAAATACCAGCTGGACGAGGAGCCGTTTGTGTACCTGTATAGCACATTTCATTCCCTGAAAATATGGATCTGGGATCTATTTCCTCTTCATTAACTTTGTAACTTATTATGGCAATGCATGAATTTCATCATGGTCGAGGGCGGATTCAGGATACTTACTTTGAGGAGGCCCTGTATTGAAAAGCAAAAATATTTCGGTGAAATGACGAGAACCAACTCGTGTTATATAAAGGGAAATAAATTAGAGAGAATATGAAATTAAAAATAAGAAGGAAAAAAAAGAACTAGAAAGTAGTGAAGGAAAATAAGAAAGATATTTTTTACTTCTAAGTTAGTACCATTAATTAGTGAGAATAAGGGGAAAAAGAAAAACAAAAGGTGAGGGAAAAAAGTGAGAAAGGGGCGATATTATATATATATATATATATATAAATATATATATATATATATAAATTAATTGACGAGAAAGAGGAAAATAAAAAGAAAGAGAGAGTGGTTGTTTTTTTAATTATATGTTATTATTTTTAAGTTTAATTAATGAAAAAGAGAAATGGAAGAATAAAGAATATATAAAATAATGGATAAAAATAAATAAAAAAGAAAGAAATTAAAAAGAAACAAATGAGAAAGATGAAAATAAAATGAAAGATAAAATAATTTTAAGAAACAAGAGATAAAAAAAAGAAGGAAATTAAAAAAAAAATAGAAAAATGAATATAAAAAGAAAGATAAAAAATATAGAAAAACAAGATATAAAAAAAAAAGGAAAAATAAGGAAAAATAGGCAAGAGGATGAGTTGAACCATGTACCATTTGAAAAATAATTAGGTGCACAAACCACTAGACCTAGCTACAAATTTGTATATTTTGGTAGGCCATTTTATATATAACACAAATAACAAAAAATCATAAATAGTATTATAATTTCTTTTTTGAGAGGGGGCCATGGCCCTCTCAAAGGACAACATAGATCCGCCCCTGATCATGGTATCATAGCTCCGGGTTAAACCCTGGATTCTGTATATTTTTCTTATTTCTAAACATCAGCCATGACCTCTTCATCCACTACACCTACCTCTCACTCTACTCACTCCCCTACAGATCAAAATGCAATCATATATTCTGAAAGCCAGCTCATTTGCATCAAGCTTAATGAGTATAACTTCCTCATATGAAAATATGCTAATATAAATAGAAATTCAAACAACAATTTTCATTTTCAGTCATGAAAATCCAAATAACTTCCCAGTATATTTTAAAATTTCAACTATTATTTTTCTCAATAGAAATTGAAACATGGGTTTGAAACAATTTCATACATCACATTCGCTTCTAAGTCCTTTTTTGGAAACTACATTTCTAGTCATAACAAACTAACTAACTATATATACACACACTAGTTAATACTCGTGTGTTATATGGATTTATCAAAAGATAAATATAAGAATAATTTGTGATAAATATAGAGTTTTTAAATTTGAAAATAAGAAATTCAAAAGATATTGTACTCCCAACTTGTGAATTTACCTATGTATAATCACTATTTATAACTATTGCATTATAATTGTTAAATAATTTAATATTTTAATTTTTGGATTAAATTCGTTAATAATTTTATTTACATACTAATAAAAATTCAAAAGTTGTCACATTCTCTACCCGTATCGAATCTCTAGTAATTTATTAATATTATGAAATACATTTATATTTAATGTGTAGATTCAATTCGTCGATAATTTTCAGTTACATACTTTGAAAATTCAAAAGATTTCATATTCTCAACCTCTGCGACATTGTACTAGAGTCTAAATCAATATTTGAAATTATAGAGTTTTTTTTAACTTTTAACATAAATATAACTTATTTATAATATTTCATAATTAAGTCTTTACTTTTTTAATTAATATTATCATATAAGTAAATTTTATTTTAATTAACATAACAAGTTTTTTTTAAAACACACAAACAACATAACCAAAAAAAAAAAAATCTCTACTACCTTCAGAACATAAATAATTTTCTCTTAAAAGACTTATTTATTATCTTTTCTTATAGCCCATAATCCCACCACATGTTCCTCACCCCACCCAATTGTCTCTTTCATTTTCCCACAAAAATTATGGTTTCAAACAAAGAAAAAAATAAAATTCACCGGTCATCTTTTTCCCAGAAATTTAAGGATTTTGGAAAAATAAAAATAAAAAACTAAGGAGATTTTAAATTTATTTTTCAAATTTTGGTACTTTATGTGGTTGAGACAAAAAAAAAGGAAATTAACTGCGTATTTATCCACTCTCGAAAACTTGTCAATTCCCAATATATGGTTTGGTCTCCGAAATTTGTCAATTCTCGATATGTGTTCCGATCAATTTGTGTTATTTTGGGCAGTTCCCGATATGTGTTTTGGTCAATTTTCGGAATTGATCAATTCCAAGAATTTGTTAATTCTCGATACTGTGAATTGACCAAAATACCTAGAATTGCCCAAGAATTCTAAATTCCCGATACCGTAAATTGATTAAATCAAAGGAAGAAAAAATTGAAAGAAGAGAAAATCTTTCTAGAGAGGATATGAAATGATAATTAAATTTAATTTAATATGTAAATAGTACAACAATGACTGATAATTAGATTTATGCGATTGTAAAAATATTAGAATTTATGAAAAAATATGTAATTAAGCTTAACAACGTGATAGTTTATTAAAAAATAGATTGAATTGATTAGTTGAATTAAAAAAAACACGTTGAAAAATAGTTTTTGAATTATTTTTAATAAAATCTAAAATAAATTAAAAAAATAATTGAATAGTTTTTTGTATAACTTAGGCCTCATCGGAGTTTTTTTTACAAAAATTGATTCCTATGAGACCCATGAATTCATTATTATTAGTAGTAGTAGTAGTAGTAGTAAGGATATTTCTGTCCTTTCATGCACTTTATGTGTATACAAAATATCTTTTATAAAGTTAGGGTATGTTTGGCGGATAAAACTGATAAGTTAGTTGATAGTTGAAAAACTAGTTGATGACTGATAAGTTAGTTATGAGCTGATAGTTGATAGTCAATGGCTGATAGCTAAAAAGTTAGCTGATATAAATAAAAGTGTTTGACAAATTTAGCTGATAAGCTAGCTCAAAAATAAAAAATTACACAAAAACACATGGTTAAAATAATAGTGTTTATTTAATTTTTTATATAAGTTTAGTGTTGTAAATTTAGTTATTATTGTTTCTATTACCAATCTCGTTGAGTATATATATATATATAATTGCAAAATATTTTTAATGGGTTGGAAAACTTTTTTTATTTATTTATATTACATACCAATTTATAGAATCAAGCTATTCTACTACTACTACTAAGAAGAAGAAGAAGAAGAAGAAGAAGAAGAGGAGGAGGAAGAAGAAGAATTTTATATAACAATTAATAAAGCGGTGGAATAAATAAAAAAATATTAAATAAGATTTTTCCAAAAAAAAGGGGGGAGGGGGGTTAAAAGAGGAATAAAATCAAAAAGCTCTATGAGTTTATTTGAAACGCTTGTAATAGTAGAATTCGAGATTAGCTCAAACTTTTCAAATAAACTCATCCAACCAAACGAGACTTATTTGAATACAGAGAACTTATAAGCCTTCTAAATAAGTCATAAGGTACCTTATTAAGCTTACCAAACATATACTTAGTAGGAAAGTAAATCTTCTTATGGTTAATGTCATACTATCAAACTTTTCACTATAATCACGAAATATATATAAAAATATACTAAAATCATGCAAATTTATGTCAATAATAGAAATTCAAACAACTTTTTTCATTTTTAATTATAAAAATCTAGACAAATTACGTAACATATTCTCTGATTTTCGAATGAAAACCGATGAGTTTTCGATTATCATTATTTAACTAGAAATTAAGAAATGAAATGAAACAATCTCATATATCTCTAAGTACTCTCTCTCTCTCTCTCTCTCTCTCTCTCTCTCATATATATATATATATATATATATATATATATTATCACCTATATATTAATACAAAATCCCCCTATCATATGTGTCTACTTCCCATACTTTGTTAGATTTGGAAAAGATTCTGGTACTTTGGCATCGAACCTAATATCTACCTAATTTAATATTTTCCTTTTATATGTTTTTACCTAATTTAATATTTTTCTTTCATTATATTTTTTCTAATTTAATATCTTTAATTTACTATATGTTACCTAATTCAATATTTTGTTTATCATATTTTTCTTAATTCAATATCTTACTTTTATTATTAATAATATGAAAAAAAAAGTCATTAATTAGAAGAAATCTATATAAGTTGACATAATTTTTATTTATAATAAAATCTGAAATAAATTTATTTTTGAATGTCAAATATACTATTTAAGAAAAATATGAGTTATATAAAATTATTACAAAAGAGAAATAAATATAAAATATATAAACTTAAACTTGGATATATAATAATTTAATGCATTGAGAATAACATTAGAAATTTAAATAAAAAACTATAGTTACGCTAAAATTAAAAAACAACAACAAAAACTAATAATAAAAACTTATTACACTTAGGAAATAAATATTAAATATATTCTAAATCTCTTTCTAATTCCAATGAAATGCACTGATAACATGTTATATATCTAATGAACAAATTAATGCCATACACAGAAAACAAAATACAAAAAAGGATACAGAAAATAATAATAACATAATATTATATATACTACAAGTTAGATATACGATGTTTTTCAATAGAATTATCAGTGTCTTATAAATTTTAATTTTTTAAACCACATATTTACATGCGACACGCAGGTGTTGTATGTTTTATATTTTTACAAACTTAATTTTCTACGGGTTTTCTTTCAAGTATAGGTATTTTGCTATGTTTTACAACTAATTTCGTGACACTCGGGTAGAAGTAATTAAAAATTATTTATTGTGAAAGCCAATCTTATTGTAATTAGAAAAAATAATACTCCGATTTATGTGTAAAATTATTTATTGTGAAGAATAATTTTTGTGTAAATAGAAAAATAATGTTACGATTTGTTTGTACAATTTTCAATATTATTCTTTTAGTATTTTTAATGAATGTTATTTATTTTCAAATTTCGCATAATATGCAGATGTTAAACTAGTGTGTGTGTGTGTGTGTGTGTATACACACACACACACACACACACACACAAGCTCAACAACCGTGTATGACACGGGATTTATAAAAGGTTAAACATAAATATAGATGTTATAATTATATAATTTTAAATTTAAATAAAAAATTGAAAGAATGTGTTCTTAAGCCATGTCTTGTACGTGTCTAATATATTTATTAATTATTATAATTATTAAATAATTTCCATTATAATATTTTAAATTAAATTCGTTAATAAATTTGTTTACATACTTAGAAAATCTCAATATATGTCACATTTCCAACCCGTGTGTAATCTATAGTAATTAATTAATTATTATTAACTTATAATATATTTTCATATTTAGATAACTTCGTAAGTAATTATTAGTTACATACTTTGAAAAATTCAAAAGGTATCATACTATCAGACTTGTTGCATTGTGTTGTTGTCTAATAAATATTAATTAATTAATTAATATATAATTTTATATTTTTATATTCACATTCAGTTCATTACAAATATTTATTTACACACTCAAATTATTGCAAGTAAATCGTAATATACCTATATAGAATATTTAAATTCTAAAAAATATTATTTCAACTTTTATTATAAACACAACTGATTTAGCTATTTTCATAATTAAGTTTTTTTAATTAAAATTACTCCATATGTAATTTATTTTTTAATTAATATAATTAATTTAGATTTCTTCTATTAATTATATATGATTTATTTATATTTTTATATTAAGAGAATAAAAGAAAAATATTGAATTAGGCAAAATATAATTAAATTTTTTTCATTAAATTAGACAAGATACGAGAAAAAAAATATACTTAAACTTGATATATATTAGACTCAATTGACATTCATATAATCAAGCTAGAAAAAAATTTTGTAAAAAAATAATATGAAACATACATGTTAGATGTTAGGAGTATTTTGATTCAGTAAAAGAGTTAGACTTTTTTCTTTGATACCTGTATGAGTAAGTGTGTGTGAAGTGTGTGTTTATATATACAACAAACCAAACATTGAAAACGGCATGTGCCTCCATCATTCCGTAGCATCTATAAAATAAACGTTGGAATAATGGCCTCTTCTATCAATGATTCAACCACATGCCACCGCACTCAGCGAGTCAGTCACTCAGTTCCATCTATATTATTTTTTCTTATTTATTTAATATTCAATAAAGAAAAGAGAGCAAAAGTGGTAGTAGTACTAACTCATTATACTTTATTTATATTTATATCCAAACATCAATTATATTTATACGAAGACAATGGCTATTATCTGTATATAAATAATGCCTCTGCGGAATAAAATAAAACCCTAAAATAAACAATACTAATTAAAAATGTGAGTGTAGAGACAAATTGAAGTGGGTGGGGTCCGTAAATTAATTAGCAATTAATATTACTTGTGTGTGTAGTCAGTTTATGTTATGTACCCACTCCTATTTCTCCTCACAATTTCACACCACAAATCACTCGTGCCCGCGGCGGCCCACCCCCAAACCGGCGGATCCCCAAATCATACCACACAGAACAAAACAAAACAACCTAATAATTTGACAAATAAAAAAATCAAAAAAGAAATTCAAATTATTATTACTACTATATATATTTGTCAAATAAATACACTCTGACCAACGAATGAGTATACAAAGCCACGCGTCGGTGCTAAATGCCAAGAAATTTCACAGCTATTATATATTCTCTCCATCTAAGCAAAGCAAAAGCCCCCCAAAGGGGTCCCCCAATCAATTGATAGACGAGACGATCAATGATAGTGTCGGTAAGTGAAAGTGGTCATTGCAAATACTAAATAATTTTCGGAACAAATAAATAAATAAATAAATAAATAAAGATCAAAGAAAGAAGAGAAAGTTTTGTTTTCCTGACTTTTTATACATTAACAAAAAAATTTAATAATAATGGGACTAATCAAAAAAGAAAAAAAGAATATACTTCTCATTTATAGATAGGGTAAAAATTACTTCTTTTTTTTTTTTTTGGGTTCTCATTGCGAGCCAATTCCAATAGTTTGTCGCTCGAATTTCTTGATAACGGGCGCGAGTTTCTTCATATTGTCGTCGTAAACGTAAGGGATCTTATCGAGCCAAGTGGTGGCCCTCTTGGCCGTGTCGGGGAGCAAGTTGCGGCACAGCTCTTCGTGCACGGTGATGGTGTTGTGGTAGTGATAGTATCGGATCATGGTCTCCGTCTTGTGGAGGGTCCCGCCCACGACGTTCTCGGACATGTGGACGCCCGTCGCGTACGCATTCTTGGCTTGTATCGCGTACTTGCGGTCTCTCCTTATCCTCGTCCGAGAGTCCCTAAATACAAGCTTCTCGAAACCCCATTCCCTGAGATCAATCAATGTATATAATAGTATAAGCAACACCAATTCCAGAAAATTCGCCAGAATTTAAGCTTTACTCACTCTACTGCCCAATTGGTTTTTGCCCCATTTATTGCTTACCACCAATTACAAGCCACATTATAATTTAGGGAACTAATAAATATCAATGCTCAATCCTAACAGATGAAACATCATTTATTTATCCAACACAGAACCGAACCTCATTGGTAAAAATAATCTGTATACACAACAGCATTTGCAAAATGGGGAAATGAAATTGAATTCACTAATCGTAAATACCCTTCACCAAAATTAATTATAACTTTGATAAAATTGGATTAATCAACATAATTAACCTGAAGAGATAAATGAAGTAATGAATTAGGGGTTATAGAAAAAGAACCTGGAATAATCTCGAGACGAATCGTTGAAGCAGAGGACGCTGGACATGGCATTCTGCTCCACCGTGAACTGCGTGTAATTGGAGAAGTGGCGCAGCACCGACTCCAGGGTGCGGCCGTCGGGAATGTACATATACTCATCCACGTCGAAATAGAATGTCCAGTTGGCGGCGTGCCGGTAGCGATGCAGGCAGTCGTTCACCACCAGGAACTGGTTGTAATAGTACCCATCGTACTCCGCCTGCGCCCTGATGTCCTGCAGCGTCACCCTCCCCGCCCTTATCCACGGCTCCAGCACCGCCCTCACCGCCGCCGACACCCCGCCGGCGTCGTGGAACACGAAGTGCGACCTGGGCCCGAAGAACCAGGCGTGGTAGGCCATCCACTCCCTCATCCGGCCCGGGTTTAGGTCACCGTACAGGGACGACCCGCAGTAGAGGTACTCGTGCTCGTGCGGCGGCCGGAACCTCGACTCGTCGTAGGACCCCGGCGCCTCCTCGAGGGCGGTGAACTTCTCGAAGCGCCGCGGGGACTCGCCGTAGTAGGTGTTTATCGATAGGCGCCCGCCGGAGTTGTCGGCGTTGGGGTTCTCCGGGAAGGTGCAGTTGACGACGACAACGGTGTAGACGCGGCCGTAGCCCCAGTCGGGGAGGATCTTGTAGGCCTTGGCCCGGGTCGATGGGCTGCCGTTGTTGGGGATCCACTCGCATTTGTACCAGGGCCGCCCGTAAACGTGGATGGGCTTCGAGGCCAGGCCCACCACCGCGAATGTGCTCGGGCCGCCGCGGTAGGCGCCCATCTGGACTAGGCGGCCGCCGGAGTTGTCGGCGTTGGGGTCGGCGGCGGGAGGAGCCGGGGTAATGCTGCTGCTGCTGCTGACCAGCTTCTTCTCGGCGGAGAGGGGTGACGTCAGCATTGGCGGTGGATTTGATGGGGAGGGGTTCGCCGGCGGCGGCGGCAGCGGAGTAGCGGGAGGTGGTGGTGGCGGAGAGGATGTTCTCGTAGTAGGGCTGGAGGTTCCAGACGACGGTGACGAGGGTGAGAGATAGAAGGAGGGCGAAGAATGACTTGGTTTCGAAGCAGAGAAAGATCTTGCCGACGGGGTTGAGGGGGGCGGCGGCGGAGACCGGCGGCGCTCCGTCTTTCCTCATTGGGCCGGCAACAGGAGTGGGTGAGAATTGACTGACCACTCTGAGCTGAGCTGTTAAGGAAACTTGACCGACAGCTTTCTTTGTGTGTGAAGTGATGAATGATGGTGAATCGATAAAAGGAATTTCAGGCGATAACAATTTATTCCACCTTTTTATGGGTTTATTTTTTCGTTCTTACTATTATAATAATAATAATAATTATTATTATTATTATATTTGGCTTCACAGCTACCTCCAGTTATGTCTTTGCAAATACACCCCGCGATCTTCTGTTATTTACGGAAATGCACTTGCGCTGAATGATTGTCCGTCTTGTCCCACACACACACACACACATATATAATAATCTAAGACCGTTTCGTTTAATGTGATAGATGTTGTGTAAGATAATATTACTCTATCTACATTTATTTATACTTTCAAGTAAGTAATCTTGGACATTTTGTTAAAAAGTAGTCCAATATAAAAATACAGAGAGTTCAAAACGCACTCAACACTTTTAAGCAAGAAAACAAAATTGCAAAAACTTAAATTGCACCAAACACTATCATCGGACATAATAAATACCACTAAATTTGACAATTTCATCCTAAATCTTTATTGAATCTTTTTTGGTAGGTCTTGTTAATTGAGTATAGTCAAAACACAATCAAAGAAATCGAAATATAGGAGCTTAATTATACGAAGAGAATCCTCTTTTTAACTTTTTTGTTGAAGACATGAGGAAAATCTTATGAAATGGGATTAGGTCTGGGCAGTCAAAGCAAAATGACTGAGCTTTACTAGTTTTCTATTCTATGTGCAATTGGCCAAATAAAATTTTGTTTGCTGCAAATTGCCGAACGTTGCATGATGAGCAATCTAGAATGTGACATGCCTAACTAAATAGATTGGAAGTAGATGTTACGGGTGCGTTTGGGCTCTAAAAACTCACATTTGTTGTGCCAATTAAAACTTCAATTATACCTATGTATACAAACAACATTCCTGATATAATAATTACTTGTTCGCCTACCAAATTTTAGCTAAAATAGAATTGGGCGTAGAGTCCTCGAATTGCTACTTACACTCTAAAAACTAACATTTATTGTGACTAAAAATAAAGTTATAACCACGTATATATCAATTTGAATTGTATATATCAATTTGAATTGAACAGGGTGTTCCATTTAAAATTTCACTTAAATTGACTCGTTGCCCACCCGAGATTTTACTTACTCATCCAAAATGAGAAATACATGTTTTTACACTACTCTTACATGTACAAATTTTCAAAAACTCGAGCTCTTAGCTCGAGCACTCTCCGCGGAGAGCAAACCTACCCAAAATCTTTACCGCCGCGGGACCTCCAAATCCCCATCAGTGCATCAGAAATTAAAGGTTACGCTAGTGATTTTTATTCAAATCGAATCTTTCCAATGGTTGATTCTGTTGAATGACAACATTAGAAATACGAAAAATCAAAGCAGAATCTCTAAATCAAATCAAATTGTTCATTCGGGTACTCTTATTTTTAAATTTCCTGTACTTTGTAATCATCAATTTGGGGAAAAACTTGATTCAACTCCTAATTTCTCTATTAATCTTAATTCTCTTTGATGCATATGGAGAATGTTGATACCGCAAAAGATGGAGAATAATTTAATTGTTTGTGTTTTCAATGAAGATATTGTGCAAGAAACTATAGGCGATATTAGTTACTGCTATTTGTAATTATTTTACTATTATTTGTGATACTCTTTACTGCTATTTGTAATACTAATGACAATATTTCTGATAGTTTTATATGAAGGAAATGTTGCTTCTAATGGTAGCCATATCTCGAATGTTGACAAAGATATAGATGCAAGTATAACGAGTTATTGTGTAATACTTGAAGTACTATTTATGATACTATTACTTTTATTTGACAATTTCTTGCTCTTGATGTCATGTAAAAGAAGGAGGTGTTCCGGGTTGTCCACATATATCAATTAATTTGATTGCCACATAAGCAATTTCAAATGATGGATGATAAATGTAGGTAAAGTGAGAAATTTTATATTGTGAGACATTTGGTGATGTTTTACATTAATTTTACTAATTTGCATATGTGACACTTTTTACTAATTTGCAGAATAAAACAATTTGGCGGACATGGTGTGACCTCTATTGGGGATAAGAAATAATAGATGAACTTTATGAATTGTACTGTGAGCACGCTATTGCGATGGTGTTTAGTGTGCAAAAGTCGACTAATGGTTGAGTAAGAGAGATATATTTCATTTGTTCTTGGGTTGGGAAAATGATTACGAACAGAGAAAAAACTAAGGGGAAAATGAATAAAGTTATCGGTACACGTACATAATGCAAAGTGCTATTAAGGTTCAAGTGAGATAAAGATTTAGAAGAAAATGAAGTTCTTCTTCACATTGAAGAACATAACCATGCCCTCACTCGAACGGAATGGGGCCATTCACATTGATATGAAAGAGTAATTACGGAGGAAAATGGCAAATAATTGAAAGTATGATATTTTCACGGATGTGAACGATGGATTCTTACTATTACATGGTGCATGAAGTGGGAGGCGAAAAGAACCTTGGGCATGCAATGAAGATCATTTGAATCATGACACATTACAAAATAAAAGAGATACAAAGGGGAGATGCACAAAGTATTGTTGATATATCTCAACAAGCTTATGCCAAATATGACTTTTTCTTCTGAGTCAGATTAAATGAGGATGCAAGATTATGTAGCTTATGTTGGAGAGACTCTACGATGAAGGAAGGTTATAACCTATACGGTATGTTGTGGTGATTGAAAAAACATATCATACATATATGACCTAGT
Source organism: Phtheirospermum japonicum (assembly GCA_014905375.1). Lineage (NCBI taxonomy): Eukaryota > Viridiplantae > Streptophyta > Magnoliopsida > Lamiales > Orobanchaceae > Phtheirospermum > Phtheirospermum japonicum. The sequence continues at coordinate 472,477 of BMAC01000620.1, read as the reverse complement.
ATGCGCTTCTTTTGTTGGTATGAACAATCACAAGAAAAATGTCATGTTTGCATGTGTATTTCTAGACGAGAAAAAGATCGAGTCATTTGAATGGTTGTTTGAAACTTTTCAAATAATCCACGAATCAAGACCTAGCGATTTCTACTGTTACAAAAAATGTCTAATACTTTTATTTTATTTTGTGATAATTCAAAATAGTTTTGTATTATTTTACAGTAGTTTTGTGATACATTTATATAAAAAAATCATTTATCTTGTTTATGCAGATTTACCCCATGACAAAACACCGGTTATGTTTGTGGCACCTTTATCAAAATGCAATAAGTCGATTCGAGAAACTTAGAAATGATAAGACATTTATAGATGTATTTAACATGTGTTTGAGCGGTTGGAAATATATTGATTATATTTAATAGTAATAGTTGTGATACATTTACTTATTTTTGAGATACATTATATTATATTTGTGATAGCGGTTACTAGCATTAATATATGAATGAATATAACACAATATTATTTTGTGACACTTATGATAGTATGTGTGATATATTATTTACTGCTACTTTTGATACTTTTCCTGACATATCTGGTACTTGGTTTTAACTTATAAAAATATTTGCTATGTAATGCTAATGAGAATGAATTTCAACAATGTTGGGAATCAATGATCTCAAATTTTACACCACAAGATAATAATTGTTTTCAACGTTTATATATCTTAAGAGAAAGGTGGGGTACATCATTTAGCAAGGATACCTCTATCACTTTTTAAGGTGGGGTACATCATTTACCGGTCATAAATCACGTTATCCAGGTGTACACTATATCACTTTTTAGAGATTTTGAGTGTGAATTTATAGTCGGCCTTTCTTTGACATGCACCCTTTTTTGAGGATGAAGTGATGAAAATGTTTGACATTACATCTTATGAAGAGAGTGCAATGATCCATCGTGTTATCTTAGAAATCTCATCATGTGTTCTTGCAAGAATATGAAAGAATATGTTTTTTATGCTCTCATATTTTAAGGGTATTCAATATGCATGGTGTTAAAAACCCCAGATGTATATTTCAGGAAACGATGGTCATCGACCAACTTTCATGTCTCCAGCAAAGTTGTTAAGATTCCTTTCGAATCACAAATAATTTGATAAAGTTTCATTTTCCGCACAAGCCAAAATAGCCAACAGTAAAATAAATAATTGGTATTTATTTATTTATTTTGAAACATAGGTTAATTATAACCCCCTATTCGACAAGCAACTCTTTATTGTTATTGTTATTATTATGCAAGACCCGCGAAATGGACCATTTAAGCCCAAAATTATATAATTCATAATTACGGTAAAATCAAAAGATGAACATTTAGGGGGGTGTATTCATTTGGAACTTGTTGAGACATTTTAAAATTTGTTTTACTGTAAGATTTATATGGATTTTCTTTTTCTTTTAATTGATTTTACATATTTGTTGGGAGTTTATAAAAGTTTTGTGAAATCTCATGTTTAAAGATGAGATTTGGTAGTGGGATTTTGTATGTATAATTAACTTAGAAGTCTAGGAAAATCCAGTCAAATCACAAATCCAAAGAGTATTTGACTTTTTAAATACATCATGACAATTTAAGAATTCAAAATATCTCAAATGAATACCTTGAGACTTTTATGGACATTTAATAATCCATTAGAAATCCCAATTAAATACCTCTAGACTTTTATAAGTTTTCAAATGTCTTAATTAAATACATTAGGATTTTAAAAATCTTAATATGTCTTTAAAAGTTCTAAATGAATACACCCCCCTTAATATAATAGAGGTGTACATTTAATACAATTGTATATTGTATTAATTGACCGTACATCTATCACATGTTTCATATGTATTATGAAATATTGTACATTTTCACATTTTATCACATTGAGATTAATATATATTATATTAGAGATTGATATTTATCATTTTCAAAATAGAGATGAATATTTACATGACTATTTTATCACGATCAATATCAATATTTCAGATATAAATGGTCATGTCACAACGAATATCAATATTTTTATGCATGTTTTGCGTTCACAAATGTACACTTATAATGAAAATAAAAATTAATCACAGCAAATATAAAAATTTATTAAAATGAAGATGTATATCTTTTATGAAGACATTCATTCCATTTGAGTGTGGTACAGTGTATAACCGAGTTACCTCTAATTTGCCCATCTTCATTGTCACATCTCATTTTTGTTTTATGATTTTCTATATCATTTTACTTAATTTAGTCATCATTATTATTAATGATTATTCTATCCCCACACATAATAGTAAAGAAGATTTAGTTAATAGTACGTATTTATAAAACACCGTGGAGTTAAAAAATATATACAAATATTTTTCTAGTTTGTGAAGAAAAAGGGAATGATGGGTGAATAATAATAATTATTATTAGTACTCCCACCGTCTCATTTTATTTATTTCAATTGATTATTTCACGAATATTAAGAAAGACTATTGGTATTATAATTATAGGTATCAAATGATCATAATATCATTTTGTATAAAATAATTAAAGTGTGATGTGATAAATGTAGGGAGAAAAGTAGTAAAATAACATTTAAGTTTTATTAGGAAAGTAAAAAGTAATAATGATTCTCTATTTAAAATGTAAATTTGACAGATAGAATGTTACATGAAAATTTCTAAATTGTGACAAATAATATGGGGTGAAAGGAGTAACAACTAACAAAAAGTGAATGACAGTGAATAATAATGATTGAAAGTGAGTAATAATGATCAGAAGAGAGAATAATTAGAAAAACAAAAGATTAACCAACCCAATCCCAACACTACTCACTTTACAACTATTATCAATTTATCTCATCGTCTCAAATTGATAGTACAAATCCAATTTTATTAAAATTAAGAAAAGTGAGTTAATATAGTTAAAGTATTTCCTCTAAAATACAAATATAACACATTTCACTTTCACCTAAATTAGGAAAAAGTAGTTATTATGGTTAAAATATTAAATTTTAACTTTATTTTCCAATTATATCATTAGTAATGACATAAAATAAGTATGGAAAGTGAATTATAATTTAGGACAAAAAAAAGGTAAGTGTGTTATCTTTTTAGGACAGAGTGAGTAATACTGTAGATTTTACATACTTTTTCCAAATATAACTTTACATTAAAAGAGCAAAAGAGGAAAAATTATGATCGTTAGGATTTTAAGACCAAATATATGGAGGAAAAAACACTCATATTCTATTTCCAACAAAAGTCTCTTTTCCAAATACAATTTAGTTGATGTCAATGTACATTGAAGTAAATAAAAAAGGCAATAAAAATCTTACATGTCCTAAATATAAAGTGTGCTATATTTTGGGACATAAAAAAAAAAGTGTGTTATTATTTTGGGACGGAGGAAGTAATTAGTGTCAAACCCGTATATATTGAGAAGAAAGACACGAATACGTAAAACTTAGCGAAAAGATTTATTAATTTCATAAAGTGAATCATTGATACAAAGATAAAATAACACATTGTTTACTTATTTTAGCAAATTTCCTTATATACTACATTAATTGTCTTATTCAAATGATATTGTTTTCGTAGCAACAATATATTTTAAACCCTTTACGGCTCTTAACTTAAGAATTTTTCAACCCTTTACGTGTTACGAATATTGTTATATCAAAGTAAAAAATCATAATTTTATATTATAGGACCCGTGTGATACATATGATTTCTTTTAGTAAGAAGAAAAAACTAATTACAGATACGAAGGAAACTTAATTTTTTTTTTTTTAACTACGTGAGATGGAGTTTGAACTCAAGATAACAAAATTTGTATTTGTATATTGAAGAATTTCATGCTTTGTCATGCTTGAACAAGAAAGAACATAAACATAAGAACAATATGCTAAATATCTTAATATGTTTTGTGGATAAATGTTTACAAATGATCTGTTCTCCTTATATAGAAATTATAGATCATTATAGATGCCCTCCAAATTTGAATAACCCTAGACCCACCGCACATTCTACCAGTTGCATGGAGTGCAGATTCAGTGTGCATGGGCGCATGCAGGGCTGGTCATGTAGACCCGAGCTCTTATTCATCCTGTCCGCTTGCCAGCAGAGGCTGGTGTACGTGGGGGCCTGAGTGGCACAGGCCTCCCCCC
>BMAC01000620.1:443027-459522 GCA_014905375.1 Phtheirospermum japonicum | reverse complement strand
CCAATCCCAGGACTTTGGGATTCCAGTTATCGGAAGGATTTTGATGGCTAATGCTCGACGAATGAAAAGGTATGCCACGTTTTCTTGGCTATCGGGTGCGTATTGCACAAAATCTTTGGTGGATAGCTACAGGAGGAGCCACCTGGGCACCTACCTCTTCCATCTCGGACGGGATTTTTTTTTTTTTTTTTTTTAAACCTCTTTTTTCGTTTTCTAGATTCAGTCAGCCCTTTCGCAAGTTTTTCACCATTGAAAACCCCCCACCGTAAATTTAACTTGAACCCTCGTAGAATTTTACTAAGAACGGAGAAGACTGCTATCTCTGAGGATTTCGAATCTTGGTTGATTTATTTTTATCTATTTGTGAAGATGAGAAACATCAAAATCGACTGATGAAATCTATTGACCCAAAAAGGGTATTTCTCTCTTTCTTATCTTTTTTTTTTTTTTTTTGGTGCTAAATTGAAAAGAGATCTATTCTGCGGCAAAACAGTACATAAAAATAAATTTGTTGAGAAATGAAATGAAATCAAACTCTCTCTCTCTTTACTATCGCTATCTTGCACAACTATCTTTTACTTTTCTCTGTACTTTTCTTTCAACAAACATTTTCTTTCGTTTCACACAATTTGAAAGAGCAGTTTAGTAAAACCCTATACCATGCACCATACATAGTATTTTTATTTCTCGTTTTTTTTTTTTTTCAGAAAGTATTGCTCAAGAAATAAATTACAAGTAATATTTAGTCAAAATAAATACAAACAGGATAAGCAATTAGCGGATAGAGCCAATAACTAATAGCCAATTGTATTAACTGATTTGACTAGCCGATTATATTATTTATTTGTATAGACGTGTTTGGTGAATAGTTGATAGCGGATAGTTATTTAAATGTATAAAATTACCAATAAGGACATGACTTAATTTATTATTAAGTTTTTTTGATAATAATATGAATTTATATGATATATTAATTGAATAATTAGAAATATATATATATATAAACTCAAGATTTCATAATTATCAAATATACAAATTCTTTGGGTTGCTAATTCAGTTGAAATTCATAAGAATCTGAAATTATTGGTGTGTGATATTTAACCACATATAAAAGTTGGGAGTGAATGAATTTAATTTAGAGGGAAGAAAAAAAAACCGCGAATCTGAAATTATTGATGTCCGATATTTAAACACATATAAAAGTTGGAGTGAATGAATAAAATTGAGAGGGAAGAATAAAATAATCGGGATGTATTAATTCTAGAGGATAAATTTGTTATTTAACCATTTTTTTTCAATCCTCAATACCCAAAACGCTGCTACAATGAGCTTTTTCTAAAAGAGCTTTTTGAACCCAAAAGGCTAATTCAATTCTCTATATACCAAACATATCGATTAGAGGATTTGACTGGTCAACCCTTTCAAATGAGTCAAATCTTCTAATTTGTCCCAAACCGCTAATCACAAAACAAGGTCACTATAAATAGTGACAATATAGGTTGTACTTTTGCTCCAAACAATTCTTTTCATTTATATTTTATTTGAATGACATCTACATAATTCAATTTAAATTTTATTAAATAATATAATTAAATATAATAATACAATATCATAGGCATGAATTGACCGTCAAATAAAATAATTATGATATCTACTGGCAGTGTGGCAACCGAAAGATTTCAACATAATAGATCTCAGAAGAAGATTGATCGACGGACGAGAGAATGAAGAATTTTAATTATGTGAGTTTGTGATGATGAACATATAGATTGCTTGTTTTTCTCGACCCCTTGGAGTAAATTATTCCATTTCATTCGTGATAACAAATAAGAATTATTACTCTTGCAAAAATCCCACTGAATTCTATATGTTCAATCTTGATGAGCATCTACACATTTTAAACTTCATAAGCTTCTTCTCAATATTGTGTGAAAAAATAAAATTAGGTGTGGATAAACCAAAAATGGTGATGGACAATCTCATATAAAATGGAAGGTCTCAAACAAAGTGGAAGTGTTCTGTCGAAATAATGTTAAATATATAAAAGATTTGAAAGTTATAAATGTTGGTAAAATGAGAGTTTTGACTTCAATTTAGAGGATTGGTTAAGCAATCTTTTCTTGGGATATTTCGTAAATAGATGTTAGAATTACTCCATCAGTCTCGATCATTCTGTGGTGTATAACTATTTCACAAAATTAAGAGATGATTGATGTTATAATTATAGGTATCAAATAACCATAATACCATTTGATTAGATAAACTAATAAAACTAGGGGTAAAATTAATAAAATAATATTTAATTTTTATTGATAAAATAAAAAGTAACATTTATTATCTTTTAAAAATGTAAATGTGACAGATAGAATATAACAAAAATATCCAAAAACGTCAGACAGAATCGAACGGAGGGAGTAGTTTTTTTGATCCATAAAACTTATTTTGGAAAAACTCCATATAGAAAGTTATTAAGAAGAGAGGTTTTGAATGAGTTGAAACGATAATTTTGTCCTCAAATTATTTACTAACTATTTTTAATTAAATAATAGTAATAAAAATCTAGATTAAATTTAATATATACCAAAATTTGTGAATCAAGAAACTTTTGTATATATTATTTTTTAATAATGATTTTTTTTTTATGTAAGTGTTATTGTATCATTTAACATAATATAAATATATGTCACTAACATAAAAAAAAAAAAACCAACAATTAATTATTGATGTCGTTTTTTGGTCATTTTACACTTCGACAATTATCAGTTCGCAACTATTTACCAAATACTTCTATATAAATAGTTAATACAATCAGCTAATTAAATCATTTAACTTAACCAGCTATCAACTAATACAATTGGCTATCAACCATTCATTTATTGCTAAATAGGACCACTAAATTTATATGATATTTATAATAAAAAATCTCTAAACCCAAGAATAATAGAGTATAATAATGTTTTTTTAATAGCTCACCCGTCTCATTTCACTTCCTGGTGTTAATTACATCAATGAATAGAAGACTCTATGTTATGCGCTTCATTGGTTTGAGTATATGATTTCAAATTCTAATATTCAGTTGTTACGCTAAATATAAAAATCTTAACTAGCCCATCATATATCACACGCACACAATTACAAATACAAGTATAGGTGTTAGAAGTCACCCCACTATCATGTCTAGTGTCACTTGAGGAGCTTCATTTAAACCTCTGGAAAGCTTGGAAACGTCATTGCCTTAGAAAATCGTTCCCTTGGGCAAAGGATTTTTTAACATTATGTTTGCTAATGCCGATCACCGGGCCCGTGCCTTTGTTAAGCCAACTTGGAATTTGCATTCGGGATCTTCTTGTTTATCTCCTTGGATGTCGAGTTTTAACCTACAAGGTAAACTCTTCATCACAAGTTTAGGTGGGTATTTATGAGCTACAAATTGAGTACTGTCACTGTTTGTTTATTTGGAATATTAATAGTGAGGTGGGTAATCAAATTCAATTTGATAAATGTTTGGTGAATGGTTCGATTGGCCACTTTGTTTAGCGTTAGTTAACTTAGACTTGAATGATTGTTTGTAGGAGAGAGTCGTGATTGAGGGATTTGGATTTTGCAGTTATATTTCGTTAAGCTAGAAAATTTGCTCGATTTTTGTTCACAATGCAAGGTGCAGTGGACCACTCGATTGTCTCATGCCCATTTTCGATGCCGCATGTAGAGCCTTTGAATAAGCACAAATCATCGCAACAAGTTGATCACACGACTAATCCTAAAGACTTTGTGACGGTTTCATCTAAGAACCGTAAGCTCCAAAATGTTAACGCTCGCCCATTTTCTACTTCAAATGAGCAAAAAAAAAAAAAAGACAACAACATCAATAGGAGTCGTTTGAAGGAGTCTCACCTAATGGAGTTAAAAACTTGTTACTCCCGTTTCAAATTCATATATCTCTTTATCAAACACTTTTGACGCTTTTAATGAGCACTCTTGCATAGAACCGGGGGATTCATCTCTCGCTGACCGGGCGTTAGAGCCAACCCCTCAACCACAACGCATAGAGTCCAGCCCCGCTAGTGCGGCTCATACGTACATCGGGTCTTTGGCGGTCATGGCAGTGGTATAGGCTACCTCGGTTATTGATAAAGAATCAAAGATAAAACACCTGATTTTGAGTATACTCGAGGGAATAAGCCAGATACCACTGATAAACTTGGTCTAACCCTTACTCCTCAAGCAATCAGTTCGTCTCTATCACCATTGGACAATGCACGACAACATTTGGCTAATATGGTGATCGAAGAAGGACTTGATTTGCAAAATGAATGGGTGGAATTTCAAAACTCTCATGAATTGTAGTGGAAACAAACCTTAAGAGCGCTCGACAACAACATACCCCCTTTTTTTCCGTAAACCTGTTTCCAGGCGACTTGAGGCCTTCAGTGATAATTTTTGAGAGGTAGCAACAAACTCATCTCCAAGCGCATAAGCAATGAAGATGATAGCCTTACAATCTTGGCCCTGTTAAATATTAATATTAGACCTTTATGGTAGTTTAGTCCTTTATCCTTTCCATTATATTATATATATAGACCTTAGTTGTTTAGGGTTGTATTACTCAATTCACCAGTTTCTCGTTCATAGAACTCTAACCTCTCTCTTCTCTTTTCTTATGGCTTATTTATATTAACATGGTATCAAGATCAATATTTTCTTAGGGGGTAAGTATACTGATGGGTCATTTTTTGTTGTTATCGTTTACTTCTAGGTTGTTTAATATCCATTTTTGTTGTTTGCGGTGATTTGTTGCACTTTTGGAATCCTCGTTTGGGTATATTTCACTATTTTTTTGTTGATTTCTATCAGGGTTTGTTTATCTGTTATATTGTCTATTTCTGTTGTAATGGCTGGTGAAAATGATGATTTGTTATAAGCTATTAGTGCCCAACTCAATGGGCATAATTACTCTTATTGAATTTATGTGTTGAAGAATTTCTTGAAAGGGATATGTTTCTGGAACCCTAGGTAAACCAGATAAAAGTGATGAAAATATGCTGAGAAGATTGATTCTTGGGGTGTGAATAATTAGAAAATCCTTATATGGATCAATAATTCGATCTATAATCGATCGGAGTCCAATTGACAAAGTGTGATACGGCTAATGAGGTTTGGGATCACATGGAAAGGTTATATGTGCAGTCAAACTTTGTCAAACAGTATTAATTGGAGATTGACATTTGTGCTCTTCAGTAAAACAATATGATTATTTAAGAGTTTTATTCAACCATGACCAACGTATGGGATCAGCTGTCTCTCACGAATTTACAAAACTATGAGCAGCGCCTTGTCTAGTTCTTGATGGTTCTTAAAGATGATTTTGACGGATTTTGAGGAATAATCCCACATCACAATACTCTCCCCATAGTTGATTTGGTGGTTAATAAGTTGTTGGTTGAAGAAATCCGTCTCAAATCTGGATTAGAGAAAGGGAATGGATAGAAAGGGATTCTTCCTAGTCCATTGGTTTTTGCTGTTCGTTCTAAACAATCATCCAATATGGAATGGATTACGAAGAGACGTTTGCCCCAGTTGCCAGAATGTCCACCATCCCGGCCCTTATTGCAGTTGCCTCTGTTTGACATTGGCATTTATCCCAAATGGATGTAAAAAAATGCCTTATTGAATGATGATTTTCAATAAAAAGTTTACATGATTCCTCCACCGGGTGTTGCACATAATTCGAGCGACGTTTATAGATTGAAGTAGGATCTTTTAATTTTATTTATATTTCCTGCCTTTTAGGCCCTTAATTTATATATATATATATATGATTGGCTTCAAATGAGAACCCCGTCATTATATATGAACCTAAAGACTAATCTTGACCTTAGATCTAATATTGCACAGTGCAATTATATGTCCAGGTTCATTGTGCTTTTTACACAGTACTGTAGTGCTAAAATCAGTCCAGTTTTGTTAATTTAATTATATATATATTTTAGGTTTTAAAACATGCAGTATGTATCTTAAATTGTAGATCTTGAGAATGTGATTAATTTGATATATATTTCATTCAAAACGAATAAAATTTGAAAAAGTTATGGTTTGTTGAAGATTTGYGTTTCATTTCAAAATTTTGAATTTGCAGTTTATAGACGAAATTTGCGATGCTTTTTGTATACAATTGTAGTGTTTTTTTTCTTAATCTCATTTGAACCCAACCCTATATATATATATATATATATATATATATATATATTATGTGGGGTTAAGTAGAAGTTCTCTACAGGCGGCACCACCTTGTAAATTGGAGTGCTAGTGTACTACGTTAACAAAATAGCCAACTCATTATGTCTAGCATATGAACAAACTTTTGACATTCTTTTCTTTTAAGTTTTAAGGGATAATTGAAATTTGCCCTTTGAGATTTAGGATATTTAGTAATCACCGAAGGAGTAAGAGAAAGTTGTGAAATTATTGACACAGCTTTAAATTTTGATTTTGTCTTACATTTTAACTACTCACATACCTGTTAAAATGATACAATTCGCCCACATCATCAAATATATTACATTTGCATTCTTTTTTTTTTTTTTTTCCAATCGTTACAAATAGCCCAAATTTATTGTATGACTGTAATAGTTAGAAAACCCTGGAGATTAAATTATAAAATGTATACAAATAGGTGGGGAGGTTAACACCAAATATGAGGAAATATTCGTGCTATGGCCATAGCGTTAAATGATTCAACTTGCACATTCAAATAATTTATTTCCCATTTAAAGAATATGATTGAGCAAATATCATTTTCAAGATTTCTTGATCACGAGTCCCAATCTTATCATTTAACAAAGTCCTAAATGGCTTATGCACCATGTAGTTAGTCTTATCGAAAGTATAAATAAAATTTGACAAAGATTAAAATTATACATTATTAATCCAAAACAAATAAAAATTATAGAATTAATTAATTGGAGGGATAAAGATTTATTTTAGAATATATTTTGAAATATTAATGTGAGAGCATATGTAAATAAATTAAATATAAGTAAATAATCTATATGTATAAGTAAATAATAGAGCGGCAATAATTGAAGGCAGTACGATAAAGCAATGATGCTGAAATCAAAACACAGTGGTTCCAACTAATTGAAACCCAGTTGTTGCCTAAGGTTGATGCATCTTGTCGGGATATCTCTACTTGCAGACACCTTCTTATACTACATATTCTGTTCTCGCTGCTTCTTTTCAATTTTTTTTTTTTTAAATTCCAGAGTTAAATTGATTATTATTGTTATTTATTTATTTGTTGAATATATGTAACATTAGATTATTTTACTAAGAAATTGACATCTCTCCTTATTTTTTGTTTTTGCTCCTTTATTGTGTGCGTGCACGTAATTCATTAATGTAACTATTTTAGTTGGTTGACTAATTTATTTTTTATTAAATGAAACATAATTAAATAATATTCGCTACGAATGAGACGTAAACATAAAACTTTGAATGGCTATGAATTTGACCATTTGAGAATCGTCTCAGTATTATATCACTTATATAAAATTATGGTAAGCACATTTAATACTAATTTAAAATTAATTAGTGACCACATACAAATACATACGTATTTTCGTGATATATATCCTAAATTGAGAGGCAAAAGATGCTAGTGAAAAACAAGTTGTAATATAGGACTAGAGTCAATAGACTCTACTGGTGCATGAACCTAATTTCTCAATCCACCATATATCACTGTCCAAAACCAAAATTCAAACCACTAATCACTGTATTAGTGTGAAAATGCAAACAAACTAATCTATCTCCTTTTCTTATATAAATAATAATATTAGATATTATTGTACAATATTATATGAATATTTTGTGGGTCAATCTTGATAATATTCATATTATGCTTTCTCCATATTTAATATAATAATAATAATTTTTAAAAGAAAAAGAAAAATAATGGGTTTGGAAGGGATGTGATGTGGGAAAGGACGAAAGAGGCATAGCAAACCAAGTGCTTATCCTAATTTCGTACTATATATATACACTTCTACCGAAAGAATTCAATTGTATTTTCTCTTCTTTACTAATTTTGCCAAATTATTATTTTCTCTTCCAGCCTGGAAATTCTTTATAATTGATAATTATTTTTAAGAATTAAAAATTAGCAATACCAGTATACCACTTAAGCTGCATGGTTTAGAAAATTTCATAATCATTTTTTGAAAAATAATTAGGAAAATCTTGTATTAATATATAGGGTGATAGTATAATTGAAAAAAGTACGTAAATTATTTTTTAATTACTTTTATTAAAATAATTGTGAAAGTAAAATGTGTTTAAATTTACATTTATGAGGTGGTGAGCAAAACAAATGAAAAGGAAATTGTTATGCTGTTAATTCCAATGAAGCAAAGATAAATATGGAAATTATTGTTAGAGTAGTGTAGGAGTATAGGGGGTAATGGGGTGGCAACTGGAAGGCGCCAGCTGTAAAGATGGAAATACTCAGGCATCGTACAACTCCACCTCTCGTGACTCGTGAGTTTAATTATTATTATTATGTTTTTTTTTTATACAACACGAAAGGTATCCCAATCCCCACATAAGTAATAACACGAGCTCTCACTTATCACTATCACACACATGTTCGTATAAAAAACGGAAAAGACAAATTAGCCCTTTAGTTTCATCCCACGCAGGGAAGTTTTATAATACCTTTAAGGGTATCATTTCTCGTGTAATTCTAATTGTTAGATGAGTTAATTTTTATATAGTGAAATAGATCAATAATTTTAAATATATGTGGTATAACAAAGCAAATGTATCGTAAAATTTTCCTCAATTTAGTACATAAACTAATTTTTTTGTTTCAATGGGCTCTTGAACTATTAGAGCACTTTTATTTATGGGAACGAGATTTGACAAATAATCTTTTCTGGAAGAATAGTACTGTTCAAAATATTTTATTTATCGTTTATTTGAGTTGAATGGCCTTTGGGTGAGACGGGATAAGAAATATAATTTGATGTTTGTTATCTCGGATAGAAGAGGATTACCATAGGGAAAAATGATAGAAAAGACCATGCTGCCATCAGTTCTATTTAATAAAAAATCATTCTACCTCCCTTCTTCAGTCAGTTAGGTTGAAGCCAATCCAACTTGCAGTGAAATCTCTTAACAAGTATGTGTATTCTTGTTAGGACTTATTGTTTGCAATTGCAATTCCGTAAATTAGGGTTAAATTAATTTTGTGAATTGCTGAAGCATGATATTGATGAATGCGAACCCTGTAATTATTTAAGAAATTATCAATTGCGGTATACTAGCCACATGCATGTGGAGCTGTATTTTTTTTTTTAAATATAGTTAGCGAGGATGAAAATTATGAGTTTTATTTGGGAAATACTGAGATTTGTGAATGAAAGTTTACTATGCGTGTTAAAGGGAAGATATTAGAGGGTTAAATCTTGCCGAAACTTCTTGAATTCCATAATCGAATGCTAATTTTTATTGGGTAACTGTAATAAAATCACGGAATAACAGCAGGGATAATTCGAATTAATAGAGAAAAACAAATAGCAAGAACAGAAAATTAAATCAAATTGAACCGTCGAGGCGAGCGAACTCTCTCCTTAAGATTCTTATTGCCCCGGACTACGTGCTCGCGGTTGAACAGCAATGAACCTCCCAAAATACAACGACGAACGGCTCTCTCCTTAAGATTCTTATTGCCCCGGACTACGTGCTCGCGGTTGAACAGCAATGAACCTCCCAAGATACAACGACGAACGGAGTTGGACGGAGCAGTCGAACCAGCACCCTGGCGAACGAGAACTGGGCAGACAATTGAGCAAAATCCTAATTGCAAACTATATGATGCGTGAGGCAAGTAGGATGATTATGAGATGCTTTATGATTTTCGGATGCAGAAATACACTGCAGAAGGGGGGTATTTATAGTTGCAAAAGGATCACAATTAAGGTAGGAAATCGCAGGAATTAGGATTCCTCATACAAGTCTAATTCCTATTCTTTCTCTCCAAGAAAGACTGGAATATTCTGGAACTGGTCCAAAACTAAAGCCCCAGGCCCAGCTAGACTATAGAACCACGAACCACAAACCACATGCGCGAAAAATCGCGAGTATGGACGCGGAACGCGAGTCATGAGCCACGAGCCTCGAGCCCTCGGGCCCGAGCCCGAGCCGAGCCGGCCGGCCGGGTGGTGGCGCGCGTGTGGGGGGTTCCCCACCCCACTCAACTTGTAACCAATCCACATTTCACTTCATTTAATAAAGCCTTTCTCAAATGGGTCTCCTTCCTATGTGGGACTTTCCATATACCAAATGGAAATCCCACTCCCTTTTCAACTTCCATATTTACTTATTAAATGTCCAACTTTGAACATTGATTACTCACTCATCCCAACATGGATTTGTGAAAGTAAATATACCACGTTCATCTACTCACAACGTAGATTAAGAATATGAAGCTCGTTTTCGAAAATAACGAACTTACCACATTTAGAATAATGGACCAAAGTTACCAAAAATAACCTTCCAAATATCCAAATCCCCAATATTTTTTGTGATACAATTAATATGGGGTACCTTGTATCTTGTACCTTGAGTTATCTGTTATTGCCGACTCTGCCTAGATAACTTGGCTAATTTGTTATCTATATCAAAGGGAAAAATGAGTGCATCACGTGGGTCATCTCTCTAGAGCCCGCCTAGCCATGTCTTTTGGTGTTGAACGTGTAATTAAGAACTCCCCACAAAATGCTATTGTGACCTACCATTGCGAGTTCAAATTTCTCGGACACAGAGAAATCCAGATCGTTGGTTTATTTCGTGTCCAACTAGAGGGGTAACGTCACGAAGTTCTACTTAATTTACAAGAATGTTATATGATAATTGAATCTATTGTAACTTGTAGCAGGCAAAGATATGTAAGTTTTTTGTATAGATTGATCAACCCTCCGAGGAGGCTCAAACACGCGCAATAGAGGAACTGCGTGAGGGATCAAATGCTTGTAGAAGTGAGTTGCATGCTTTCCAATATTGTGCAAACAAAGCTGTTCACAGTAGCCGGATCACATGGGTGTCTACATTTACAGTTTTATGTTTATGGATGTTAGGGCAATCATGACCGGTTGCAGTCATTCAAGACTGGAAGGATAATGGCTTGTTTTTACTTGTATGATTTTTGGAAACACATTAGTTTAGGTGTTTTTAGTGGTTGTCTTATGTTCCAGTTACTTTCTATGCTACTCCAATATAGACTATGATTTTCACTTAACTGTGGCATCATGTACCAGTGGTTAGGAATATGTTGTTGTATGTAAGGATTATTTGTTGTTCATTTAAATTAAGCAGTGACAGTTTAGATTTGAATTTAGTCTGATTCAAACATTTTGGATAGATTTCACTATTATATCCATGTGGTGATGGATGACTATAGATTTTACTATTGCCCAAAATGGCCTGGCCACCGATGATGGGAAATGGCTCCGTCGATGGCGCATCGATCGATGATTGTGCTTCACATGTCTGGATTTTGTTTTCGTCAAATCGAGTTAGTTGTGATCCCCCGTAACGCTCTTGGGCTTGATAGACTACCATAAAACAAAGAAAAACAACATAATATAAAAATCTATAAAAATCTACGAAAATTAAGAGAGAAATATGCAAAATACTAAAAAGACGACAAAAGCTATGAAAATGCAAAATAAGGAAAAATTGGACAAAATATGACTAAGGCACACAAAATAAGTCAAAAAACACTCAAAAACTACACACAAATATGTACAAATCACATTCTCTTCTTCTACACTCCAAACACGTCTGCTGCCACGTTCGACAGATGACTTTGCAATACTTGCCGAAGAGTTCATGGCGTACCTGGTAATTATAAATTAATTGCAAACCTTTACGAAAAATTGACATGCTTGCATATATCAAATAATTAAAGTAAACAAATAATAAATTATACATAAAAATTTGAATGATAACCGACTTCCTCCAAGTACAAGGGCATTACATAAAATAAATCCCAATAACTACCTACAAATGGTACTACATAGAAAAGCACAATTAATCGAAAGTTCAAATTATCATAGAATAAATTCATGCTTCACCCCGATAATCATTGTACATCGATTGTAAATGAGTTTCTCCAATTTGTCCACTCCTGGGTGGGTTCAACTTGGTCTATATGATCATCGAGATCCGAATCACTATATCCATTGGTCGGATCGTACTCAGGTACCCGATGCTCTATTGGGTTTACATCCAGTGTGCCTCGAATAAAATTATGCAATAAGCAACATTCCATGATGATTCTATTTTGAGTCTTGATGCTATAAAACGTGGGACTCCCCAGAATGGCCCATCTTATCTTTAAAATGCTAAAAGACCTATCCATTGCATTACGAGCCTTAGAATGTCGCAAATTGTAAAGTTCTTTATGATCTTGTGGGTCTCGAAGACCGGTTGACCACTCATCTTAAAGATATCTCACACCTCTATAAGGTGTGATAAATTCACGGTCACATAGATAATAGTTCCCTGTAAGTAAATATAAATTGAGATATTGTTAATTAAAAGGTAAGTTAAAAAAAAACCCCAAAGCTCGCACTATCAGTTCTAATAATTTTATAGATTATAATAAGCGAGGCTAGCAGTGTGTTATTGCTATATTACTTGTTGGTATTTTAAACTCGTTCAGCCAAGTGATCATGTCATGAAAGACAAGACTATCAGCAGTTGAACCCTCCCACCCCTTAAAATAAAAATATATTTCATCGTACGATCACACACCCCGAGAACATTAACAAAAACTTGGCCTCTTCGGCTGCGATAACTTTGTTTATCCCTAACGACACTTGAACTTCGTCATGCGTTCCGTCCAGTGTGCCTACACATTTATTAGACACATATAAGATATATTTTCATAAGCATTGCATATTTTATCACTACAACCTGTTTCGTAGAGGTAAAAATTTGGAAATATCTTTCTATGTTCATAGTTTGTGTAATACCTTAAACCATCAGTACAAGTTTATCAATTGTGTTAGGTTCAACAACTAGAATGGGGTACAACCTTAACACAACATCAAGAACACGATGAAAATGCTTGGAAATAGTCTGACCAGACCTTTTGAAATCATATTTAACAGTAACTTTTTTTTGTGTGTGAGCTAACACATAGAGAAATATAACAACTTGTTCGCTAACTAAAAGATTTTGCGATGGGACTGGACCACCAATGTTCTATACTAGGTAACATAATCTAACGAAGGAATTCTTATCCATTTGGTAATGTTGTTGAGACACCCAAATAAAACCTTACTTTAAAATATATAGTAGCGTGAGCAAGGGTCATATCCACGGGGAGAATTTCATTAGAATCCTTTAGCGATGTGATTTAAAAAGGGGGGGTTTTGGTTTTAAAATATATAAAAATAAAAATAAGAAAACCAACAATTTATAAAATAAAACTAAAATTAATGAAAAGGATAAAAATAAATATGCGATGAAATTGCCTTGGTTGAATTGATTTCCACCTTGAAGTATCTACTAATCCTTGATGCAAATATATGAATTCACAACTCTATATAATTGTCGTTTAATCTATGTTCTATCTCCTATCTTAGTCACACAAAATAGTCTATTCACGTTAACCCTTATTGTTAAGAAATTTCCACAATCGTGCAGTACAAACCCAACAATAGCATTAGAAACACAAGAGACCAAAAATCTAAGAAGTAAATAATAATCCATTAATTATTAACTTCTTTAATTATTACGCTTAAGAACAACAATACATAATCCAGCCAATTATCTTTCTTAGTTACTTCTTATGATAAATAAATAATCTAAATCAACTAAATTATTAATCAAACAGTAGATATCATGTATAGAGTTATAGGTGGACAATTTATAAACTAAAATACAACCAGGAAAACAAGCATGTAAAATAATCAATATATGGAATAATAAATTGAAAACTAATAAACTAATTCGATCTCACAGCATAATCTTCAAGTTTTCAACCGTCTTCAACCAACGTAACAGAGAGAATTAGCCAAGTAGAGCTTTCATAATCCAAAAGAAAAGGAAAGGGGAAGAGAAAACAGAACTCGCCTGTTGATCCTCTAAAATATGTTATGTGGTGTCTCCCCTATATGTACTCTAATATATACCAGGCCCTCTCATTAGACGCCTCCCCCTCTCTTTTATATTTTTTGGACCCTAATTATGTTAATTAAACTCACACGGCTCGAGTCTTGAGTCGAAAAGGCTTTTCTGATTATTATGTCAGAAATCTGTTCTGCTTGGCCGCGACACCAGCATCGACACCAGCGTGGTAGTCATGTCGTGGTTCTTTCTATATAGCGACACCATCAAGAACAAGGTCATCCCTGCTACTCTTCTGTACTCTGTTGTGTTGTTCCGCTTCTTCTTCTGATTCTTTTATTCTGCAACACTAGTAATGCACCAACGTAGCCATGGTGTTCCAAAAAATAGCGATTCAGCTCCATATAGTAAAATCCATGCTCTTTTGTATCCTCAGTCGCAAAATAATGCATATAACCACTCCAAACTATACCAAAACCAACAAACGACAGCGTCCGCCCGAAAATACAAAATAAGATGAAAATACACCATTAAGCTCATGATCACCACGATTATGCGATAAAAATCCCTAAAAACCATGCATATTTACAACACGTCACCATTCGTAGTTGTTTTACACATGTCTTATCGCTCGTATTTATTAATTTGTGCAAATTCTTAATTTGATTCGGTTGTTTGTCAGCAACTCGCTCACGTTGACCTTCCTCCAGTGTTCGAATTTGCTTGTGGCGGGGTTCTAGAATTCTTTTTTGATAAAAGCATACCAAAAAGATAAATGTTTTTATGAAGTTCATCAATTCCTCAATGATCACAACCGCCATAACCTACTCTTCATCTCAATCCACGAGTTAACTTAACTCACAATGAACAGACAAAAAGATGTCAGCTTTAAATCTCATTCCGCATCAATACATCTACTATTTTGTTAATCGACGAAGGTCAACACAAACTGCACAAATCATTTTGATTAACTACGTATGTTTAAAATTAAATGTCGAAATATACATACAACACACGTTGTGAACATACCGCAGTATATGAGTTATTAGTGCACAAATCAGTAAACATGAGCACATATAAGTTTGGTTAAATTTTTGCACATTACCCAGTTAAACATAGCAACAAAAATGAAGTAGCCTGACACAAACTTGAAGAAGAACAATATGATGTGTCTACTTCTGCCTAATTGCTCCCAACCACAAGAATCACAAAGTGCTTCACCTGTGTCAATGAGGGCTAGTGTATCAAATAGTTAGCGCACACGAAATATTCTCTATTTGATTATTTGGAACAAATAAACTGCAAGATTTGTTAGACGAAAGGATGAACGAGATTTTTAATAGTTGAGCAGATTAGAAAAATTAAAAAATTTGACTACAAAGAAAATACACACGAACAATACACATTCATTTTTAGAGCTCATCATATTAAATACAACCCTAAAACAAGTTTCGATTAGAAACATCAAATGAACAAGAGATCTTGGATTTATGAGCATAAAACAAGATCTAAAATATAACTCTTAGTAACAATACACAATAAGAACCCCATTTTTCTTTTATACTGAGATCAAAAAATTGAATTCGAAAAAATTTCAGCTAGGAATTGGCAAGTTCAATTGAAAGCTTTGTTTTCAAGTTAAATCTCATGAAATTTCACTACCTACATCATCCAGCGGCGAATTAGGTTTTGTTTACTGGGGTTGGGACACTTTATATTTTCTTATACTTATAATTTAACGGTGGAGGGAGGACATTATCGACAGAATTACCTATTTTACAAGGACATCAGGGTCATTTCACATGAGGGGCAACTTGGGATAATTGTATCCCATCGATGAGGGTGGGACGACTTTATCCCATACTTGTTTGATGCGGTGCCGGGCTAAGGATAGTTTTCCGGGCTTCCATCTTAATAAACAAAAGAATGATCCATTAAAATATCCTACCCAATCCTGTCTCATTCCCCAAAACAAACGAGGCCTTAAAATAAGTAAAATAATCCCTCGAAGATCCAAAAAATAATGATTAAATTCTAAAATTTATCTAATGAATCTTAAAATAGTAGTGCAAACCATAAATTTATTTAAGTAGATTAAGAAATTAAAACAAAATAAAGTTTAGAAATATAAATTAAAAAATTTTGAAAAATAACAAATTAAATCATGATTTTTTAATGATTAAAATAAAATCGACAAATCATTTATTAATTCATAAATAAGTCTAAAAATTGTTTAGTAGATCTATAAAATTTCAAAAGACCTTCAATAAAGTTTAAAAAATGCTTACATTATTAATTTGTTTATTATGTTTTAATTTCTTCAGTTATATAAATACATTTATGGCTTGACTTCTTTTTT
>BMAC01000620.1:420551-431913 GCA_014905375.1 Phtheirospermum japonicum | reverse complement strand
GTATTCTTCTATACTATGCTCGGAAAAGCCGGAGTGTCGTGGCCGAGGTGCGATGTTTGCGGCAAGTCAACAAAAGGGTTCACCTTCAGATGCAGAGCGTGCAATTTCCAGATGCACCCTTGCTGCGCCATGCTGTCGACCGAGATCAACGTCCCGATTCATCCGCACCCTCTAAGATTATTACCCGCGTTACACAACAACAATAACAACGGGACGCTTTGTGGGAAGTGCAAGAAGAAGAGATCGGGGCGGGTGTACCGTTGCAAGACATGCGAGTCATACCATGTTCATGCGGCGTGCGCCAAGTCTTTTATCAATGGCCTGCAGGACAACGGTATACCGACGCCCGACAAGCCGAGCACGCTGGGGACCGCGGCTCGTCTCGCGTCTCAGGTTGTGATTGAGTTTATCGGAGGGTTATTTGAAGGGTTTGGAGAAGGTGTGG
This sequence comes from Phtheirospermum japonicum, assembly GCA_014905375.1. Classification (NCBI taxonomy): domain Eukaryota; kingdom Viridiplantae; phylum Streptophyta; class Magnoliopsida; order Lamiales; family Orobanchaceae; genus Phtheirospermum; species Phtheirospermum japonicum. Next base: position 431,468 of record BMAC01000620.1, on the reverse strand, counting down.
CTGAAGCTTTGGTTCAAAACATTGTAAGAGGAAGACGCATCAGCAGGAGAAGACAAATTGAATAAACTTGAGGGATAATTCCAAAAACTAACCCTAAGGGTTAGTCTAATTAACCAAAGAAAAATCACATTTGGCTTGTAAAATTACAAATATCTCCGCATGATGTTTAAAATAAAATTGTTATTATTAGGCCGAACTTCAGAGGTAGTTTTGTAATTAACAAAAAAGTTGATAAATCTAGCTTGAGGCCAAATTTTAATTTGCTATAAATGTTAATTTCATATATTAATTAAATCATCTGTTCCTTAATATTTTTATCTCTACGTGAACCAAAGCTGGTCAGCCAGTCGTCGATGTCTCGCGTAGTTAGTCATTATGGAAGTGTATGAGCTTTTAAATTTTCAATCGACCAGACGTTGTCTCGTCCAAAGTTGCAGCTCTTGAATCGCATGCGCTGTGACTCCGCTCTAAGCCCGAATTGGCAGCAACGACGACTTGAACTGTTGGTCCAATCAGCTCCGTCCTTGGCCTGCACTTGTTCTCGGACCGTACTGGCTATACCAACCTTCGTTTGCTGCTGTCCGGGTCCTGCCGCCGTTACCCGGAGCTCCGGCGAGTCACTACCAGTGCAAGGTACCCTCTTTCACAGAGAAAGATTGTTGATATGTCTTGAATCTCTTGTTTCGGCGAGTTGTACGGGGGTCTCGCTGCCCGGTTCAGCGAGTCGGGGGGGTCAAGGGGGGGCGAAGTCCCCCTTGCCTAGGGTCCGGGGGGGCGGAGTCGCCCCTGCCCAAACGGTATGCAGTTTTGAGCCTTAAGCCCAATTTGGTATATTCTCTCAATACTATAAATATGGTCTTTGAGATCAGAAATCTGTAACCCTAATCAGTTAATAAAATCCGTTCTTCTCTCTGCCCGTGGACGTAACCAATTTGGTGAACCACGTAAATCTGTGTCTTCTTTACGTTTTCTGTTTATTACTTTATAATCCTATTCATTCATAACAAAGATCGTCGTCGATCAGAGCAGCACGTTGCTGGTAACACACTGACAACAATGGCATGTCCGAGCAGTTGGGATATACTCCGCATCGGTTAAGATCTCCATCCTAGGCCGTTATTTTCAACAAATTAGAAAAGAACACAAAGAACTCATTGGGACGACACTCAACCCACTCACCTGGTAGCCGTCCTCAATTGCCGCCGTAGTTGGACTGTCCTCCGGTTCCCCAACCCCCAAAGCTCTCCTCACCAGTGACAAATTCTGGTGAGTATCCTTCACACATAAATGGGTAATCACACAAATATGGAAGCCAAGAAGAAACCGAAAAACCCTTCTCTAGCAAAATTGGAGAAGAACACAAAGAGGGGTGAGGAGAAAAATGGGTAGTTTGGGGGCTAGGGTTTCAAGTAAGAGTAAGGAGATGATCCAGTACAGCTACCTTGTTATGACTTCACTCCATTCACTAGCTCTGCCTTCGGCACAAGCATTCTTCTTACGGCTAGATCCAATCTCTTGGTCCTTGCGGAAAGGAAAAAGAATTTCACGCCTTCGGGAAGGGAGGATTAGGAAGAAATCGAAGAATTTCTTTCTTTTTTCTTTGATAGATGATCAAAACTTCATCTGAATTCGAATCCTATTGAGAGGTCCACCAGAAATCAGAAATTATTGAAAAAACAACAAGAGGCGATCGAAAAATAAAGAACTGGTTAATATATTCAAAATAATTACGTATTTACAAAATAGAATTGATTCAATCATGAATAGTCATTGGTTCACCTATCCATAGACTCTGACTATGAAAATTAAAATAAAACATAGGGTCAGTTTGAATTTGGACCTATCAAAAGTGGTTTCGGGTAAGAGGGTTATAAGGAGGAAAAATAATCATTGTGGCAATTATCGAGTGATCGAAGATGAAAAAGAAGAAGAGAAAAAGTTTGGGGGCTAGGGTTTCGAGGAAGAGGGTTATAAGCAGGAGATGGAGGGCTGAGATGAATCCTAAGAAAATGGATGGCCAAGAACAAAAAAGGGGGATCCACATATTCAACTAGCATGAAAGTTCCATTTCAGGGAAGGYCGACGTACTATGATACTTTCTGTTTTGTCAAGTCCCGCTTTGATCTCTGGTTTGAAGGTTGTACGTGCTAAAAATCTGGTACTTCTACGTTTTGTTTCCCATCCCAGTCTTTCGCAATACTTCCTGTTTACTTCTTTTCTTAGGTCTCGACTTTTTTTCTATGATCTTCTCAGTAGTGGGTCAAACGGGTTCCCACTCAAAGGTTGACTACCAGGGGGGCTTGGACTGAGCTTCTTGTGGGACTGGAAGAAGATTTGGGTTGCCATTTAATTTATATCATTTTTGAGCTTACACCAACATTCTCTATCTTGACTCAAAACCAACATGTTGATTCCGATTTGCTGTTAGGAACCATAAGATTTGATCATCACCTTAAAGGCACTTGAACATATTCATACAACAAGCACAAATACCAAAAATGACAAGTCATGCGCAAAGTACGTACGCCACCATTTTCTTTCGCATACACATGTATGGAACATCACCGAAATGCGTACGTAAAGTACTCCCCATCTCAAACTTATCACCTTTGGTCTAATCAATGGTATCAAGGTTTAAGATGTTAAAACATGTTCGTAATTGTTCGCGGGTAAACACTTAGTGTTCATGTAAGTCGATTTATACTCAAAAAGAATCTTTTCAAGATCAATAATACGTTCATCCATAATATACAGATGAAATGTAGCCGCACATCCAAGTGCTTAATAAGATCATAAGAAAATGAGGTTTTTGCCAAGTTGAATCGCAACTTGATTGTCAAGAAAAACCACAACATTACCATCTAAAATACTAATTTAGACAAAAGGCCCTTTAACCAAATATCCTCCTTAAAGGACTCAATTATAGCAACGTACTTAGCTTCAGTAATAGATAAAGTAACAATAGCTATGACTGAGATTTTCATCTAATACAAGAATTACATAAAGTAAACACATAGAAAGTTGTGGATTTATGACTATCACAATCATTAATATAAATAGAATCAAAATAACCATGGAGTACAACACCGTTAGAAGTTTTGCGAAATTCCAAACCAAAACTCATAGAGAATTTCATATAATGTAACAACCATTTCAAAGCCTCCCAATGGAGCCTATCAGGATTAGAAATGTATCTACTCAAGCAACTAAAAACATAACTAATGTTAGTCCTACTACAAACTATAAGATACATCACAAAACCAATCACAAGAGAATATGACACATTTTTCATAACACAGTTTTAGTTTCAGCCTTTGAGGGAATGAGACTTACTTAGCACAATAGTAGGAGTAAGATGCACTTCAGCTGGATTGACATCAGGTTTAGAAAACTTACTCAAATTCTTTTCAACATAGAAAATTTGATTGAGAAAGATGAAGCAATTTTTTCTATCCCCAACAATGTTCATTTCTAGCATACGTTTCACATCTCCAAGAATTTTCATATCAAATATTTCACAAAGATAATTTCTTAACATGCTCAACAGGTCATGAAAGGACTAACAATCAACATGACATCAATATAAATGAGCAAGAAAATAGGAACATTGGTATATTATTTAAATTAAAGACAATAATCATATGAACTAAGTTTAAATTTTAAAGAAAGTAGGCAAGCATCAAACTCTTTATTCCACTCTATAAGAGATTGCTTCAAATCACAACCTCTTTTTAAGCAAGCAAACAAAATTAGGATTCTTTGTCAATAAAGCATTTCATCTACCTCATAGTTTATTTTTTTCAATATAATTCACTATGCAAAAATTAATCTTCACATCCATTTGCTTCAACTCATAATGAAAATGAGCAACTAAAGCAAGCATGATACACACAGTGGTTAATTTAACAAGATGAGCAAAAACTTCTATATAATCTACCCCATATTTTTGAGCAAACCCCTTAGCCACAAGTCTAACTTTAAACCCAACACCCTCATTCTCATGCTTGACCTTATACATCCACTTGTAATCTACAGTTTTTAGGTTTAGGCACAAGATTCCACGTTTAAATAATATGCAAAGAATTCATTTCATCATTCGTAACATGTAACCACGCACGAGATTTCAAATATTTCAAGGTATCGTGATACAATTTAGATTCACTAATATCAATCGATTCAAATCCACCAAAAGCATATGGAGTCAAATAATAATTACGTAATCGCACAGATTTGGAATGTGTCTTTTCTCCAAATCTCTAGAAAGTTGATTATCATCTAACCAATGTGTATTAGACTTATTGCTAATATTTTCAGTATCCACATCAGAAGCTTGAACATTTTTTAGCAATAAATTTTTAGAAATAACAGACTCAACATAAACATCTTCGGTTTCAACAGGCATATTTCAGAAACATCAAAATCACTAACATGTACAAGCTCCACCTCAATTGGAGTTGAGTCGTATTCATTAAAAACATGCAAAGAAGCATATAAACATGGAAATTCACATTCATTAAAAACCACATCACTAATAATAATCACTTTGAAACCTAGTTCACTTATAATCCACAACTTATAACTATTAACACCCTCCAGATGCCTCAGAAAACACATTTAATAGAACGAGGTTCAAGTTTGTCAAGTTTTTGATGAACAAATGCAACACAATCAATAATATGAAAGTTTGAGTAATCAATATCTTTTCCAAACCAAACTAACTTAGGACATTTACTATTCAAAGGCACGGAGAGAGGACAATTAACCAAATATGCAACCATGAATAATGCTTTCACCCCAAAACTTTTTTGAAAGACCTACGGTTCATGCGTTCCACAACCTGAAGCTTCTACTACACTACATCTAACTCATTCAAATTTGATGGGACCAACACGAACACCAAGTTATTTTGGTTTGTTATGTTATGGTTCTTGTGGACGATTCCTCTCGATTCACATGGGTCTCATTTTTGGAACACAAAAGTGAGACTCTATCTAAATTCATCCAATTTAAAGATGAGGTAGAGAAGGGATTTGGGATGTTAATTAAGTGTCTGCACACCTATAAATTATAATAGAGCAGATATCATGTTTGGCGAATTTCAAAGTTATTGCAAAAAGCATATCTATGTGTCTGTCATGGTTGCCATGCAAAGAACCTTCCCCAAGAGCTTTGGGCAGCAATTATTCAAATGACATGCCATGTCATAAATCGCCTACTGGCCAAGCACTGAATCATCTCTATTCGAGTTTTTGTTTAATTTTTCATATCCATATATCCAAAACAAATCAAACTAACACTAGTTCACTAGAGACATAAGTAAAAAAGACATTCTAGAATGATTATTGAACCATTCTAGATAAAGCTGTTATAAAAAGTCAAACTTTGTAAAATAATTTTCACACCCGTTATAGAAAGTTCGACTTTCTTGAATGGTTGACAACCTATTTTTTAGAAAGTAGTCATTTTGATTTGTTACTTGTCAAACTGTTTTAGGAACTAATTTCTAGAACGAGTTTAAAAATTTTTAGGGTTTTAATTTATAATTAAATTTTAATTAGGATTTATTTAGGGTTTTAAGATTAATGACTTAATTAGAATTCAATTAGGAGTTAATTAATAATTGAGGGTAGGATTATGTAGTTTATGGGATAACTATATAATTTAATTTAGAGATTAATTTATAATTAAAATCTAATTAGAATTTATTCAGAGTTTTGAGGTTAATGACCTAATTAGAACTAGTGATGCCATATATATTAACGTTGGACAAGATTAAATAAAGCAGAAGCAGAAAATTAAAGATGGAAAAAACTGGATTAACATGCAGTTAACAAATAAAACTTATTAAAAAGAAGAAGAATCAGTTGAACTAAAATTGAGCATAAAAATATATAATAAATAAATAAAGATGAAATTATAGTCGTCTTCGGGTTTCATCTTCTTCTTGATCGGTTGGTATCCGAGCAGCACAAGTGGGGCACGAGTCACCAAGTCCCTGGTTCAACATCCGGAAAACACAAAGTGTGTGGCAAGCATGACCGCAAGGTAGATCCGATATCAGATCCCGGCCCTTAGTACCCAAACAAATGGGACACACATAATCATGTTGTTGTGGGTCCACTCGAATCGATTCCCTCCTTAGCTCCATCAGGAATTTCTTACGAGACAGCTCAGCTCCTCCTCGGCCTCGGTCGCTGTCCCTTAAACGGCAAAAGGAGCACAGGTGCAACGGAAACAAGGACTCGGGCCTGATGGCCCGATCCAAGGCTGCATCAACGGGCTCTCCCTCTCGCTGCACCGTCACCACGTCCAGCTCTACAACCACCGGAATCTCCAACCAATAACGAGTCCCGGTATAGGCGTTACGGGTTTCTTTGGCGAAGGCGAGGGCACCAAGAGCCAACGAATGAATCTGGTCGAAAGGCATCCGGTAATCTTCGAGCCTCGCTGCTGACATACACAGCGGCAGCATCTCTTCGGTAGCGTCGTCGCTGGCCTTACCGAATACCAGCGCCATCAAAGCAAACTTCTCTGACCCCATCAAAATCTCATCACCATCGATCCTTTTGAGTTTGAAGTTAGCTCTAATCTCAAACACATAGCTTTGCATCTTGTATGATCTGTAAAGCCGCGCACATTCATAGTGACCGATTATCTCCTCGTCCAACCTAAAATCGTGGTAAACATATTCATATGGATCACCCATCGAACAAGTATATTTCTTGGCACAATTAACTAATGAGGAGATAATAATATATTTGTAAAGGATGTATATATATATAGAGAGAGAGAGAGAGGGGATTCAGGGTTTTACTAGGTCTGTAATTTATAAAGAAGAATATTAATTCCTAATTGTTGTAGGATTTAGTTTTTATTATTTCCTTGCCAATATTCACGTTACGAACGGCAAAAGAGGATTTCTAGATGTCACAATCCTACTCCTATCATGCGACGCCACAATCCTACTCCTATCATGCGACGCCAAACATCTTATCTCATATATTCTAAAATCCCCATGCATCTTATAGTACGAGAGTCCTGAGAAAATAAGGTAAATATCAAATAAACACATATTTAAAAAGTTTCTTTTAGTTTAATTTAACTAAGAAAAAAAATTGATTTGTGATTTGTTCTCTGTATTGCAAATGTTGCTACATGCGCCAAATTTGAATAAAAGTTTCGGGATATTAGAAGATTCGGGATCCATAAAAAAATTAATAAGTGTCAAGATCTCAGCTGGATTCCAAAAGACCATCAGCAAGAAAATTTTAGATAAGCAGTCAAAGAGTCACTAAAGAATCCAAGAATTCGAATTATGCACGAGGAAGGATCGAATAAAGAAGGAAATATTAGATTAAAGTAATCTTAGCGAAAATCATCATTATAATCAAGGAACAATCATATTGAATTATTAAGGATCATAAGTTAGTTTACGGTAGCGTACCTGAATCCATAAGCGATTGGATTTTGGGTTTGATCTTTTAGAGCAATACGTATCCAATATTTTTAGAGAATCTTTAAACTTTCTCTATATGTCTCTTCTGATGATGGGATGCAGAATAGATTTATAATATGATTATCTTGATGATGATACGTATGACCTAGGGACCATAACCCTTTTTCACCCCAACGGGGTGCGTCTCGATTCCATAGAACTACGAGAATCGAGTGATGATCGTTAAATAATCATTTTTTATTTTTTTGATTTAAAAAAAATTAGAAACGTGCTCGAAAAGTGTTCGGTATTGCCTTCGAAATTATGGTAGCAAACACTGGCGCCATGTTGCGAGAAATTTACCGAACGTAGTGTTACCGAAGGTACACGATCTATCTATAGACCGTTGGGGTGAAGAAGGGTTGGTGGTTTGGCACGGGATGTTTAGGAACTCTTCTAGTTTCGAAAAGTTGCAGAGGTCATACCTCCTCTGTTCCTGATAGTCGTGTCTCAGAGCTCCAGACGCAGATGGAGGCTTTGAAAATTCAGGTCGAGAGTCAGCTCCAGGACATGCGTGAGGAGCATGCACATCAGCAGCTCCAATACGAGGCGACTCTCCATGATTGGGTGATGCAGGAAGTAGCCACAGCGATGGCATCGCGATGTCGACGGTCGTCCTTTGATGCTCCAGCTGCTGCTGCTGATGATTATGATGATGATTCTATGGTTTAGTTGATTTAGAAACGAATAATATTTATATTTGGTACTTTATTTATATTTTATACATTGTACGATAAAATTGTTAATTATATATATATATATATATATATATATATATATATATATCCTTTTTCAAGCATTTTTTTGGTCAGTGTCTTGTCTCCTGTTTGGACATGGTGCTAAAGAAAGTGACCACTTTTATAGCAGCATAAATAATATTCCCACATTGCCACCCAACATTGAAATTGAACCATCCATCACTCTTGGCTTTCTTAAGATCAGCTTTAACTTCATTATTAGCAAGTGAAAAAAAAAAATCGAAAATCCTTCATGATGAAAAGGTCTTCTTCATCACCAGTAGAATTTCCGACGTCGCCTCAAACGACAGCCGGTGAAGAGATCACACATTACAGCCACTCCAAACACCCCTTAACCGAAATAACTCTGCCCGAAATCTTCACGTGCACCGGCTGTAAAGAGTATGGGGCCGGCAAGAGGTTCGCCTGCCAGCAGTGCGACTTTCAGCTTCACGAGTTTTGCGCCTTCTCGCCTCCGCTCTTGAAGAACCATCCGCTTCACGGCCAACATCAGCTCATTTTCCATTCTAAACCCAAATCAGGTATGCATATTCTTTTTCCTTTTTTCAATCTCATCAAACTTAAAAGGGCAACACTCTTGACAAAATCTCATAACAATACATTATAGTATAAAAACCAGTACATTATTGTAACAAGCCAATACATTATAGTACTAATACATCATAGTAAAAGAAATCCATACATTATAGCATGGGTCAGGGATTTATTTTTCCTTCAATTTTCAAAGTTAGCTTGGTGTTGATGTTTGAAAATGCTAGAAACTGTTTTCCTTTAACCAAGAGCCGACAATCACATTTTTTAGGTGTTTGAAAATATAGTTCAACTTTATATATACATGTTTATGTTTTGCATATATATATGATTACCTTTGGTGATATGTATTCTTCTATACTATGCTCGGAAAAGCCGGAGTGTCGTGGCCGAGGTGCGATGTTTGCGGCAAGTCAACAAAAGGGTTCACCTTCAGATGCAGAGCGTGCAATTTCCAGATGCACCCTTGCTGCGCCATGCTGTCGACCGAGATCAACGTCCCGATTCATCCGCACCCTCTAAGATTATTACCCGCGTTACACAACAACAATAACAACGGGACGCTTTGTGGGAAGTGCAAGAAGAAGAGATCGGGGCGGGTGTACCGTTGCAAGACATGCGAGTCATACCATGTTCATGCGGCGTGCGCCAAGTCTTTTATCAATGGCCTGCAGGACAACGGTATACCGACGCCCGACAAGCCGAGCACGCTGGGGACCGCGGCTCGTCTCGCGTCTCAGGTTGTGATTGAGTTTATCGGAGGGTTATTTGAAGGGTTTGGAGAAGGTGTGGCTGAAGCTTTGGTTCAAAACATTGTAAGAGGAAGACGCATCAGCAGGAGAAGACAAATTGAATAAACTTGAGGGATAATTCCAAAAACTAACCCTAAGGGTTAGTCTAATTAACCAAAGAAAAATCACATTTGGCTTGTAAAATTACAAATATCTCCGCATGATGTTTAAAATAAAATTGTTATTATTAGGCCGAACTTCAGAGGTAGTTTTGTAATTAACAAAAAAGTTGATAAATCTAGCTTGAGGCCAAATTTTAATTTGCTATAAATGTTAATTTCATATATTAATTAAATCATCTGTTCCTTAATATTTTTATCTCTACGTGAACCAAAGCTGGTCAGCCAGTCGTCGATGTCTCGCGTAGTTAGTCATTATGGAAGTGTATGAGCTTTTAAATTTTCAATCGACCAGACGTTGTCTCGTCCAAAGTTGCAGCTCTTGAATCGCATGCGCTGTGACTCCGCTCTAAGCCCGAATTGGCAGCAACGACGACTTGAACTGTTGGTCCAATCAGCTCCGTCCTTGGCCTGCACTTGTTCTCGGACCGTACTGGCTATACCAACCTTCGTTTGCTGCTGTCCGGGTCCTGCCGCCGTTACCCGGAGCTCCGGCGAGTCACTACCAGTGCAAGGTACCCTCTTTCACAGAGAAAGATTGTTGATATGTCTTGAATCTCTTGTTTCGGCGAGTTGTACGGGGGTCTCGCTGCCCGGTCAGCGAGTCGGGGGGGTCAAGGGGGGGCGAAGTCCCCCTTGCCTAGGGTCCGGGGGGGCGGAGTCGCCCCTGCCCAAACGGTATGCAGTTTTGAGCCTTAAGCCCAATTTGGTATATTCTCTCAATACTATAAATATGGTCTTTGAGATCAGAAATCTGTAACCCTAATCAGTTAATAAAATCCGTTCTTCTCTCTGCCCGTGGACGTAACCAATTTGGTGAACCACGTAAATCTGTGTCTTCTTTACGTTTTCTGTTTATTACTTTATAATCCTATTCATTCATAACAAAGATCGTCGTCGATCAGAGCAGCACGTTGCTGGTAACACACTGACAACAATGGCATGTCCGAGCAGTTGGGATATACTCCGCATCGGTTAAGATCTCCATCCTAGGCCGTTATTTTCAACAAATTAGAAAAGAACACAAAGAACTCATTGGGACGACACTCAACCCACTCACCTGGTAGCCGTCCTCAATTGCCGCCGTAGTTGGACTGTCCTCCGGTTCCCCAACCCCCAAAGCTCTCCTCACCAGTGACAAATTCTGGTGAGTATCCTTCACACATAAATGGGTAATCACACAAATATGGAAGCCAAGAAGAAACCGAAAAACCCTTCTCTTA
>BMAC01000620.1:385041-420526 GCA_014905375.1 Phtheirospermum japonicum | reverse complement strand
AATAAACAGAAAACGTAAAGAAGACACAGATTTACGTGGTTCACCAAATTGGTTACGTCCACGGGCAGAGAGAAGAACGGATTTTATTAACTGATTAGGGTTACAGATTTCTGATCTCAAAGACCATATTTATAGTATTGAGAGAATATACCAAATTGGGCTTAAGGCTCAAAACTGCATACCGTTTGGGCAGGGGCGACTCCGCCCCCCCGGACCCTAGGCAAGGGGGACTTCGCCCCCCCTTGACCCCCCCGACTCGCTGACCGGGCAGCGAGACCCCCGTACAACTCGCCGAAACAAGAGATTCAAGACATATCAACAATCTTTCTCTGTGAAAGAGGGTACCTTGCACTGGTAGTGACTCGCCGGAGCTCCGGGTAACGGCGGCAGGACCCGGACAGCAGCAAACGAAGGTTGGTATAGCCAGTACGGTCCGAGAACAAGTGCAGGCCAAGGACGGAGCTGATTGGACCAACAGTTCAAGTCGTCGTTGCTGCCAATTCGGGCTTAGAGCGGAGTCACAGCGCATGCGATTCAAGAGCTGCAACTTTGGACGAGACAACGTCTGGTCGATTGAAAATTTAAAAGCTCATACACTTCCATAATGACTAACTACGCGAGACATCGACGACTGGCTGACCAGCTTTGGTTCACGTAGAGATAAAAATATTAAGGAACAGATGATTTAATTAATATATGAAATTAACATTTATAGCAAATTAAAATTTGGCCTCAAGCTAGATTTATCAACTTTTTTGTTAATTACAAAACTACCTCTGAAGTTCGGCCTAATAATAACAATTTTATTTTAAACATCATGCGGAGATATTTGTAATTTTACAAGCCAAATGTGATTTTTCTTTGGTTAATTAGACTAACCCTTAGGGTTAGTTTTTGGAATTATCCCTCAAGTTTATTCAATTTGTCTTCTCCTGCTGATGCGTCTTCCTCTTACAATGTTTTGAACCAAAGCTTCAGCCACACCTTCTCCAAACCCTTCAAATAACCCTCCGATAAACTCAATCACAACCTGAGACGCGAGACGAGCCGCGGTCCCCAGCGTGCTCGGCTTGTCGGGCGTCGGTATACCGTTGTCCTGCAGGCCATTGATAAAAGACTTGGCGCACGCCGCATGAACATGGTATGACTCGCATGTCTTGCAACGGTACACCCGCCCCGATCTCTTCTTCTTGCACTTCCCACAAAGCGTCCCGTTGTTATTGTTGTTGTGTAACGCGGGTAATAATCTTAGAGGGTGCGGATGAATCGGGACGTTGATCTCGGTCGACAGCATGGCGCAGCAAGGGTGCATCTGGAAATTGCACGCTCTGCATCTGAAGGTGAACCCTTTTGTTGACTTGCCGCAAACATCGCACCTCGGCCACGACACTCCGGCTTTTCCGAGCATAGTATAGAAGAATACATATCACCAAAGGTAATCATATATATATGCAAAACATAAACATGTATATATAAAGTTGAACTATATTTTCAAACACCTAAAAAATGTGATTGTCGGCTCTTGGTTAAAGGAAAACAGTTTCTAGCATTTTCAAACATCAACACCAAGCTAACTTTGAAAATTGAAGGAAAAATAAATCCCTGACCCATGCTATAATGTATGGATTTCTTTTACTATGATGTATTAGTACTATAATGTATTGGCTTGTTACAATAATGTACTGGTTTTTATACTATAATGTATTGTTATGAGATTTTGTCAAGAGTGTTGCCCTTTTAAGTTTGATGAGATTGAAAAAAGGAAAAAGAATATGCATACCTGATTTGGGTTTAGAATGGAAAATGAGCTGATGTTGGCCGTGAAGCGGATGGTTCTTCAAGAGCGGAGGCGAGAAGGCGCAAAACTCGTGAAGCTGAAAGTCGCACTGCTGGCAGGCGAACCTCTTGCCGGCCCCATACTCTTTACAGCCGGTGCACGTGAAGATTTCGGGCAGAGTTATTTCGGTTAAGGGGTGTTTGGAGTGGCTGTAATGTGTGATCTCTTCACCGGCTGTCGTTTGAGGCGACGTCGGAAATTCTACTGGTGATGAAGAAGACCTTTTCATCATGAAGGATTTTCGATTTTTTTTTTTCACTTGCTAATAATGAAGTTAAAGCTGATCTTAAGAAAGCCAAGAGTGATGGATGGTTCAATTTCAATGTTGGGTGGCAATGTGGGAATATTATTTATGCTGCTATAAAAGTGGTCACTTTCTTTAGCACCATGTCCAAACAGGAGACAAGACACTGACCAAAAAAATGCTTGAAAAAGGATATATATATATATATATATATATATATATATATATATAATTAACAATTTTATCGTACAATGTATAAAATATAAATAAAGTACCAAATATAAATATTATTCGTTTCTAAATCAACTAAACCATAGAATCATCATCATAATCATCAGCAGCAGCAGCTGGAGCATCAAAGGACGACCGTCGACATCGCGATGCCATCGCTGTGGCTACTTCCTGCATCACCCAATCATGGAGAGTCGCCTCGTATTGGAGCTGCTGATGTGCATGCTCCTCACGCATGTCCTGGAGCTGACTCTCGACCTGAATTTTCAAAGCCTCCATCTGCGTCTGGAGCTCTGAGACACGACTATCAGGAACAGAGGAGGTATGACCTCTGCAACTTTTCGAAACTAGAAGAGTTCCTAAACATCCCGTGCCAAACCACCAACCCTTCTTCACCCCAACGGTCTATAGATAGATCGTGTACCTTCGGTAACACTACGTTCGGTAAATTTCTCGCAACATGGCGCCAGTGTTTGCTACCATAATTTCGAAGGCAATACCGAACACTTTTCGAGCACGTTTCTAATTTTTTTTAAATCAAAAAAATAAAAAATGATTATTTAACGATCATCACTCGATTCTCGTAGTTCTATGGAATCGAGACGCACCCCGTTGGGGTGAAAAAGGGTTATGGTCCCTAGGTCATACGTATCATCATCAAGATAATCATATTATAAATCTATTCTGCATCCCATCATCAGAAGAGACATATAGAGAAAGTTTAAAGATTCTCTAAAAATATTGGATACGTATTGCTCTAAAAGATCAAACCCAAAATCCAATCGCTTATGGATTCAGGTACGCTACCGTAAACTAACTTATGATCCTTAATAATTCAATATGATTGTTCCTTGATTATAATGATGATTTTCGCTAAGATTACTTTAATCTAATATTTCCTTCTTTATTCGATCCTTCCTCGTGCATAATTCGAATTCTTGGATTCTTTAGTGACTCTTTGACTGCTTATCTAAAATTTTCTTGCTGATGGTCTTTTGGAATCCAGCTGAGATCTTGACACTTATTAATTTTTTTATGGATCCCGAATCTTCTAATATCCCGAAACTTTTATTCAAATTTGGCGCATGTAGCAACATTTGCAATACAGAGAACAAATCACAAATCAATTTTTTTTCTTAGTTAAATTAAACTAAAAGAAACTTTTTAAATATGTGTTTATTTGATATTTACCTTATTTTCTCAGGACTCTCGTACTATAAGATGCATGGGGATTTTAGAATATATGAGATAAGATGTTTGGCGTCGCATGATAGGAGTAGGATTGTGGCGTCGCATGATAGGAGTAGGATTGTGACATCTAGAAATCCTCTTTTGCCGTTCGTAACGTGAATATTGGCAAGGAAATAATAAAAACTAAATCCTACAACAATTAGGAATTAATATTCTTCTTTATAAATTACAGACCTAGTAAAACCCTGAATCCCCTCTCTCTCTCTCTCTATATATATATACATCCTTTACAAATATATTATTATCTCCTCATTAGTTAATTGTGCCAAGAAATATACTTGTTCGATGGGTGATCCATATGAATATGTTTACCACGATTTTAGGTTGGACGAGGAGATAATCGGTCACTATGAATGTGCGCGGCTTTACAGATCATACAAGATGCAAAGCTATGTGTTTGAGATTAGAGCTAACTTCAAACTCAAAAGGATCGATGGTGATGAGATTTTGATGGGGTCAGAGAAGTTTGCTTTGATGGCGCTGGTATTCGGTAAGGCCAGCGACGACGCTACCGAAGAGATGCTGCCGCTGTGTATGTCAGCAGCGAGGCTCGAAGATTACCGGATGCCTTTCGACCAGATTCATTCGTTGGCTCTTGGTGCCCTCGCCTTCGCCAAAGAAACCCGTAACGCCTATACCGGGACTCGTTATTGGTTGGAGATTCCGGTGGTTGTAGAGCTGGACGTGGTGACGGTGCAGCGAGAGGGAGAGCCCGTTGATGCAGCCTTGGATCGGGCCATCAGGCCCGAGTCCTTGTTTCCGTTGCACCTGTGCTCCTTTTGCCGTTTAAGGGACAGCGACCGAGGCCGAGGAGGAGCTGAGCTGTCTCGTAAGAAATTCCTGATGGAGCTAAGGAGGGAATCGATTCGAGTGGACCCACAACAACATGATTATGTGTGTCCCATTTGTTTGGGTACTAAGGGCCGGGATCTGATATCGGATCTACCTTGCGGTCATGCTTGCCACACACTTTGTGTTTTCCGGATGTTGAACCAGGGACTTGGTGACTCGTGCCCCACTTGTGCTGCTCGGATACCAACCGATCAAGAAGAAGATGAAACCCGAAGACGACTATAATTTCATCTTTATTTATTTATTATATATTTTTATGCTCAATTTTAGTTCAACTGATTCTTCTTCTTTTTAATAAGTTTTATTTGTTAACTGCATGTTAATCCAGTTTTTTCCATCTTTAATTTTCTGCTTCTGCTTTATTTAATCTTGTCCAACGTTAATATATATGGCATCACTAGTTCTAATTAGGTCATTAACCTCAAAACTCTGAATAAATTCTAATTAGATTTTAATTATAAATTAATCTCTAAATTAAATTATATAGTTATCCCATAAACTACATAATCCTACCCTCAATTATTAATTAACTCCTAATTGAAATCTAATTAAGTCATTAATCTTAAAACCCTAAATAAATCCTAATTAAAATTTAATTATAAATTAAAACCCTAAATTAAATTCTAGGTATACAATTACCCCTAAATTCAATAACTCAACCTAAAACTATTAATTCAATACTAATTAACCAATAATTAAATAAATCAAAAAAATTAAGAAAAGCATACTTGGAGGTTGGAGACGGCGGTGGCTAGCGTCAGGTGGTGACGATCGAATGGCTGGAGACGGCGAGTGGACGGTGCGGCAGTGGACGACGGCAGGAGACGACGAGAAGGATGGCGGTAGATGGTTGGGAATCTGTGGATCTGTTTTTATTTTTTTTGCTGTGAAAAAGATTGGGGAATGGGATTGGTTTTTTAATCAACTTTGCTGACGGCCTAAAAGGCCGTCAGCATTATTTTTTTTTAACATTGCTGACGAGTTCTGACCCATCAACAAACAAGCATGTCAGCGACTTGTCAGCTAATTTGTCACCAAAATAAAATGTTAACAACAGTTGACAGGTCGTAGATGGGTCACTCGGTGACGACTCTCACCCATCAACAACCCATCATCATATGCTGATAGTTCGATGGCCGTTAGCATTTTTCGTGAGCATTCGCCTGTTTTTTTGTAGTGAACTCATTTTGAAAACCATACTTTACTGAAGGTCTTTTTATAAACCTATCATGGAACATATACTTTCAAGAAGGTGTCTTTAAAAATACATTTTCTGGAAAATAGACTTCCAAAAAGGTATCTTTAAAAACCCGTTTTGTAAAATATGCTTTCTATAAGGTATCTTTAAAAACCCATTTTGTAAAATATACTTTATAAAAGGTGTCTTTAAGAACTCGTTTTGGAAAATAGACTTTTCATGATTGAATCAATGACTTTTCATGATTGAATCAATTTCATTTTATAAATACGTAATTATCTTGAATATATTAATCATTTCTTTATTTTCTGATCGCTTGAAAGGGACAAAAGAAAGAATTGTTAGGTTGTGGAGCCTGAAGTACTGTACATCCGTTCGCGTAAAATTATAACTAGGGGTTTCTTGTTATAAATAGCCTGGCTGTGTAGTTGTAACTCTATCTCAAAATTATTACTAGTACAAACTCCTGGCTTGGCAGCGCCCCCAGACGTAGTCAGAATCTCTCTCTGACGAACTAGGTAAATAATTTCTTGTGTCATTTTTATTGCTTCTCTTTTCATCATATTACTTCTAATCGTAACAACTGGTATCAAGAGCGAGGTTTAGTGAGAATATGATGGGTGCCGGAAAATCGCCAATTGAGAAGTTTGACGGAACAGATTACGGGTTCTGGAAGATGCAGATCGAGGATTACCTGTACGGTAAAGATCTATATCAACCTCTGGGTATGAAACCAGAGGCCATGAAAGATGACGAATGGAAATTGTTCGACAGAAAGGCGATGAGCGTGGTGCACTTGTCGCTGTCTAGAAACGTCGCTCTCCACACAACTAAGGCGAAAACTACGAAAGAGATGTTAGAGACGTTATCATAGATGTACGAGAAGCCATCGGCAGCGAACGAGGTTCATCTAATGCGACGTATTCTCAACCTAAAGATGTCAGAGGGTACTGTGGTTGTCGACCATCTCAACGAGTTCAACATGATACAAGCCCAATTGAGCTCGATTGATATTGATTTTGATGATGAGGTCCAAGCCCTAATTTTGTTGTCCTCTTTACCAGAAATCTGGAGTGGAATGGTTACCGCTTTTAGTGCTTCATCGGGGAAGGAGAAGATGAAGTTTGACGAAGTTAGAGATCTGATTATTAGTGAAGAAATTCGTAGAAGAGAATCAGGCATGACTTCAGGGTCAGCTTTGAGTACAGAGAATAGGGGGCGATCACAATCAAAGGGTAAACTTAATCGAGGTAGATCAAAATCAAGGGGCAGAAGCAAACCAAGAAAGGATAAGACTGAGATCAAGTGTTGGAATTGTGATGAGTTAGGTCACTACCAGAACCAGTGCAAAGCACCATTGAAGAAGAAGGACAACAAATCAGCTAACACAACAACAGAAGATATTGCAGACGCACTTATTTTGAGTGTGAGCAGTCCATTAGAATCGTGGGTTTTAGATTCAGGTGCATCGTTTCATTCTTGCAGTAGTGCTGAGGTCATGAAACAGTATACGTCTGGCAATTTTGGGGAGGTTTACCTTACTGATGATGAGCCGCTAAAGATTGTGGGAAAGGGAGATGTTCGGATCAATACACCAAATGGTTTCGTATTACAGCTACGCAATGTGAGACACATTCCTGGTTTGAGGAGAATCTACTTTCAGTAGGGCAGCTAGATGACGAAGGTTATGTGGTGACCTTTGGCTGTAGTAACTGGAAGATAACCAAAGGATCCATGGTGATGGCTCAAGGAAAGAAGGAGGGTACGTTGTATATGACAACTAGTACCAAAGATTGAATTGTTATTGCAGGACAAAATATTGATGCGGATTTATGGCATTGTCGACTTGGCCACATGAGTGAGAAGGGGATGAAAGAACTGTGTTCGAAGGGTAAAATACCAGGACTCAAGACAATTGATGTTGGTTTGTGGGAGGATTGTGTCTTCGGTAAACAGAAAAGAGTGAGTTTTTCGAAGGGTGGCAGAACCTTAAAGAAACAGAAGTTGGAGTTGGTACACAGTGACTTGTGGGGACCAGCGCCAGTAACATCTCTTGGTGGTGCGTCATACTATTTGACTTTCATTGATGATTCTACAAGAAAGGTATGGGTTTACTTTGTGAAAAATAAATCTGATGCATTTGATACTTTTAGAAAGTGGGAAGCCCTTAGAGAAAATGAAACAGGTTTGAAAGTAAAGTTCTTAAGATCTGACAATGGCGGAGAGTACGAGCTTAGAGAATTCAAAGAGTATTGTGCTACTACTGGAATTCGCATGGAAAAGACCCTGAGAGGAACCCCTCAGCAGAACGGAGTGGCAGAGCGAATGAACAGAACTCTGAATGAGCGTGTCAGATGTGTGCAGTTGAAGTCAGGTTTACCAAAGATGTTTTGGGTGGATGCAGTTAACATAGTTGCATTCCTGGTTAATAGAGGACCATCAACTCCTTTGGAGAATGGCATACCGGAGGAGGCTTGGAGTGGTAAAGAGGTAAACCTAACTTATTTGCGAATATTTGGTTGTGTTGCTTATGTTCATATAGATGCTGCAGCAAGAAGTAAGTTGGATGCTAAATCTATTAAATGTACATTTATTGGATATGGCGGTGATGAATTTGGTTACAGATTCTGGGATGAACAGAATCGAAAAATAATTCGCAGTCGAGATGTCATATTTAATGAACAGGTTTTGTACAAGGATAGGATGGGTGCACCAGATGCTGAAAGTGCAAGTACTCAGGTTGTAGAGTTAGATATTTCTAACTCAGGTGGGAGCAAAGCAGTTCAGAATGACCAGAAGGTTATTGTGGCTGAGCTGAGAACACCACCAGTTCCGTTGAGAAGGTCTACAAGAGTGCAAGGATCACCAAATAAGTTCACACCATCAAATTACTACTTGTTGCTGACTGATGGTGGTGAACCTCAATGTTACGCAGAGGCTGCACATGGTAAGATCAGAAGAAAATGGAGGCTTGCCATGGATGAAGAGATGGACTCCTTGATGTCCAATGACACTTGGGATCTTGTTGAGCTCCTAAAAGGAAAGAAGGTGTTGCATAATAAGTGGGTCTAATGAATTAAAGACGAGGCTGATGGGAGCAAGCGTTACAAGGCAAGGCTGGTTGTGAATGGATCTCAGTAGAAATACGGTATTAATTATATAGATGTTTTTACTCCTATTGTAAAACTAACCGCTATTCGAATGGTTTTGAGTATGGTTACTGCAGAGAACTTACTGTTAGAGCAGATGGATGTAAAAACAGCTTTTCTCCATGGTGATTTGGAGGAAGACATATATATGAACCAACCAGAGGGATACTTGTCGAGAGGTAATGATGATCTAGTGTGTAAACTGAAAAAGAGCTTGTATGGTTTGAAACAGGCTCCGAGACAGTGGTACAAGAAGTTTGATAAGTTCATGCTTGATATTGACTTCGTCAAATGCAATGATGACCATTGTTGCTACTTCAACAAGTTTGATGATAGTTATATCATATTATTGTTATATGTTGATAGCAGGTTCTTGTGCTCGAGAAGTGGATAGATTGAGGAAGAAATTATCAGAACGGTTTGCTATGAAAGACCTTGGAGACGCCAAGCAGATTTTGGGTATGCGGATTACTCGAGACTTGGTGGAAGGAAAATTGTACCTTTCTCAAGCAGAGTACATCGAGTAGGTGTTGAAAAGATTCAATATGGAGAATGCCAAGCCAGTGAGTATCCCGCTAGGTAGTCATTTCAAGCTATCTAGCAAAGAGTCTCATAGCAATGATGAAGAGCGTGCCTATATGCAGAGGGTTCCCTATGCTTCAGCAATTGGTAGCATCATGTACGCGATGGTGTGCACGAGACCAGACATTGCTCATGCGGTGGGAGTAGTTAGTCGTTTTATGAGCGATCCGGGTAGACAACATTGGGAAGCAGTGAAGTGGGTCCTTAGGTACTTGATAGGTACCAAAGAGAGAGCCCTATGTTTTGAGGGCAAAGGCGTTGAGCTTGCAGGATACACTGATGTAGACTTAGGATCGAGTGACCTTGACAGGAGGAGAAGTACTACAAGGTACGTATTTACTTTGGGTGGTACAGCGATATCTTGGGCTTCTAAGTTGCAGAAGGTTGTGGCTCTATCTACCACAGAAGCAGAGTATGTAGCAGTGACAGAGTCTAGGATAGAGATGGTATGGCTGCAAAATTTCTTGGGTGAGTTGGGGAAAGAGCAGACAAATGGTATCCTCTACAGTGATAGTTAAGTGCTATTTTCTTGGCTAAGAATCCAGCATTTCATTTAAGAACAGAGCACATTGAGTTGAAGTATCACTATATACGTTATCTCTTAGAGGAGAAGATCTTACAGCTAGTGAAGATTCATGGAATTGACAATCCTGACGATATGTTGACTAAGGTTGTGACCTTGGAGAAGTTGAAGCTATGCATGGCTTCAATTGGGCTTGGGACTTGAGAGGAAGGCTTAGCGCTGCTGAAGTTATGAGTTATGTTAAGAAGATGTAGAGATGGTTACATTCGAGATCAGTCTCCAGGTGGGATATTGTTGGGTTGTGAAGCCTGAAGTACTGTACATCCAAGCCCTCGTCCACGGCGATCCAAGATGTAGATATGGTTACATAATTATTATTTGATTCCATATAGGGATAGGTTAGCTCACGGTTAAGTACCAAGTGTTCAAAACTGAACAGCCTACAGTTTAATTGTCCATTTGAACCAAGTTGTTGGGATATCCAGTCATCATGGTTGGGTATCCATTAAAGGCTGGTCTTAGGTGTGGATTCTACTCCCATTCCCTCTACCAACGTATAGAATTGATCTCAATTTATACTTTTTGTAAACGGATCCGCTAAATTTTCCTTCGACTTCACATAGTCAACATAAAATTATACCTCTTGAGATTAGCTCTCTAACGGTATTATACCTCCGACGAATATGTCGTGATTTACTGTTATACATTTCACTATAAGCCCTTGCTATAGAAGCTTGATTATCGTAGTGTATCATAATCGGTGATACCGGATTTTCCAACATGGAATATCTTCGAGAATATTTTGAAGCCACTCAGCCTCTTCACCAACTTTATCCATAGTTATGAAATCTGATTCTATGGTGGAACGGGCTATGCACATTTTCTTTGTGGATCTCCAAGACACAGCAACCCCACCAATGGTAAAGACATACCCACTTGTGGAGTGTGAATCCTTAGAATCCGATATCCAGTTGGCATCATAGTACACATCTAATACTTCTGGATATCTTGTATAATGTAGTCCATAACTCAGGGTGAGTTTCAATTATCATAATACTCTTGTTAACCCTTTCCAGTGATCATTGTTCAGATTACTCGTGAACTTACTTAGTTTATTCACTAAATAAGATAGATCCAGTCTAGTGTAATTAGAAAGGTACATGAGAATTCCAATGATTTTAACATATTCCAGATGAGTCACTAGATCACCCTTGTTTTTCAATAAACGAAGGTTATTGTCGAATGGAGTCTAGGCCGTTTCACTATCAAACGCATTAAATTTCTTTAGTATGTTTTCTACATAGTGAGACTGAGAAAGAACTATGCCATTTGTATTCCTTATGATCTTGATCCTAAGAATCACATTGGTTAACCTTATATCCTTCATATCAAAGTTTTCTTTTAATATGTTCTTTGTACTTGTGATCACATCACAAAAGTTACTCAAAATTAACATGTCATCAACATAAAGACAAACAATGACAAAAGAGTTAGATGTGTTCTTTATATACATGATTAGAACGAATTTGTCTTGGTTTTTATTAGTATTTTAGTTTATCTTTCTTATTGTTTTTGGTATAAGTTGGATAGATTGAGCATATTTTTGTATTTTCTTATCTCCAACTTATTCTATCATATTTTAATTATAATTAATTAATTTTATATTTATTATAGGTATTTTGAAGTGTTTTGGCCTGAAGATAGTCGAGGGAGGGCCTACGAGTGAAGTTTCAGCGAAAATGGGCCTCGATTTGAAGAATTTAAGCTGACACTGGGTTCCAGACCGACACTGGGTTACCCAGTGTCCGAGTCATGGCCGACACTGCTGCCTACGTTGGCCGACACTTGCTGCACAGGATGGCCGACACTGGCTGCCGAGCGCTGCGGACACTGGGTTGGCTGCTGCCACTGGGTTACCCAGTGTCCGAGTCATTGTTGTCATTTGCTGCACTGGATGCCCGCGTTGACCGACGTGGCCGTCGACGCGCCCGTCGACGCACCCCCTGCCCACGTTAATTTTGAGAGCTACTCGCGTCCATCGACACTCCGTCGATGCCAAGATCTACGTCGAAAACTCAAGATCTGAAACACCAAGACGAAAACGTTCATTCAAGTTCCGATCTCTCGACCAAGATCAACCATCCATAGTCCAAATTCACAGCAATCTTTCAGCACCTTTAGCTATTTAATAAGTTCTCTAAACTTTATTTATATTCTTAGTTTAATTCTAGATAATTTATATTTAATTATTTCGCATGAGTTTTTGAATCGTTTAATTATTGTGATCGTATGAACCTTCGATTTGATGAAGTTTGAACCTTGAGATTTTTAGTTTTTAATAATATTTAGTTGTTGCGTTTTACTTTTGTTTATGCTTGGTGATGAGATTGCTCATGTTTAGTTTATTTATTTCTTATGCTTGGTTAATTAGTTTATGATATGGTATTGCTTGGGAATTTTAGAATTAATTTTGTTTTTGAGAATTCATATGCTTTATAGTCATAGTAGTAGTTCAATTCATGCTAGTTAATTATAGTTGGTTAACTAGTTTAGTTTAAATTAGTTTAAGATAATTAGTTATTGCTTTGCAATCTCGTAGTTATAATTTTCAAAAACCAAATTTATACAAGTTCTCGTGTTAAACATTGTGATTAAACAAACATTAGAAATTCTGAACATCAGTCCTTGAGAGACGACTCGAGTTAAGCTTGCCGACCTACACGCGATCCCGTTATTTTGCGGGTGAGCAATTAAATTTCTTAGAATTATTTATAAAGTAGGCACACACAAAAACTCGAATTAATACACACATTTATCGCATTCATTAATACAAAAGCCATTGGTCATCATCACAGCGTCAAACTTGAGATGATATTGCTTTGGTGCTTATTTCAATCCATACAGTGATTTAACAAGTCTACACACCTTATTCTCTTGACCAGGAGACACAAACCCTTCAGGTTGTTCCATATATATCTCTCATATAACTCATCATTTAAAAATGCCATTTTCACATCCATTTGGTGGATTTCAAGATTGTGCAGTGCAGCAATCACCAAAATCACCTAATAGAAGTGATTCTATTTACAGGTGAGTAAGTATCAAAGAAGTCGTATCCTTCTCTTTGTTTAAAGTATTTAGCCACCAGCCTAGATTTATACTTATCAATTGAGCCCTACTTTATACTTCCTCCTTAAGACCCACTTGCATCCTAGAGTTTTTTTTTCATGAGAAAGATCAACCAATTCCCATGTATGACTCTGCATGATATAATCAATTTCAGCATTGATGGCTTCCTTCCACATAGGAGCATCAGGACTAGACAAAGCTTCTTGAATAGTAAGAGGTTCATCGTCTAACATATAGATCATGAACTCCGGACCAAATGACTTGGCAGTCCTAGTCCTCTTACTTCACCTCAGTTCATCATCATCACCATCTTGTGATGCATCTTGAACCGCAAGCGGTGCATCTTCATCTTCAGCATCATGGGTTCTTTTATTAGAGTTCTTGCTATTCCCTTTGCAAGGATATATGTCCTCAAAGAACACTGCATTCCTTGACTCAATGGTTGTTCCTTCAGTCACATCAAGTATCTCAGACTAGTGTACTAGGAATCTATATGCAGCATTATTGTGTGCACATATCCAATGAAGATACAGTCAACGGTTTTTGGTCCTATCTTCACTTGCTTTGGTTCTGGTACCCTTACCTTATCCAAGAACCCCCACACTTTGAGATAATTGTAAACTGGAGCTTTACATTTCCATAACTCGTATGCAGTTTTCTCTCCTCCCGTGTGAGGTAAACTGTTTAAAATATGGTTTGCGAAAAGAATCGCACCCCCCCCACATGTTAGGAGGTAACCCTGAACTGATTAGAAAGACATTCATCATTTCTTTCAGGGTTCGATTCTTGCATTCAGCAATGCCATTCGATTGAGGTAAATAAGGAGCAGTTGTTTGATGAATTATATCATGTTCACCACACAACTCTTGGAACAGAGAAACATACTCTCCACCTCGATCACTACGAATTGCCTTAATTTGAGTGTTCAATTGGTTTTAAGCTTTACTTTTAAAAGTTTTAAACGCATCAATTACTTCATCTTTGCCTTTTAGTAAATAAACATGGTAATATCTTGTGCAGTCGTCAATAAAAGTAATAAAATACTTTTTACCTCCTCTAGTTTGCACAATTTTCATATCACAAATATCAGTGTGAATCAACTCTAGAGAAGCAGAACTTCTTCCACCGAATGGAAAGATGTTCTTGCCATTTTTACTTCAACACAAATCTCACACTTTTGTGGTTCGAGGAAAACTTCACATTATTTAATAAATTCATATTTAACAATTTGTTTATTGATTTCATGTTAATGTGTCCAAGTCTAACATGCCACAAATCACATGACTCAACAATATACGTAGAAGCAATAAATATATTATTAATAACTGGGCGTTTGGCCATTACATTCAACTTAAACAGTCCCTTCTCAATGTGACCTTTATCAAGGAACTTTCCACTCTTAGTAAGCACAAACCGACTAAACCCAAACACTAGTTTAAACCCATGCTGGACAAGTAGGGACCCAGAGACAAGACTTTTCCTAATATCCGGAACATGCAACACTTCCTTCAAAGTCAGCTCTAGACCGGATGTCATCTTCAACAGCTCCTTTCTAAATCCAGCAACTTCAGCAGTTGACAAGTTGTCCATGTGGAGGCTTCTTTCAGAAACAGGGGTATTATTGGTGATTTGTCCAAAAATGCTGATGTAGAAGTAAGGATACTCCCTACCGTGACCTGAGAAACTTGCCTAAAAAATACGTTAGAAAGGACCACCGGAGAGGTTCCGGTGGAGCCCTCTCCGAATCTTAAGTCAGTCGTGGTTTTGGGTAACCTCAAAAAACACTAAAAAGAAACATGTGAGAAGTGATACCTCCTTTACACTATTGGTTGAGATATTTATACCCTGAATCAATTAAGGCCTCTCCGAGATCCCGGAGAATTGCCACGAATCTCGAACCGTTATTAAGATAATCTAAGAAGCTCAGTTCTCCTGAGGTGGCTAGACGTGAATGACTCTAGTCTGCCTCCATATTATTTCCTGATCAGGATGGGGTTCTCCCTGGGCTTTAGGCCCAAGAGAGCCTGACCTAATTCAGCTCGACTAAGCTTAAGATGCATATTCCCAAGAGATCATCCCAAATTCTTACGACGCATTTTCGAGCTGACCTATTAGGCCAGTTCTTCTGTAACTTAGAGCTATCAAGCTGTGAGCCAGTTTCAATGACTCGAAGCTACCCAATCAATGACTGGCCCAACCCCTTGGACTTTTAGCATAACACATTTCTTGCTCAGTTCGTCCTTCTTGAGCTATCCTAAAGCTTGGGATCTCCTAAGGCCCAACTCAGGTCACCTCGGGTTAGCGTACCCGGCCAGGGCTAAATGTGGGGTTAACCAATTGCGACAGAGAGTTCAATCCCCCCCCCCCCCCCCCCCGCCACCTCCCCCCTCCTTTGGCGGTTGGGGTGAAATCGAACACCCCAACCGGTTCGTATTCCAACCACGTCCCTTCGTACCTCGCGCTCTGACACGCATTGATGGTAAACGTCCTATCACACTTCCCTTTTTTCAAAACTTCTTACATATCATATTTTTCTTTCCCTTTTCAAAAATTTCCATAATCTTTTCCTTCTCTCTCCAATCAAGATCTCTTTGTCTACTTCTCCTCCAGCCAAGATTTTCCTCTCTGTTCCTTCTTCGGTCAGGACTTTCTTCTCTTATTTCAAACCAGGTACTTTTCTTTTCCCTCCATTTTTTGATTATGTCTTCCTCTCACCCACCAGAATCTTTCTCCGGTACACTATCCTTGTCGTCCTCCGAGGAGCAGAATTCCTCCTTTCAGGGCGGTGGCCCTGATACTACAGTATCCACCATTAGCAATAGATCTCTGTAGGATCTGAGGAGGAAATTCCACATCTCCGACGATTTTCCCCTTGTGAATCCGGACGCCGGTGACAGAGCGTCCCAGCCTCTATCCGGACATTTAACCTTTTTCGCTGACCAATTTCATATGTCTTTATACGGATCGAAGTTTGCAAAGCAAATAAAGCTTGATCTTCCACTTTCTTCGCGCTTCGATATTTTGGGTGTATCTTCTGGAATTTCATCATGACCAGACGTAAGATCCCACAAATCTTGCCCTTGTAGATACGCTTCTATACATAATTTCTAATAACTACATTTGTTACCAACAAGCTTGTCTATTGACGCACTGCTTACAACATTCATCTTTACAAAGTAACAAAATCAAACACCTGATAGGACAACCAGGCTCTGTATACCATGTAACATATAAACGAAGCAGGTGGAAGAAAGAAAAAAGAGCAAATAAAAAAAAAAGTGTTTTGTACAAGTATATTTTGTTGCCCCAAGTTATTAGGGAAAAATATGTTTTGCAATATGTAAATACAGTTTTTATGATTTGCAACTATTTTTTTTTAGTTGTCATTAACAACCACAACTATTTTTATTTGGAAAAAAAAAATACTAAACCCCCCTTAACTATTCGGGTTTTTACAATTTACCATATAAAGTATGAATTATGCGATTTTTACATTTTACTCTATATGGACAATTTTACTCCTAAAAACTTTGGTGAAAATTACACTTGACCCACGATATTATGTGTATTTTTGCACTTTGCCATATACGTATTATTTTTTTGATTTAACCAAAATATTTCATACTTTATTTATTTATATTTACATTTTATGTATTCATTACCTACTAAAATTAAATAATCAATAAATAAGTATTCTAATATTTATTTTTAATTAATAAATTTATTTATTATATGTATTCATATTATAATATTTAATTTTCTTTTAATACTATAATTTAAAAAAACTAACTATATTAGTAGTGGTTCGAACTCATAAATAGAAAATACGAACCAAACTTATTACTTTGGTACAAGTTAAAAACACTACTAACATAGTTACTTTGGTTCGAAATTATTTGTAAAAATATGATTTTATAGAAATATTAGATTCGACAATATTGAATCAAACTTATTATTTAATATCTTAATCGATACACGCCCAATACACTACCAAATTGATAAATTTTGTCTATTTTTCCTAGTTATAATACTAAAACAAAAATAAATATTATAATATGAATACATATAATAAATAGGTTTATTAATTAAAAAATAAATATTAGAATAATTATATATTAATTATTTAATTCTAGTAGGTAATGAATACATAAAATGTAAACATAAATAAATAAAGTAAAAAATATTTAGTTAAATCAAAGATAATACGTATATGACAAAGTATAAAAATACACATAATATAGGGGGGTAAGTATAATTTTCACCAAAATTTTCAGGGGTAAAATTATTCATATAAGGTACAATGTAAAAATTGCATAGTTCATATGATAAATTATAAAAAAAATATTTTATATGGTAACGTGTAAAATCCGAATAGTTAAGAGGGTTAGTGTTTTTCCCCTTTTTATTTTGCTGCTAGCAACCTCCGATGTGTCGGAGAGATTGTATTTCATTTTTAGGGGCATCATTGACTTTCTATGTTCTGGTTTTCTTTTTAAATTCATTTGGATAATTTTAATATTACTATGAATTCTTTTATTTGACTATATCTTTAATCTTCAATTAGTCGCTTATTATATACTTAAAGTGAAAACAAGAATGTGGCCTTTTTTTTCCATAAAAGAAGGAAAAACAAAAATAAAAAATGAGCAGCAAGATGGTTCACTTTCAAATTTTAGAATTTAAATCCACTCATTCAAAAAATCTTGCAAGATCGTTTCCACGATCGAAAAATATGCAGTTAGGATATTAATTTATATAGTATTTTTTAATTACTCTTCTCAAAATTTATTAATGTCAATTAATAATTCAATAGGTTAATGTTTGAATTAGTCTATTTGTTATTAAATATTAGAATTTTGAATTATAATCATCAATTTTTTATTTACCTTAAAAAAATAAGTAATTTAAAAATATTAAATAAGTGTATGTGTTGAAATGAAAACACGAGACTATCTTGACGGAGTATTATTTTTTCCAGGCAATTAAAAAAAAAAGGAAAATTTTTGACAGATCCCCTTTTGTGTTTATGAGCTTTGATTTCACTCCAATTTAAAAAAGACAAAATTGCAAAATAGTCCCACTAACTTAGGGGTGGTGGTAATTCAATACCACTAAATATACTTGGTGACAAATTTATCCAATAACTTATAAAAAGATAGCAATTTAACCCCAATTTTGCCAAAAAAAGAAAACTCGTCGAATTCTTTCAATTTCCGGCGAAAAATTGTTGACTTGGACCACTTTTGACCAAGTTAACGCTGATGTGTCAAAAAATAATAACAAAAAATTAAAAATATTTTTATAAAATTAATTTTTTTTTCAAATTTTAAAACAATTTTAAGAAATTACTTAAATTACAAAATTTAACCAAAAAGATGAAATATATATTATAAAATTTGAGATTAATTTTAAATAGCTAAAGAATACTATAAAATATAAATTTAAAATAAAATCTAGGAAAATATTTTAAAATTAAAACTATTTTAAATATTAAAAAATATTATTTAAAAATAAATCAAAAAAATCTGCGTAAATATATTATAAAAATTGGGATTATTGGAAGTATGTGAAAACAATCAGTAATAAATATAGAAAAATACTTATTAGAATATGATTATTTTAATATGTAAATTATTATATTAAAATACATAATTAAAAAATCCTAGAAAATATTTTAATTATAGAAAAAATTAATTTTCATTTGAAAGAGAATGTTTTAAGATAAATCTAGAAAATTATTTTATAATTCCTAAAATTATTATAAATATTAAAACACATTTTAAAATATAAAAATATTTACAGATTTTTTTTGTAGGTAATTTCCATATTTTGTTTTGGTTTTATGAATATTTAAATATTTTTTCAAGTTTTATTTTAATTTATAATTTAATAATACTTTTTTGGCATATTTAAAAAATCTTAGATATTATAATATATTTTCCATCTTTTGTAAATATTATATTTTAAATAATGTTAGATTCTTAAAATAGATTTCTAATTTTAAATAATTTTTTAAATTTTTTTCACGCCACATCAGCATTGACTTTGTCAAAATTGGTCAAAGGCAACATTTATCGCCAGGAATTGAAAGAATTTGGCTAGTCTTCATTTTTCCGGTGAAATTGGGGTTAAATTACTATATTTTTATAAGTTATTGGATAAATTTGATACCAAGTATATTTAATGGTATTAAGTTGTCAACACCCCAAGTTATTGGGACTATTTTGTAATTTTGCTTTAAAAAAATATAAAAACGAATATGGTGAGATTTTGGTTTTTGTGCGGTATCACTAGGAAGCCATGACGATATCGTTGCCATCCTCTCCGCTGGATGCCACAAAAACTGACTAACCTCCTCCACCTACTCGTCGTCATTGCCCACCGTCGGCCACCATTCTCCACCTTCAGTTTCATCAAAACCTTTCAGTAGGTGTCAAATTGATGAGAATCTATGGTGATTTGCAAATGTGTGAAGATGGGAAAGATGGATGATGGTGCAAGAATTGTAAATCTATGGTGATTGAAGAAAGGTCTAATCCCGGGAATTTTATTTTTGATCCCTTAAACTGAAAAATGTTGATTTCTCCAATTGGAGTTTCTCATGATAGAGAAAAAAAAATATCATATTGTATTGTATATCATGAGATCTTTCGGTTAATATTAATTTTGTTTTTGATCCATTATATTGTCTATATTTCACTAAAGATACGTGATATTGACCATTATTAAATAACGTCTATTAAGTTGGTTAATTCATTAAAAGAAGTTAAAAAAAAATCGATTGGGTTTTTTTTATGACGAGGCGTAATTAAATATTTTCTTATTATTTTTAGTTAATATCAAACATTAATCAGAAAAAAAAATTCTGGAAAAAAAATTCATTTTATACTGACCATATTAAGTGACATTGGTTATCGTCAAACCACGTCTACTAAGTTGACCAATTAATCAAAAGCTGTTCAGAAAAAGTTTGGTCGAGACTCTTTGACGGCGTGGCGTGATTTTATATTTTCCTATCATGTTTTTATAATTATAAACATTAAAAACATGTTTTGTTTTTATTTTAATTTTCATTTTCATTTAATCTAATTAATAAGACTTTAATCAATAAAAAATAAATAAAAATTAG
Source organism: Phtheirospermum japonicum (assembly GCA_014905375.1). NCBI lineage: Eukaryota > Viridiplantae > Streptophyta > Magnoliopsida > Lamiales > Orobanchaceae > Phtheirospermum > Phtheirospermum japonicum. The sequence goes on along the minus strand of BMAC01000620.1, from coordinate 400,401 downwards.
AGATAAATGTAAAATCAAAAAACAAATATAGAAATTTATATTAAAGAATTTGATTAACTATTTTTTAACTAATACAATTAGAGATAAACATAAAATATAAAATAAATCATAAAAATCTGTAAAATAAATATAGATTTTATATTAAGAGAATTCATATGTTTTCAAATAAATACCTATATTTATTTTATAGTTTTTTAATATTCACTTTTTTTATATATTTATTTCTTATTTTATTAATTTTTTGTTTTTTTTTAAAATCATATAAATTTCATATTAGTTTTATACATTTTTAAGATTTACGTAATATTTTTATATTTATCACTTATTTTTTAAAATGATTTATTTAGTATATAAATCACTTATTTTTTTCAATTTAATGTTTAAAAATTAAAGAGAAATGATTAGAAAATATAGAATCACGCCACGTCAGAAAAATATCCCGTTCAAGGTTTTTTTTTAACTTTTTTTGATAAATCGGTCAACTAAGCAGACGTGGTTTGACAATGGTCAATATCACGTACCATTTTTTAAATGTGGTCTAATAGACCAAATGGATTTTTCCCCAGGTTTTTGTATTCAATTTAATTCTTAAAACTAAAGAAAAATGATAAAGTAATGAATAATGACACGGTAGAGAAAATCCGATCGAGCTTTTTTTGAACCTTTTTTTTATGAATAGTCAACTTAGCAGACGTTATTTAATGATGGTCTCACATATCTTTTCTGCAATGTGGCTAATATAATGCACAAAAATAAATATTTTTCCCTAAGTAACCATTCATTCAGTTTTGGTTCAATATCTTTTTAAATGACAAACATATAAGTGGATATATGGGATGGATTTTAAAATTCCATACAATTCTAAGTGTCCTCAATTTAGAAATCTTTTCTACGAGATTCTGATCTCCTCAATTTAGAATTTTATAGATTCTAGTATCCTCAATTTATAGTATATTCTTGTGAATTTTGTTGAATGATGGGGTTTCATGAAATTTTATGGATTTTATAGTTAAAAATACACTTATATATTTTTTTCCAAATTATTGCCTCTTATCCACAGATTCTCATGGAATTCACTTTTAATTTATTTAAAACTCAGATAATTAATAATTATTAAAAGATATTATCACTCGTTTTTATCACTGTAATTTTTAAATAATTGTTCACTTTGTTTTTTCTTCTTTCTAATTCTTAAAAAATAAATGGGGAAACTCGTTTCGCAACCTGCATTATAGGCATTTTTATATTGCAACCTATCTTTTTTATCGGTTGCAACCCGCACTACACAGAATTTGTTAAATGCAATATCTGACTTATTTTACGTCCAAAAATCATCGAACTCACGCGCATGTAACACACGTGCTATTTTGGTGGCTTTTTTGACAGAATATCTGACTAAGGTTGCCTAAAACCAATATTATATAGTACGAATCGTTATTTGTAACAAAAAATACTTTAAATTGCAAAGTGTAAAAAACGTATAATACAGGTTGCAAAGAATTATTTTACCATATTTATATTATACATTTGTATATTTTTATAATTTATTAATTTTAATATTTACTAAATAAGTATTTATTATTTACTTTTTAAGTTATTGTACTTTATTTATGTGTTTTTCATCATTTCCGTATTACTTTTTTACCATTTTATAATAATTATATTTATTTTTATGTTTTGTTTTTTCTTATTATAAGTAATTATTTAGAATATTTTCATAATTTCTTTTAATTTATTTTTTTTTACAAATTTTCAAATTTATTTTACATGTTTTTTTTTAGGTTTATCAACAAATTATTCATAATCTACTTGTAAATCATTTTATTTTATATATCTGACTTTTTTTATAAATTTTTAATATTATATTAAAATATTTATTACTTTTATGTTTCAATACTTCAGATTTTAAATAATTAATTTGTAGATTTTTATTCATTTTAAATAATTTTATAAATTTTTATAAATTTATTTTATATGGTTTATATTTTTTGTTTTTAAATTTATTGTTGTGATGTTTTTAAATATGAATAACATAAAATATTATTATCAAATAATTAAACAGACATTTACAAATTATAAAGATTATTTAATTTTGCATGTGAACACCCATCCCGGCTCACTTCGCCTCGGTAGTAACCCCTATGTGAACTTGGTGGTGCGTTGCACAACAAGCAGGGACTACACCTCTAATTTTTGGTAAAAAAGTTTGGCTGTGATTGGAACAAGCGGAAAAAAAAAAAAAAAATCGCTCACCTAGGGAGTGAAAAAGACTGCAACATGTACATGCCTAAATTTCACTCATCTTTGACTCTTCTCATTCCTCCTTTTTCTCTTTCACCATTTGAACTTCCTCGAAATTATTTCACTCAACCACTTCTAATATCTCAATTAATTTTTCATTATTAACAAAATCAGTGGTGCTATCCATCACTTACTGACAAATTTGAGCAGTAAATCCATAGCCCTAATTACACACTTTGCGCCATAGATGATAATATCGGTCCAAATTCTCCTTTAAATACAGAGGCTTCAACTCAATAATGACAGAGGAAACTTGTGCTTGTTTCTGAGCTCGAGACAACCCAACTCGCAAATGAAGCCACGACACTGTAGAACGGAGACAACCTTGGGCTAATTTGTTAGAGTTGTTTTATTTTTCTTGGTGGTTTTCTCATTTTCGCTTTTTCCCTTATTTTTGCGAAATTGAAAAGCTTCACCACCATAAATGAAAGACGTGTTGCAGTAGCAATGCCCAAAATTTGTTGGAACCCTTTTGATTTCAAAATATATAGCTTAAATTAAAATTACTTACTTCGAAGGAAGACGAAAGTTGTATGGTATCAAATCGGTGGATCTCTCTCTCTATATATTTATATTGGGCAAAATCAATTTCACATTTTTCAATGGAGATGTGGGAGTTGAAATGGGGTATTGATACAAGGAAAAAAATAAAAAATTAAATAAAAATTATTGGGGGTAGATTGGGAATTAATGTTAAATATTTAATTGGGTGGGCTAATTTAAAAACAATCACAAATTTCTTATAACCAATCACTTACTCAAAAACACACAAATTATACCTAACCACTATCTCATAAAAAAAAAAATCATCTCCTTTAAATTTTATTTTCACTATTTTTTAGTGAAACGAAACGAAAGGATATTCAATCGCACTTTTTGTAGTCGAGGTTCAATCCTAACGACTGACAAATACTTACTTAAAAGGGCTCTCCTATTCATGTTTTTACCGACTTGCTGACAGCAGTCCATTTAACTACCAATTATAACAACGCTAACATGTAAATATATTTGTTCATGGGTTTATCATATGTATAAACCAAATTTTTCAAGTGGCAACGGCAATATCATTCTCATTTGCTTATTAATTAAAAGGAGTGGATACACATGCCTCATAATTTTATTAGTTCACTTTGTTAAAAATAAATTTAAAAAAATATCAAAACTACTTCTCAAACCTTAAACAAATTTCATCTTTTTCATAACCCCCACCACCCATGTCGTCGTGGCCACCACCACCACCACTACCATCACCGCCGCCGCCACTGTCATAGAAGAAGAAGGAGAAGAAAGATGTCAAAATATGCGTTCTGACCAAATTCTAAACGCGTTCGAAAAACCAGACATAAACATACTCATGATGTTCGAAATTGTGGTCCGAAAACCATGAAACACGTTCGAGTCTTATTTTCAAACGCTTTTAGAAATCTGGTCCGAACGCATGTGTTTTTCTTTTTTTCTTTTTTTCTTCTTCGGTGGAGATGACAGTGGCGGTGGCAGCGGCAGTAGGGAGGCTCGACCATGGCAACACTTTTCTTTTCTTTTCTTTTGTGTTCATAAATGGAGGTCGTGGTGGCAGTAGAAACGGCAACGGCGACGGAGGTGGTGACAGCACGAGGTGGCGATGATGAAGATAACAGAGGTGTAGGCGGCAAGGTGAAAGTTGAAAAAGATGAAGTGTATTTTTGAATATTTAAAATTTGAAGAGTAATAATATTTTAATATAATTTTTTTTTTATAATATGATGAACTGATTAAAAAAAACATGTGCGAATCGCGAGAGAGTATACCATGGACCCAGGTGTACCTTGAAAGGTGCAACCTGTAATTTAATTTACCATCGCATATAACTGGCATATATCATCACATATAACTGATACATAATATATCATCACATATAACTGATACATATCATCACAAATAATTAAAATTTTAAATCTAAAATCCTAAAATTAAAAAAAATAAACCTATAATAAAAAATTGAACCCTAAAAATGAAAAATTAATCCCTAAAATGAAAAACTAAACCCCGGAATTGAATATTAAACTCTAAATTCTAAATTTCTATCATATATCATCACATATAACTGACACATATCATCACATATAACTAACAGATATCATCACATATAACTGGTAGAATGATAGATTTTTGTCGGGACCCTAAAATGAAAAATAAAATAAATAAATAAAAAACTAAATCTTAAAATAAAAAATTAAACCTTAAATAAGAAACTAAACCTTAAAATGAAAAACTAAACCCTAATATGTAAAACTAAACCTTAAAATGGAAAAGTAAACCATAAATACTAAATTTTTGTCACATATCATCACGTATAACTACCATATATCATCACGTATAACTATTATATATCAGCACATATAACTAAAGGGCACGGATATACGCACCCAAAAAATTTATGAGTTGACCCCGAACGATAAGAACACCCAGTTTTTTTTTTTTTTTTTAATGTATTCTTGTTTACTAAATCAACCTCACAAACACCCTATTTTATCCCCATATAACATAATAAATAATATAATAATAAAGATAAAATAAAAGGAATAATAATAAAAGGAAAAGGAAAAGAAAAGAAAAGTGAGACAAAGAGAGAACCTGGCGAAGAAGGAAGAAAACACAGAGAAGAAAGAGAGGAAAAAATTGTTTTCATAAATCCACATAATTTACTGAGAGGAATAATGGAATGGGGTGAACCATCAAACGTGGGAGGTAAGTTTCTTATTTAGTTTGATTGAATTATTTAGGTTAGGGTTTAAAGTTTTTGAAAGAATTTGATGTGTTCGATTCTGGTTCTTAGAACCATAGCTGTCTGTTTGGCTGAAGATTTCGAACAAATAGCCAATGTTCATGACTGTCAATCGAACAATTTCTGCCAGAAAAGTTGAAAACGAAGACGTTCGAAATTTATTTTCGAACACATAGATTCTTTTCGAAAATAATTTTCGAACACTATGTCTTTGTTCGAATATTACATTCGAACACTGCCACTTTGTTTGAACTAAAATTTCAAACATAATGTTTGAAATGGGATAATCGAGTTATTATAATCATGTTTTATTTTAGCATTAAATTTTGGAAGTTTATTAATTGTGTTGGTGCTTGTCTTTTGGACTTAAGATATGACTTGTATGTGGTTACAAACTTACTTTGTGTAGGCCGTACGTATTTCATTATTCAAATCTTTAGTTGGGTTGATGAAATTATGTTCTTCCTATTTGACTTGGATGAATTATTTGGTTAAACTATGATCCAAAATCGGTTACAAATCTTCAGGTTGAGAATCGCCTAAGACAACTTAAAAAAAACTCACATCGGTTCACCGAAACTGAAATGAAACATCCATTTTGAAATTAATGATACAGGATAAATATATACTAGTAGCTAGTACTAATAAATAAATACATGTCTCGTATTTATATTGTGTTTTTTTTGTCCAACCAGCTATTGATGATGGAGATGCGGAAGGATTCAGAATAAGACCAACGGCATCGATCATAAGGCAACGAGGTCAGGGCCCATCAAATCAGAGGCAAAAAAATATTAATTTTGGAAATATGGAAGATCCAACTATATCGAATGAAGAGGTTGAAGAGGGTGGAAGAGCTCGGTGTGCATCTGTTCCTGCTGAGGATGAGATACTCAAGGCTCCTCATCCTGAAGGTCCTGAGATTATCACTTTGTTGGCTAGTTTTCCGACACATGTTGCCTCAAAAATATGGTTTGGCGTCGAACGAGATATTTTGAGATTTCAGTGTCATCCATTAAAATTATCTCAGTGGGAAGTTCTGGAACTCGAGACTACACAATTTAGAAGATTAATTAGGCGTTTGAAGCTTCTTCCCTTACGAGATATGTCATATCCTGTTCCAAATAGAACTTTGATAAGTGCGTTTGCTGAACGTTGGCATCCGAAAACCAACACATTTCACATGCCGTTTGGGGATATGACCATCACATTGGACGACATTTATTGTTTGACTGGCTTATCGGTTTTAAGAAATCATGTGGAGCTTACAGGAGAACAATTGGAGGACAAAGGTGATGCTTTGGTGTCGCGGTTGTTAAGAGTTCAACAATTTGAGGCCTACACGAAGATTGCTCACACTAGGGATAGCTATGTGAGACTTGAGTGGCTAAATAATCGATATTGTGAGGCTATTAAGTCTGAAGATCCAGAGCAATTGCAATATGCAATGCGAGCGTATGTTTTGTACACTTTAGGATGCAAGGTTGTTTGCGGATAAGACTGGCAACAAAGTAATGACCACGTATCTGAGATTGTTGGGAAATCTTGATCAAATGAATTTGTACGCATGGGGCACCACTGCTTTGCCTTTTTTGTATAGGCAGCTAGGACACGCATTAATATGCGAGGTCAAATCTGTCTGTGGCTACTTCACTTTACTTGAGGTATGATTTTTTTTTACTATCTTTCAATAAACTCGCTATTAGGTGTGGATATATGCAATAAATTTGTACTTACTATAATGAAATATTGCAGGCGTGGATATATGCATATTTTCCTTGCATGCGACCCCCACACAACACACAGTATGATGTCAGCCAACCTTTTGCATTTAGGTGGTCACCATCATCACGATCAGCAGGATGGCTAGAAGAGATTGTGGCACATAGAGAGACACTCGACTCGTTGAAGGTATCAGATGTAAGTTTAATTGATTTCCTCATATTTTTATTGATTTCATACTCATATTAGTTATTTATACAATAACTGAGGAATTCACAATATGTAGGTTGATTGGTCCACATTCGACACCATTCGTGATAAGTATAAATTTCGCTCGGTGGATTTTTTCCAAGGGTGCATTAGATGTTTCTCCATTATTGAGCCCTATCATCCGGATCATGTTCTCGGACAGTTTGGTCATGTTCAGAGAACTTCAGATGCCCCTCTTGGTCCGAGGGTTGCAATACGACCTAAAAGCAGTACTCGCTAAAAGGTAGAGTGGGCATCTTCGCTTGCAAGCTATTTTATGCAATGGGATTCTCATTTGCTGGCTGACCATTGATGTGGGCGTAAAGTGAGCTTTCTGGGGGAGACTTCTCCAAAAAATGAAATAATAACTTGAATTCAAATCTCAAACATGAAATAAACTTAATTAATATTAAAAATGAATATCCAACGTATTCAGCGAATCCAAGTTCATAGTCAATCCAAGTTCGAACGCAAAAACATTAAACCTAAACGAAAATCTAAAGCTTAAACTATGAAGATTTAACTAAGAAAGCAATAAAAAGGAAAAGAGACTTATTAAATCTAGGATTTGCAGAAATATCTTCAGCTACTCCGAAGAAAAACGGATGATCTTGGTCGAAGAATGGGCCGCGCGCTATCGAACGTCTTCGGAACTCGCAAGCGTCGAATCCTTGATCTCGATCTCTAATCTAAGCTATTTTATGTTAAAAACAAGATTTTAACCCTCGAAATAATTTTTGGTAAGTTTATAATGACCTACATACGCCCCAAAGTCGGATTAATGTCTTGGTATTTATAGATTTCTGATTTCTTGGAGACTAAGTCACTAAAGTCCGTTATTGAGCTCGATAACGGTAGCACTTAGCGGTAAGAGCTAGCGCTAAAGCTATCGTTAACGTCTCTGTTGCTCTATAACGGTGATGGTAACGGTACGGTTGTTATCGTTAAGTGTACTGTTAGGCTCTCTGTCCTCCTTCAGCGATTGGAATAACGGTAAGGGTAACGGTGAGGTAACCGATAAGTGTAACGGTAACTAGCAGTAATGGCTACCACTAAAGCTAACTGTTAGCTTCAAAAACTTGCTACTTCTTCACCGGAACGCTCGATTCTTGCCTCTTAATCCTCAATCTTCATCTTTCACGTGCTGAGTTCCTCCGGTTACTTAGCTATAAGGTGAAAAACAGAGATAATTCACCTATTTGCATCAATTAAGATCAAAATACGGTAAAATAAGTTGGAAACACAAATATACGAATTTAAACTTAAACTATTCAACTTATACCAAAAACAATAGCAAAAACGTACTAAATTACTAATAAAAATAAGCACAAATACGTGTTAATCATACGTTCGAGACTTGTATTCGAACACCTCTTAGTTGTGTGAAGTACAGAATGCTCTCTGTTTTCAGGTGGATCCAACATAGAGGTGTTCGAAACTTATGTTCGAACATACTGCACTTGTTCGAATTTGGTGAGGGAACAAAGTAGATATGTTCGGTTTCTATTTTCGAACATATGGTGTTCGACATTTATAAGCGAACATTGCAGTATGTTCGAGACTTGTATTCGAACACCTCTCAGTTGTGCGAAGTACAGAATGCTCTCTGTTTTCAGGTGGATCCAACATAGAGGTGTTCCAAACTTATGTTCGAACATACTGCACTTGTTCGATATTAGTGAGCGAACAAAGTAGATATGTTCGGCTTCTATTTTCGAACGTATGGTGTTCGACATATCTTTTTAATATTGTATTCGAACATGTACAGTGTTGTTCGACATCTCTTTCGAATCTCTGTTGGGTCCAAATTATGAAATTTTTTGAATATCGTAATATACGTTCAACATATTACTAACCATAATATAAGTTCGAAACATAGTTAAATGAACTTATAAAATAGAAATCACAAATTACATAGTCACATATTTAATAGAACATAGTCCAAATGATCATAATAAGTTTAGTTAACTCCCACAAAGTCATTGTATAACCTACGTTGTTGCATGCACAACACTTCCCATCCCTTCGCACAATCCTCACGTCGTTCATACCACTTATAAGGTACGATAGGTAGTGGACGTTCCAGTCGTAAGTTCACATAAATACAACAAAAATAATTAATTACTATGTTGTAAGTACAATCACATATATATTAAAAAATAAGTAACCTGCCGCAATTAAGTGTGTTTCACCAGCGACTAATGCGATGCATATACATTTAGGATTAATGGGAACTGGAACCGATGATGTAAAAGGCAAGTATGTGTGGCAAGCCTTTGGGGATAATACCACCAATATGATATTGTACGCAGATGCAATAAGGTGGACCATCTCTGGTAGTAACAACCAATATCTTATGGGTGCAGGTGTATCATAGTATTCCAATGTGCACAACACATCATCAATAGCTCCGCGTGCGATGAATACATTAGTGTACATATCACGATGTTTTGCAATTAATCACTAAGGTCTCATCGCACTTTGCTCCATGAATCCTCGCCGGAACCCATTAAATGAGTTACTGCATGGAAACCGCAATGACCATCCCCCAGTACATTCTTTGTTTCAAGTACACAATCACGAAACATGGTAGGAAGTTCATCCGTAAAACATCCATATGCAGCTGATCTCGATTTTTTCCGGATAACTGGTTGCTTTTGTTTTGGAGCAGAAACGAACATCAGTTTCATAGGAATGGGCTCACTCAAGTCGATACTTTTCTCCATTGGAGAAAAATCTATCTTGAAATAACTTCACGTACTCAAATTTGCTCGGGTCACATTTTGTTGAATTCACATTCTTTGTGTGTTTGCCCTTTGGCCTTCCACGAGGTCGTACAGGGACCTCAGGCGGAATCAAAGACGTTGTGTCTTCAAAATTTCTCTCAACCTTTTCAACATTAGTAGCTGCTCAGACTGATTAACCAAATTAAACTTGTTCAAGTAGTCCGCAATGCTAGCTTTCACCCAATTTTGAATATCTTTTCCAACACTTGCATCATCCCATTGAGTTGGTTCCATGTATAATTCTTTCCAAAACTTATCTACACTATCTAATGGTATTGGCATCCCTAATCGCTTGAATTCACTAATCTCATGAGCACAAGGCAAACCACATGTCTTTCTTAACAAACAACCACAAAGTAAAGAGTCGATGCCAATGTCATTTATAACCTTCATTTCATTTACGATTTTATCTAATTCCGTAATAGAAATCTCACCGCGCAACATCTTGAAAATCGTTGGTTGATAACGATGTTGGACTACATGAATACTCTTCTCAAACGAAGTCTTAATTGCAGTGTGTGAAATCTCGAGAAGAGAATGAATATTTGTCCAACATGTCTCAAAGGTTCCCATACTCGATCCCAAATGTCTTTTCAACTTGGCATGCGCGCTTTCCGCCCTAAAAAAGACATTAGAAAAGTAATCAAAAAAAAATAGTCGCAAATATTTAAAAAGTAAACATAAAATATTTTTAAGTACCTATTAGTCGTCGTATTGTTGAAATGTAAAATATTATTTGTTTATGCAGAGATAAAGCGATCTTTGTAGGGATTCACCCATTGATTAATATAATATTGTACGGCTAATGGATGATCGGAATAGTCAGACTCAAATCTCCTGAGTTGTTCGTTGAAATCGACTTCGTTATCGGCAAGCATCACTTTATTCCATGAACTATGATTCGTACTTTTTTGTTACGAATATGTACATAATTGAGTCTTATTTTAGTCTTTTTATTCTCTTTTTCGGGTTAAGAATGAGTTGAATTGCATCGTTTTTGCATTATTCGTCTCTTTAATTAAATTTCCGACCTTTTAATCAATAATTGGTCCAAACGAGAATAATTATGTGATTTTCTCATACAGCTAGAGTGTCCGGTGGGTTCAAAGCACGAAGATTGAAGGAGAGACACTCATGACTAGCCCTAAAGGACAATACACCGATCGGACAGATCATGAATCCGATCGGTGCAACTGTTGACGTGCACACCAACCGGTAGAACTGGCTCACCGAACGGACCCGGGGGCAGTGGCTTTCGTCCGATCGGACAAGTCCTCTGACTGATCGGACAAGAGCGTTACGAATGCAGATTTATGGGGATTTTCAGTTACGAAATGGCTGAAAACGTGTTTAAAACGGCAGAGGCAGCTAGGGTTCGGGAGATTCCGCCTTGGAGACCCTTTGGAGGCTGGGAAAAACATAAGGGAACCACCAAACACCCAAAGGTTGAGATATTTGACACATCTCTCATACCTCTAGCACAAAACCGTTCGGTTCCGTTTCAAGGTGTGATTCGTAGCAGCCGACGTTCGACGCGAAGATTCTGGGTTCGTGACAAACCCGAGAATTCTACGCATTTCATTCGGAGTATTTTCGTCCATCATCTCTCGTTGAACGTAGTTCAACGACTCGTAATTTCTGAACTCGTTTTATTAATCATTCTTAGAGTAGTCTTGTCTGATTTTGATCATGAACAATTGATGATTTGATTAGATAATGTCTTGTTAAATAGATGTTCAAGTGTTGGTGAATAAATAAGGGTAGTATGCAATTACTTCACTTCTATTTGGCCTACCATTACTATTTTCAGTTGACATTGTCTTCGATTCCTGAAAAACAGTGTTCGCAAATAATTATAGAACATAAACATTATATTCAAAAGAAATATTCGACAACTGAGGTATGTTCAAAATTAAATTCGAACAATATGAAATTGTTCAAACATATGTTCAATGTTCGGTCAGAACATTCGAACATACATCAATTGTTCATTAAAACCAGATCGAACATATTCGCGATTTTCAGCCAGAAAAAATAGTAATACACACACAAAAAAAAAAAAGAAAAAAGGACTAAAAAAGATAGATGTCAAGAATACTAGCATCATTCATTTTGTTCGTATAATTATCCTCCATTCTTAAAAATTTTAATGTGAGTTTTTGTTAGGTATTAAAATAGGTTTTGGGATGAAAAGAAAGTTATGAGGGTTTATACGTTTCTGTTTTCTAATTAATTAATATATATATATATATATAATTGCAGTAATTTTATTTTTTTAAATTTTAATTATATATTGTAAGTAAGGTTATTTGGGATCAACTCATAAGTTTTTGAATTGTATATATCCACACTTATAATTATATAATAATAAATTTTTACATGAGGATGCACCTAATAAGGTACACCCGCGTACACCTAATAAATTGCCACGAATCACACCCTTAATAAAATTGGTTCATTTAACGAGGAAAATAAATAATAAACACATAAAGCTTTTGGCGGGAAAAAGGACGCCAACGTTCACGCGATTCTGTTAGAGCATCTTTATTGGCCCTCCCCTTCCCCTCCCCCTTTTTCAATTCTCACTCCGCCACATAGCAAAAGTACCATCCACATCATTTCCCTCCCCTTCCCCTCCCCAACTCCTTTTCATCTTATTTATTCACCCTACCAACAAACTTACTATTCATGGGTCCCACATGTTCCCCATTAATTTTCATTTATACTTTTTATATTCCAATACAATTATATTTATCTATTATCTATTTAAACATTTTATGAATATAAAAATTATATAATATATATATATATATATATATATATATATTTGAATTTTATTTATTTATAATAATTAATATTTATGAGTACTTTAAATTTTAATTAATAATAAATTTTTATTTTTTAAGTTTGAAAACTTATTTTATTATATATATGTGTATGTATATATATATATATATATATCTTGATTTTTTATTACAATATTAATTTATGATTACTTTGAAATAATCAAAAAAACTATAACAAAAATGTGATTAAAAATATGATATATTACAAAAGAAAACCAAACAGAAGAAAAGAGAAAAAAATGCGACACACAACAAATGAAGTAAAAAAAACAACCAAAGGAAAATAACAGTTTTCTTGTGATGATGTGGAGATATTGGATAAATAATAATTTTTTATATGATAAGATGAGAATTTCTTGTGATGATGTGGAGATTTGGATAAATAATAATTTTATTTTTATTTTTAGATAAGATGTGATATTTTATTTTATATATATATATATATATATATATATATATATATATATATATATTCTTGAATTTTTTTTTTTATAATTAATATTTACTTTAAAATTTAATTAATAATATAATTAATTTTTTAGGTGTGAAAACTTATTTTATTAATTTTTTATTTTTATTTTTTGAGATAAGATGTGATATTCTATTTTATTTATTTATCTATTCTTAATTTTTTTCACTTATAATTAATATTCATGTAAGTACTTTAAAATTTTAATTAATAATAAAATTTTAAATTATTTATGTATGAAAATTTATTTATTTTACAATAAATTATTTTAATTTATATATATATATATAATTTGAAAAGGAAAAAGACAAAGTAAAAGAAAAATAAAAGGGACGGAAGATAGAAGAAGAAAAAGGCAAGGAAAAAGAGAAAGGAAAAAAAAAGAAAAAGAAAATGTTGAACGACTTTGCAGAGGTGGGGCCCAGCGCCCACTCTCTCCGTTCGCGCGTGCGATACACGCGGCCAATGTTATTGGCCTCGGGCGCCAGCATGCTATTTAGTTAGTTACAGGTGTGTTTCACTCGCTAAGGGTATATAAGTGATTCACGTTCAACCAGAAAACTAAGCAGTCAAATTATTCTCTCATAATTGACTGAAAATGATGCTACTGCTGCTTCTACTCCTCTCCGCGGCCCATTTCTCCGCCGCGGCCAACCCAATCAATCACGAATCGCCGTCAAAAACCCAGTTCCACAATTCCACGCTATCGCCACCGCTAACCCCGCCGATTCGGCACCACCACCGTTTCCACAATTCTCCGCCACTTCTAACCCCGCCGGACTTCGAGTCACCGGCATCACCACCGGTTTCCACATTTCAACACCGCTGCTAACCCCGCCGATTTCGAGTCACAGGCACCACCACTGGTTCCACATTCCACCGCTGTTAGCCCCGCCGACTTCGGTTCTCCGGCAAAAACAACATGTACTTCTAACTCTCCCGTCGAACTCTCCGCCGCGGTTAACCCGTTAAATCTCGAATCACCATCAAAAACCCCGGTTCCACATATCTCCGCCGCCGCCGCCGCCACCGCCACCGATCCGGCAACACCACCGGTTCCACATTTCTCCGCTGCTGCTAACCCCGCAGACTTCGGTTCCCCGGCGAAACCCCCGGTTCCACCTCCATCTACTTCTAACTGTCCAGTCGATCTCTCCGCCGCTTCCAACCCGGCCGTCTTCCTCATCGCTCCTCCGTCAACCTCTCCAATATTGCCCGATGAAATATGGGACGACATCTTGTTGGCGTTGCGGCCAGAAGACCAATTATACGCCCAATTTGTTTGCAAGAAATGGAGAGGAACTTTATGTACGAATCTCGAGGGTTTCAAAGAGCATATAAATTGGATGAACAGCAAAGAAAATCGTGCAAGGATATTCCAAATCGAAGAGTTGCTACTTTTTCTGCTAATCACGGAGACCAATTTGGAAAAATACAATCAACATCCCCTGGGCAAAATCCCACGAAATATACAACTGATCGAGCAATTCAAGGAAAATAATCCCAACATAGTCCCAATTGAATGGGACCACGACAAGATGCTTCAATTTTATTATGATCAAGTGGAGTTTAAGGAGCCAAAGGGCCCAGTGCAAATCTCGAGCAACGCAACTTGGATCGAAAAGGATTTTCGATTTCGTGTAGAGGAGAGAGAAAGGCCAAGAAAGAGAGAACTTTTTCTTTTCTTTATACTTGGTATGGCGTTTTACTTTTGGACTGGTTGGCAGGAAAAGAAATCTAGCACCAAGAAACAGGGTAAAAGCAAGAAAGGATCGCCTGGGAAGGGGAAAAAGGGTGACGGCAAGAAAGGACCGCCTGGAAAGGGGAGAGAGGGTGGGACCAGGGGCTATTGATTGACACTCTTTTGCATTTGAGTTCTCTGTACAGCCGGAACCATAAATCTTGTAATAAAATAGAGATGGATAAGTTTTGGTTTGAACACGATTCCTGTTGCTATCTTGCAATCTCCAGCTTCACACATGCTTGATATGTTTTACTGTTCGCAACGGCTTTAGTGCTGAATTTAGTTTCTTGGCTACTCTGAGGTTTTGTTGGAGGTTTGAACTGATGTGTTGAGAATTTTAGTGCTGAATTTAGTTTCTTGGCTACTCTGAGGTTTTGTTGGAGGTTTGAAACTGATGTGTTGAGAACTTTTAGAATTTTGTCTTTTGCCTTATGTGCCACTGATCTTAATTCCATGCGTTTCTGCAATATGTTAGCTAA